>LPNX010589276.1:58566-86672 GCA_001517045.1 Pseudotsuga menziesii | reverse complement strand
GGGGGGGGGGGGGGGGGGGGGGGGGGGGGGGGGGGGGGGATCATCCTTGATCCCAAAGGAAAAACGGTAAAAACCTTCCTTTGGGGGCTGGGCCACAAGACGAATAACAAGGCTGAGTGTATGGTGCTACTTCAGGGTCTAGACTTTTCATATATTAGAGACATCCCAAGTCTATTATTCTTTGGGGACTCTCGCCACGTTATTCTCAAAATGATCACCTGTTATTCTACAGGCTCCAATAAATGCAGAAGGTTGTATGGCAGAATATTTCATCTTCCACTTCCGGTTAGCATCGATTTTTTCCACATATTAAGAGCAAACAGTGCCCAAGTGGATGCACTAGAAAATATAGGCACCTTTTTTCCTCAAGGCCACATCTCAATAAATAATCTCGAACCTTTCCCTAAACCCATTCCTTAACTCATTGTAAGGTTCTATCCTCTCTCATGCACGATGAAAATTTTTAAGCTAAGGTTCTTTTTGGTTTTGGTTATGAGTATAGGTGGAAGCCCTTTCGCATGCCAAAGAGACAAGTGGAATCCACCACCATCCCTATTTATCTTGCCTCCCGCTTCCTTCAATGCCATTCCCTCCAGGATTTATTGCTCGCTCAGCTCACACGCTCTAGCCCACTCCCCCTCGCATACGATGGCTTCCTCCCGGGGTTTTATATGTCTCCCCTTATCCTTGGGCCGATCATTCTCCTTATTGTCTGATAGCCACGCCGTCTACCGAAGAATATCATCTCGCTCCTTTAGAGCTCAGTGAAGGGAGACTCTCCCCTATCGTTTTCTCAGGATCGGTTATTTTGCAATCTCAGAGCTCATCCAAGGCGAGCTTCATGGTTCCCAGTTCCTCTTTGCTTGGTTTCATTGAAGCAGGGAGGTTTACACTGCCTGTGTTTCCGATTTTAATCTTCCTTGTAGTAAGCCCTTGTAAGCATCCTACCGCTCTTGGGTGTCTTCATTCAGTTTCTTGTGTAGTGAATACTTTCTCTTGGGTGATAGAAGGCAGTTCTTGTAGTCAGTGTGTTCAAAAAAGTTTTCCTCAATCCCTGTGTAGTCAGTGCTTTCATTTGGGGGAAGCAAGGATGGGAATTCTGCTTCTGTTCTTGGGAGAAGAGTGGGATTTCCCCTCTTTTTTAAGATTTCTGCAAAGGGTAGGAATTTCTATGACACGAGCTTTTCCCACCCTTGGTTTCGTCTGCAGCAATTTCTCCAACCTCAATTTGAGTTTCAGTCATAGTCAATGAAAAGGTCTGCCACCAGCATTGAAAATGGACCGTAGGGGAATTGATGAAGGGTTCATTGATATGAAGGTTAATATCCAGCGCCTGTCAGACATTGTTTCCATTGGAATCACAGATAACAGAGAGACTACTAGGGAGGTAAAACAATTAGTTGATGATGTTCGTTACATTTCCTATCAAACCAGTTTCCATGATGCAAGGATTGATGATAATGAGATGAATCTGAAAGAAATTATGGGTAAAATATATCGCATACAGGAGGACCTTCAACTTCTGGTACATATGAATCAGGGAATCCGAGCCCAGGAAAACCCAGGAGAAGTTGTTCAGAATATGGAGGAGGAATCTGTCACCTAGCCTGTGGGGAAACCAGGAAAACTGAAATGAACTCCCTCTAGGAAATGTTTTTTTTTTCATTTTACTTAATCAACAGTTTGTCTGTATATATACCACGTCTGTAATAATTCAGAATACTAGGACTCTTTTCGGCTTGTTAAGGTCTTCTAGATGGCCTAGTTTTGTTGATATTTCCTCAGAACTGTTAGAATGTTTAAGTTGTTGTTTTTTGTACTGAATGGTTGTGCACAACCTGTTTAATATATTCTCTTTTAAGTTTTTGTTAAAAAAAATCTTAGCATGAAATAAATACAAGATGTTTGAAAAGCTACACAAAATTGACAAACACGCCCAAAAATATCTAGGCAACATGTAAACAATAGGAAGAATGGTCAAAGACATGAAAAAACTCGTGCATGATTCTACAATAGGAAGAATGGTCAAAGACATGAAAAAACTCTTGCATGTATGAATCATAGTGCTCAATAGCTACCAACCAATATTGAATTTACAATACATATAAGTTATATGGATGTATTTTGTAGATTAATTTCCTAGTTTTCAACTCAAAACACAAAACGTTTGTTAATCATAGTGACACATGCTCAAGAGCTATCAACCAATACTGAATTTACAACTTATATAAGTTATATGGATGTATTTTGTATATTAATTTCATATTTTTCAACTCAAAACACAAAATATTTATAGTTTAATAATTCTATGATAATAATAAAATCCCTTAAAAAGTTACTTAGCCACCTGAAATTATATAACAAAAAGCCAAGTAAATACTCCACCCAAAAAATTCAAATAGTTTAAAGATAACCCCACTACATAAATTCCTAATAAATGGGCATTAAATGAGATCAACTACCACCATAAATTCATTAACATTACATCAACAAAGACGATCACCAAACATTATTACAACATAATTTATAGACTTGTGTCTTTTGCAACATTTAGTTAGAATAAGTTCCTTGTATCATTTTGCATATCCCTTGTAACATATATACAAGGTGATGGTAAGAATATTACTATTATAAAGTTCTTTTTGAGATGGTTATATATAAGGGGTGAGAGATATCCACCATAATATCCAACTATATTATGATGATGATGATGATGATGATGGTGATGATGATGCCGATGATGATGATGATGATGATGATGATGATGGTGATGATGATGTCGGTGATGATGATGATGATGATGATGCTAATGATGATGACGATGAGGATGATGATGATGATGGTAATGATGATGAGGATGAGGATGATGATGATGAAGATGGTGATGAAATCTAGGCAATGTCAACTGAACTTCTTCACTTATATGTCAAGTGAAGAAGTTTTATGTAAGAAATTTTACTAAGTGAAGAAGTTTTTTTTATAATTTTTATCGAGTATATTTGTTGGACAAATAGATAGGTTATAATCCCATTGTTTATGGATCACAGTTGTACACTACTATAACATTGTTTGTAGATGCTAGTTTAGTATTATTAAGGATTTATTAGTAACTTAAATTTATCCACCATATATGGGCACTGTTAAAAATTTTGTTCATTTTATCTCTAGCACGTCTACTTATTAGCCATTTATGAGCTCTATTAAGACTTCTATATTTTTCTTATTCCTTTTTTGTGTTTAGATTGTTTATTAGTCACAACACATTTGGGTTTATAGTCAAAATCATATGCATAACCAATAACTTCTAGCTTTGGTATGAATTGTAATCACCTTAACAACCAAGTATATATGCCAAAATTTTCTCCGATTTCTATTGAATTATTTTTATTGGACATGTTTGATAGCTTGAGATGATGATGATGTATTTTATCTTGTACAAAAATTGATTTGTTGATTGATAACATGATATCTACCTACCTAGTTGGTCTACCTAGCGATGTTATTGAACTTTCGTCACAATAGCAACGAACTGTCATCGTAATTGCGACGAACATTCAAGAACGTCACTATAGCGACGAACATCGGGGCCATTTTCAATTTTTTCCAAAAATTTAAACTATTTTTCCATGAAAACAACGTTTTTAAATTTTTTGTGGCAAACTTTCGTGGGGAAATTGAGCCATATGTAGTAGTGAATGGACTCCATACTTATAAAAATTTGAACATAATTCCTCTTGGTTTCTATAATGTTCTTATTGGGATGGACTATTTGTATTCACGTCATGTTATTTTGGATTTCCACAATAAGACTCTCACTTGTCTTGATGAACGAGGAGAGAAGAAGATAGTGAAATGCATTCAAAGGAAGGTTTCCAAAAGGCGGGTTTCAGTTGTGTAGTTAAAAAGGTGTTTCAAAAAAGTATGTCAATTGTATGAAACTCATGTGGAAGAGAAAAAAAATATCAAATGCCCCATCTTGGAAGATTTTATAGTATTATAGGAATTCACTATTGTGTTTGAAGAATTATTAGGTTTTCCACCTAAAAGAGACATTGATTTCTCTATTGACTTAGTATCTGGAGCTACCCCATTTTCCAAAATCCCATACATAATGAGTACACCCAAGTTGAAGGAATTACAAATGAAACTAGAGGAGTTGTTGAAGAAAGGATACATATTACCAAGTGTGTCTCCTTGGGGAGCACCAATACTCTTTGTAAATAAGAAAGATGGAACATTAAGGTTGTGTATTGACTTTAGACAATTAATTAAAGTAACTATGAAGAACAAATATTTGCTACCAAGGATTGGTGACTTGTTTGATCAGTTCAAAGGAACAAGGATTTACTCCAAGATATATTTGAGATCAAGTGATCATCAGGTGAGAATAAAGGATGAAGATATTAAAAAAAAACTTTTAGAACCCAATATTGTCATTATGAGTTTGTAGTATTTCCAATTGGATCAACAAATGCACCAACTATTTTTATGTGCTTAATGAATGGCATATTTAGACAATATTTGGATAAATTTTTCATTGTATTCTTGGATGAAATTCTTATTTATTCAATATCAATGGAGGAACATGAGGAATATTTGAGGTTAGTACTACATGTGTTAAGAAGAATAAACTTTATGCTAAGTTGAGTAAATGTTCATTTTACCATAAGCAGATCATTGGGATGGAATTTTGGCATATTCTACACTTCCAATTGGATCCATTTTTACCTCTTTTACCTTATCCTCACACCTATCCACTACCCTTTTTATAATGTTTCTTCATATTTTTATGTTTGGTGCAAATGCAAGCTTAAGAAGGTATTTTGTTATTAATTTATTTAATTCCCCCACTCTTTGATGAATAATGAAGTTTTCCACTAATGATGATTTCATAATTTCATATTAGATGGATATGAATATTTGTTAATTTCATATTATAAAAATAATGAAGTTTTCCACTAATGATGGTTTCTTGCATAGTTCAGTTCTCGTACTTTAACACCATTCTTGCACTCAATTTCAAATTCATTATCGGTACTCCATGGTTAGCATGTGTGCATGCTCCTAGTTAGAATTTCAACACAGGGGTTTTGAAGATAATGACCCCAATTTGGTTACATGTTGTTTAGACTATATCAAGGGATGTCGATGGTAGCAAAATAAGGTGGGAAAATTTCATTCTTCCACAATTCCAACCACATACATACAATGAACTCCTGGAATATTACAGGCGATAAAGGACATTCCCATGCATTCTATGTCACGGGATGAAGACAAATTTAGATCATTCATGTTGAACCAAAAAACACAAATCCATCATGTCGCAACTATAAATTGTTATCTCTCATTTAATAGTCAGTTTGGATAGAGGCAATTTGGTTATCCAAAACTCTATATAAATATGTGTGTACTTGGGAGGAAAATAACAAATTAGATTATGTAGGATCGGTGTATGATTGGAACTCTATAAATAAATATCTGGACTTTGTTCTTTTGATTAATAGAATGTTGGTGTGATCTTGATGAATCCTATGTTATGTGTGATATTGTAAGAATTTAGATCATTGAATATCACCAATACTAAGAGGGGTGAATCATTATTTAGAACTTTTTACCATTTCAAAATTTAAGCACATAATGTAATAATAACCATTAACAAATTCATTCATCAACACATAAAATCATACACATTTCACAAGAGATAAAGATTTTCTTATAATATAACAAGATTAAAAGACTACATTCATAGGAAGCACCAACCTATAAGATTCTTCATCACCAATTAGAAGGAGGCTATAACCCTCTGATTTACAGACTCCAACCTAAAGGAAGTTGAAACTCCCTAGTTTCTACAACACCAACTAGAAGGAAGCTACAACCCCCTAGTTTCTCCAACACCAACTCGAAGGAAGCACCAACTCCCTAGTTTCTCAAGCACCAACTAGAAGGAAGCAACAACTCCCTTGCCTTGAACCACCGTACCACCCTTATATGAGTAATATTATTAATTTGTCATTGTCATTGACATTATATTCAAAAAACCCTAAAAAATAGCCTATAGACTTCATCTCTCCTTTGACTCCTTAAAATCCTTAGCATCATCATCATCTTCAAATCCCAAGTCATTCCAAGAGAGGAACCCTAGATCATGCCTTTACCAACATTTGTCAACATATAGAAACAAGAGAGAAACCCTAGTCATGCACCGTATCCTTCACCAAAATAAACCCTAGTTCACGACATCACATATCCCTTACAAAAAGGTTTCTAACGAGCTAAGAAAAGTGTGATTCTAATACCAAATGAGAAATTTATGCAAGTTTTTGTCAATCTTCGTCACTTTATCCTTCTCTTGAATTTCGCTTTGCATTCTTTGGTTTTCCCTCAAACCTTCTTGAACTTGTGCTTATCCCTTCTTAGGCATGCGCATAAGGGATGTGAACTTGGATTATTCAAATGAAAAATTAAAAAATATTTATACACCTCCACTTCACTTTTAAAAATTACTTATAGGGTCGGCCTATAACTTTAAGTCTCAAGTCACTTTTAATTCACATTTAGGTTCAGCCTATAACTTTAACCCTGATTTTTGTCTTCAATATTTTAGGGGCTTTGACTTGTTTTCTTAACCATTGCATGTCTTCATCAAGAGGATTTTTTACACTTCAAACCATCATGGTTATGTGGCAACATCATCATCACTTTAGTGGCTTCTTCACTTGCTCCATTTGTTTACAAATCAAAGTGTACATGTGCAAACAACCACATCTTATCGCATCATGTGAGGGACATTCTTAACAGCTACGCCATAAGGAGAAATTTTTTATGTACTTACTTCAATGTCCTTTTACTAAGGTTGACATCAATTGTTACGGGGAAAAACTTCCTATGGATTGGGGTGTACCACAACTGACTGAATGACACCAGAAATCAATCCATTCCAATATGTAAGAGTAATAAAGACATCTAACACTAAGGGATATGAAGCGTACATTATTCCAGACGGTTTATGTAGATCTCCGTTGAGATTTTACAACACGCTTATATTCACAATTCGCTCTCAACAACAGAAAAAAGACAATCATGTTATATATCAAGGTGTTAGTCCTACTCTAGCATATATAAACAATCATGTATAAGCAAATAAATACATCCATCGATACAACATTTATATTTATGCACATATATTGGACAAGAAATGGACATTTCTATTAATAAAACGGAGAAACAATAGCGACAAACTCCGTCCGCATTTCTTCGAACTGGAGAAACCGAGTCCTCCACCTAGGCCTCCACCACTTCAATCCTCCATCACAATGGCAAGCTTACAAAGCAAAGGAAAGATTGGGAAGAACAAAACTGTGTGCTCCAAAAGGAAAAAAGGGATGCAGACTCAAGCATAAACAAGTGAGGAAACAATGAACTATAGTTTCCTTGTTCTCTAATTTCTCCTCCTTCAATGTATCCAAGAGGCTTAATATATAGCACTCCAAATAGGAAATGGAGGTTCGAGTCCGAGTGTTCTCAAGGCGTATGGAAGGAAAAGAGTGAAGTTATTCGGGACTCTATGAGGAAAACTCCAAAACTTTTGTCTTCGTGCACATTTCTCTATGTATACGAGTTTTGGCTCAAAAGTTGTGTGTACACACGGATATTGCTTTAAAATTCGCGTATACACATAAACAGATGCTTTTTGGGGATGTTCTTGGGACATCAAAGTATAATATGAGAAAAAGGGGTCCACTCTGCAGAGGGACAAGGAAGGCCATAAATATGTGATCTGCCAAGTGTGGTAAAATCAGCTATAACAGATTCCCCCTAATGTGTGAGTTCAGAGGGGTAACATGATGGCCGAAATACATTATATCCATTCTAGAAGTGGAGTAATGAAGACTCGGGTTGAAAAATCAGTCGCTCATCAGTACAATACAATGATAAATCTTTGCATATGACAGCAACTATACATATAGAAATCTCAGATACATAAGAGTACAATGGACATGAATAGGCATGATATACAAATGCCATGTGTGGTCATCTCCACGTAAAATATACAATGAATCAAGATCTCCATAATGGATGAAGATATCTGATAATACATTGGAGAATGGTCATGAGAGTTGACATATCATGAATATTGGCATGATCAAGGAGGTAGCATATGTGGAATGCCACCAATCTCATAGGTCTTCTACGCAAACCGCTACGAGTACATGTCCATCACGCGAATAAAGGTGTCAAGGTCGAACATGATGGTCCATCGTGTGATTACCGATGATTGATGTATATCGTTAATAGACGTGAGATATCCCACAGATAATGATAATGGGAATCAAGGTACAAAGTGAAATCTAACAAGTGTAAATAGATGTGTTGAGGTCGAACACTTGAAATAATCCATCGATCACGGGACATTGATGTATTCCCAAAACTGTTGATGGCGAGAAAACCTACCACTGATGACTATAAGTCTCAAGGCACTCAAATGGACTCTAGACTCCTATTCCAAAATAAATGATCTGAAGTCGATGGAATGGAATCCACTGGAAGGAGGGCATTAAGGCATCCCCCATCAACCAAGACGAGATACTCGGCAACGCTGGATAATGTGGAAGAATTCAAATGAACAAGATGTGCACGAACCAGTAATTGTACCAGGAATGGTCGACATGGAAAGTCAAGATAATTGAGGAATGGTCGACTCAGGATAAACTTCCTTCGAACAAGAGCATAAGGAAAATGGTCACTGAAGATAGGAAATATAGTCTCGATATGCAAACCGGGACATCTCTGTGACATAGAAGGCATCAACAAAGGCTCCAGAGGGGTTGGAAGCATAACTAGTCAGTGGAGAAAATTCATACTAACAACCCAACCAATGGATGTGATATACAGTGCTCTGTTCGAAGGTGGCATGACTCAACAATTGCCAAAGATAATCTCATTTCGCATCCGACTTTTTATGTTTTTTTAGTTTTTTGAACTTTTTCAGATTTGAAAAGCTTGAAAAAGAATAAAAGTGATTGAAAATAGTATACAACTAGGAGGAGACGAGTGTCGCGGGCAAGCAAACTAGTTCAAGGCAGTGGAACATACCTATGCTCAATGCAAGGAAGCATCTGCAGGATAAGGACACTCGAGGGAAGGTCTCCTCCCGGTAAGGGGTGATAAAGCTGGAAAGGATATAAAAAGGCTCTGCTTAGCTAGGATTGAGACAAGCTCAGGCTACATGGTTTATAACTCTGAAGCGGGGAGCCGACATAAAGCTCATAAAGACAAGAAAAACACATGATAATGCAATTACAACTTGATATACATGGGAGTCCTTGTGGGAGATGGACATCATAAATTTCAAGAGGAGTATGAAGCTCTTGCTCAAAGACATGGAAGGACTGTAAGGGACTCCCAAGCCTAAGAGAGAAATCTCAGCATGGGCACCGAATGCAAATAAAATCTAACTAGGGCACCCATGTATAGGAAAGCTCTACCACCTGCATAATGTCACTTCTAAATAGTAGTATGAAGGTTCTGTGACATCACGAAGTGGGTTCATACCTAAGGTCAAGGTAAAATGGTCATAAGGCAATGCATAATGTAGGCGGATGTGAATTCCTAACATATATGCTATTTCAACATTATACCTACCATGGGCACGAACGGGTCAAAGACTCAGCGAGAGTGTACAAAACATGGACCCTACATGACAACAATATTAGTCAAAAACAACTGGAAACAATCAGTAAAGAGTCCAAACTATAGGATATGGGGAGGACTGATCATGACAACTACATTCAAAGGAAACGATGTGGTGGATGATGGGACATAAGAAGGAATGTAAGGTGTAGACCCAACGTTCACGTATCCACTACCACCCCCGTGAAGGTGAACACTAGTGTTAATACCAGACGAAGGGAGCGAAAATCCTCCGTAAATAGAGTAGAGGATGCAATATGACTACTCCCAAATCTATGAGCAAGATAAGGGGCCATGGTGCCCCCCAATCCAACACCAAGGTCCGCACTAGGACCTGGAGTGGGTGACAGGATACTAGTAGTGATATCAGGCATGCCGAACATAAAAGGACCCGAACTCAAGAGAACATAAATATACTCAAGTAACCACTATACCAAAATCCAACTAGCGCATAAAGAGCACACTCCTAAGAAAATCTATAGCCATAATGCAAGTAAGCCAAGGGGAGGATAAATGAACTCTCGATTGCAACAGGTATGTCTCGCATAGGAGAGGCTTGAGACTCCCATACACTACAAGCATAGGTATGTAACCAATTATAGTGGCCCTCAGTTTTAACGTGTAAAGCGACTATGTTGTTCGACCCCTACCTGTCCAGGACACTCACAAAATAACCTATGTAAGTACCCCCTGTGATACCTAGGTAAGGAAACTAAGGTCACCCCAATATAACCAATGCTCAGGTGGAAAGTCGCAGGTGGGATCCACTGTATGGGCAGGGTAGCAAATCCTGAAGCTCGAAAGCATGAACTGGTACCTCAAAATCCCCCAGATACAAATAAGATCCTAGAAATAACTCTGGCGCTCACAGAAAGTGGTCAAGGTCTATCCCAAACACGATTGTGTAACATGCCTCATGATTAAGTCTTGTGTAAGAGGACCCTCCTGAGAACACTAATTATAGCAAGGATTTCACTCTGTCACCTGGATAGACACCTACTTTTTTTGTTTAGTAGTCTTGAAATATTTACTCACAATGATTTATTCCAATACTCTAAAACCTAAACTTGTTGATGTACCCTATCAAAGAAAAATGTGTAATTCATTTTAAATTAAGTGTTGATTTTAGTGGTTGTGATTACTCAAAGGGAAATGACCATGCAACCAATGATGTTATGACTCATCAGTGAAAGTAAATGTGCACACCTAACAAACAATGCCAAGTGCAATTTTGTCTAAATGAGAAAATGAGGTATGCCACTACATGAGATGAAAAAATATTCATTCATTTCCAAATTCCAATGCAATCCTTCCTATATGAAAGCCTAAACACAACTCTCATCCAAGAAATCTAGTGCAAGTACCTCCTTAAATCCATATGTGAGATGCAAGTAAAAATGCAACTATATAATTATTTTGTATTTTCAATATAAAAAGAATGAAAATGCAATAAAATTCATTAAAATTCTCAGTCTCTGCAGCAAGCATCAAGCACAAGCCAAAAAAGACACCGAGACAAAAAGACTAATGCACTAATGGAAAAACAAAAGGGGCCCAAATGACTAGAACTAATTTCAAAGAAAAACCAATGAAAAGGTGGTCTTTGGCCATGAAAGAGTTAGTCAACAGACAACATCAGTACCTAGGAAGACCCAGCCACACTCACAACCCACCCGACAACTTCCCACATCAAACTCAACCAGTTTAGGGAGGATGTACATGACTGTTCAAAAAACAGTAACGTATGTACGTTACTTTTAGCCAAAAAACTGCATGTATACACAACTTTTGGCCAAAAACCTGCATGTATACGCAACTTTTGGCCAAAAACCTGTGTATGTACGTGACTTTTAGCCAAAAACCTATGTATACAGAGAAGAAAATGGTAAAATACAGGCCAACGGTCAAACCACTCTAGTGGGTGTCAATGTATGAACATACTAATAAATGCGACATGGAAACAGTGAGAAACAGAGAGCAAGTCAAGTACATTGTGCCCCCAAACCCCAAATAAAATCAACGAACATCCCTAGCAAAGTCATCAATTTTGTTACGGAGAGAAATTTCCTATGGCTTGGGGTGTACCACAACAGACTGAATGACACCAGAAATCAACCCATTCCAATATGTAAGAGTAATAAAGACATCTAACAGTAAGGGATATGAAGCATACCTTATTCCAGATGTTTGATGTATATCCCTGTTGAGCTTTTCCAACACGCTTGTATTCACAATTCGCTCTCAACAACAACAAACAAGACAAGCATGCTATATATCAAGGTGTCAGGCCTAATCTAGCATATATAAACAATCATGTATAAGAAAATAAATACATCCATCGATACAATATTCATATTTATGCACATGTATTGGACAGGAAATGGATATTTCTATCAATAAAACAGAGATACAATAGTGACAAACCCTGTCAGCACGTCCTCGAACCGGAGAAAATGAGTCCTCCACCTAGGCCTTGTTGTAATCTTACAGATCACAGAGGGTTACCAATTATACACATTGAATCATATAGACATAATAGACACAAGAGACAAGAACATAGATATGGAGAATAACAGATTATATTATAACATGAGGGTCCATACATATACAGAACTGAACCGAAGTTCTCATCTGGCTCAACATCCTAATATATATGATTTACAAATAGTTATATATAACTACCTGTCGGTTTGGTCAACCGACACAACCTTATGCAGCGACCTACTCTCTAATTAGTCGCCTATTCGACTAGTCGGCTCACCAAGGAGCTCCTCCAACATCTCCCCCAGGAACAAAATCTTTCTTCATCCTGAAGAAAAAGGGGAGCTACTTCAACAGTGTGATGTCTTAGGTAGTTGTTTTTGGTATTTTTTGTCTTCATGGACTATGCAGTCGGATGGTTGGTCGTTTCTGCACGTATATTTCCACAATTGCTTCTGCTGTAACGACCAGTTGGTGTTGAAATTCCGCCCAGATCTGTAATACTTTCTGGATGTTGATAGTCAATGTTGTGATGCCTGATAAGGTTGACTTCTCCTGGATGGACAGGTCTACTATACTTTCCATGTCGGGTCCCATGAATTGATCTTTTTCCTTTGCTGCCTCTAGTAGTCTTTTCATCTGCGGGAAGATTGTATCCAGTTTATCAAGGCTTGGGAGTGCTTGTTGTACCCACTAGTGTGCTTGTTTTTCTAGTTTTTCTAGTTTGGTTGTTTCTAATACAATTTGATCTTGTATCTTGTTTCTCAGTGCTTATTCGGTTCCTTTTCTTCTTTCCAGTGCTTGAATTTGTTCTCGGGTTTGTCGGGTTTGGTGAAATACTTTCTCGTAATAAGTGGGCCAATCATGGAGTACTTCTTCTGTGATGACAGATTCTTCTAGGTGGTAATGCCGCACTTTGTGAGCTTCTGAGAATGTTGTGTACTATTGCCTTAATAGTCTAGATGTCTCCTCTTTTTGGTCTTCTTTTGTATTTTGTAGATGTGATTGTAGAGTCGACACCGCGCTTTCTAATAGCTGGTAGGCCTTTTCAAGTGGCTTGTCGGTGTCAGCCTCTAGAGGTCCCGGTATTATTGTTTGAATCAAACTCCTGCATTTTGTTAGAAACTCTATTTCCTCTTTCTTGGTGTTGTCGATCTGCTCTCGTTTAGTGTGGTTTCTTACTGTTGCTTTTGTAGCGAGAGTTTCTAGGAGTTGACCCAACTCTCCATCTTTGAGTTTCGTTGTGTCAACTGTAGTAGTCGATCCAAGTTGGCTGATGTGGATCACTGGCGACCTTAATTATTTGTGGTGTTCTTTCTTCTTTTTGTCTCTTTTTCTTTTTTGTTTATGATGTTATGTCTGCTATTGTGCCTGTGCATCTGCAAGTGGTAGATTCTCCCGTGGTTGATTTTCTAGCTGCTGATCTTCAGTGGTCGGTGGAATTTTTGGTTGACTTTCTTGGGTGGAACTTGTAGCTCCATGTGTATCTTGGGGATTTGAAACAGGTGGTCCAGGGTTTGGTAAAGGTTCTGTATTGGGAAGTGGTAGTGGAGATGGGGATGGTGAATGGTCTGGTGTAATTGGTGTAGTAGGGATATTATCAGTCGATGTTGGGTCTTCGACTTCCGATGGTGAATCGTCTGGGTCATCAGAGAATATGTTGTCGATCTCCCGGTTGATATATTCCAAGTTATCTTCTTCCACGTCTCTTGCTGGTTCATTGGCTGGTGGAGGGTGTGAGATGTCAAAAGGAATAATGGATGAGGTGTGACTTGCGACAATTTGAGATGTCTTGTCAGGGTTCCTCAAAACTGTGGACTTGGTAATTTCCACAGATCTTGGTTTCTGTGGTATTTGGCCAATTTGCTGAGAGACGATCTGGTGTGATGAACTAGATTCAATTAGTGGGAATTTGGTGGTAATTCGCTGAACAAAGGTGAGTATTTTAGGAAATTTTTCAATGTATGCCTAGAAATCACCGTCCTAGTCGAATTGTTCTTTCAGTGTCTCTGGCATAGCATTCTTACAAATGTCGACTTGGCTTATGGTGGATATCTATGGGGTTCCTTCTTGTGTAATCTGGGTTGGAGATGGGGGTGGAGGCGTAGAAAATAAATCAACAATGTTCTCATCAACTGAAGTGGTTGCAGTTTTTACCTTTTTCGGTCTCCCTTGCTTGGCTCCTACGTCGACAAACCGTTTGAATTGTGTTTCGACCGAGACTTTGTTTGCTGTTGCATCTTCTATGATGTTGACAGTAGTAGTGAATAGTTCTTCTTCATCTTCTGATTGAGATAGGAGAATCCTACGCTTCTCCTTCCCTTTTTCCCTTTTTCGTTCCTCTTCATTGAGGCTGCTATTTTTTTTTCTATTTTCCTTAAGTTTTCTTTTTTCATAGCATATTCCAGCTTATTTGAGTCGATGTATTCTTCTATCTGCTCTTCTCCTTCTTCCTGTCAGTGAGCCGGAATGATACTTTTTTCTGTCAGTTTGGCCACCTGATGTTCAGTCGGTGAGCTTCCTTTTTGGATAGGTTATGTGACAATTGCTAGTTGAAGTCTGCTGGTGTCTTCTGTCGGTATATCGTTCGACATGAAGGTACTAATGTGTAATCGGAGTTCATAGTCCTCCTCTTTTTCTTGGTCGGTCAATGGTTCTTCGATTGGTTGATTTATTTCTTTGGATTTTGCTGGTATTGATATCTTTGTATTGGATTGTCGAGCTAGCTCTAAGAAAATCTCTTCGATTGTTGGGTAATAGTCGAGAGGTTTTGCTGCTGCCTTTGCTCCCTGCATGTACCAGAATACTATGTGGTCGAACTTGAGTTGAATTTGTGATGTTTTCGGTAGACTTCTTTGGAGGTTTGAGGCACCCTCCATCTAGTTGTTTGGAGTTTCAGGTTTTGGAACCAGTTTTCCATCATTACTTTACCATTTGCCAATTCTTTCAGTGTTCCATTCTGTGAAAATGGCTTGAACCTCCACATGTGGTACTTGTGTGGTTCTTGGAACTGCTTGTCCCCGATTGGGCACAAGTGGTACATCGCTATCCAGAGTATCATAGATGGGAACCTTATAATCCCAACTGACTCCTGACATTTCTCACATATAGTCTTGAGCATGTCGGCAACATGCTGAGCCTAACGATAAATTTTCCCTATGCATGCTATTGTGTCAACTGCTTCCAGCACGTCTAGCTTTAGATCACTCACTCGACCTGTCGGAGTGACTTCTGTTGCTATGATTTTAGCCACGATTTGCGGCATCCGGGCTTGTATTTGACTGGTCATTAGCCCTTTCGAGTTCTTTCATATTGGTGTTCCAGTCAGTCATTCTACTAGTCCTTCTTTTATACCAATAGGGACAGGGTCTCCCTGGTTTGAGAGGACGGTAAGTTTGTATATAACTTCACCAGAAATTTCTACCGGTCGTTCGAAGTAAAATTTTCCATTGTGGTACCTACTAATGATAAATTTCAGTGTTGTTTCTTTTGTTCCTCCAAAGCTTGCCATGAACGGTATGTTCATGTAACTCATGATGGTGTTGTGGCTTATCTTCTCTGCTTCTGGTGTTATTTTCTTGTCCATATAAGCCCATTATTTGATTTATGCCCAAGTTTTCACCCACGAGGTTTCCTGTACCTTGGCATTTTTGATATTTCTTAATCTTCTCATAAGTGGGGTTTTGGCGGATTGTAGTTCTTTTGTTTTTACAGCTGCGACTTTGGTTTGCTTCGGGGCCATCTTGTCGGTCTCTTAGTCAGTTTTTCTTATAGGGTCTCGGCTCTCAAATTTCTGAATGCTCGGTTGTTTTATCTCGTCAAAATACAGTAAATGATATTTTTCAGGCCCGATATTTATAGGCGGAGCAAGTGACATTTCTGTCAATGGATGTATTAATGGCAGAAGTGATGGTCCAGCATGGTCTATCGAGTTTGCGTTAAATGCGATTTGATTTTGGCGCTCCTTCTGACCGTAGTCATGAAGGCATGATTTGATCGTCGGGGTTGTTGGTCAATGTCAATCATGTGGGCGGTCGATGGCGATATGTCGATGGGTTGGTGTCGGTTGTCGAAGTGTTAGTTATTATATCTTTTGAAGTTTCCTATTATTCTAGTTTATGGGTGTTGGTTCTGTTTTGTTGTTTTTTGGATTTTTAGATTTTTATAGGTTTTTTCTTATAGTTATGGTCGTTATATGTATGTCTCTTTTAGGGTTTTTTTTTTTTGAATTTGTTTAATTTTTGTACCATTTTAGTCAGGTGCCATTAACAAGTTTCTGAAATATTATGCCTTATAATGTCCTTAGTCGGATTGATCCATTGGCATGAATTTCTTCAACAATGTAAGGTCCCATCCATTCTGTGTGTAACTTTTTGGTTTTCCTTTTACTCAACTGTTATATAGTAAGGCGAGGTCTCCTACCGACATATTTTTGTTTTTGATATTGCGATCATGCCAAGCCTTCTGCTGTTGTTTATGAATTTCTTGATGTTGTACAACAAGCAGTCGGTGTTCTTCTATCTTGCTTAGTTGCATCAGTCGATCCTTCCTACCTTCTTCAACATCGACATGTAAAATATCTACTATTATAGGTGTTTGTTGTCAAAAATGTAGTGGAATGACTGCTTCTTGGCCATAGACTAGTCGAAATGGTGTTTGGTCGGTAGAACGTTTGTATGTTGTTCTGTAAGCCCATAATACTGCAAGGATTTTTTCGTCCCAATCATCCTTGATGGTGTTGCATATTTTTGTTAAACCCCTTGTTAATGTTTTGTTGAATGCCTCTATTGCTCCATTCGACTAAGGGTGATAAGTTATACTACGTCGGTCGTCAATTTTGAACTGGTCTGTCAGTGATTTGATGGTTTTGTTAATAATATGTGATCCTTGGCCACTGATTAAGGTTATTGGGCATCAAAATCTAATAATTATATTTTCTTAGATAAATTTAGTAGCTATCTCACTGGAACATGTGTCGACAGGTTCTACTTCTGCCCACTTGGTTACATATTCTACTGCAGTTATTATGTATCTTGCACCCGTTCTTTTTGCTGGTATTGGGAATGGTCCTATGAAGTCGATGGCCCAAATTTCAAATGTCAAACTTGAGTTTACTAAAATCAAGGGAATTTATGTACTAGGAAGAGGTCGACCCAGTCGTTGACATCGGTCGCACTTGCTAACAAATTTTGTGCAATCCTTGTATAGTGTCGGCCACCATAGCCCTGACTGTTGGATTTTCTTGGCAGTTGTATCTTCTTGAAAATGTCCTCCAACCGGTCCGTAGTGTGCTTCGTACATGATATTATCTCTTTCATGTTCTAATACGCATCATATTAGGATGTTGTCCAAGCCCATTTTATATAAAAATCCATTTATGAGGCTGTATGGTGCAGCCTTCATAGCTAATATTTGTTTCTTTTTGCTGCTCATGCCTTCTGGTGCTTGACCATTTTCTAGGAATTGAGCTATTTCCTCTAATTTTGCTGGGACTGCTTCTATTCGAAATAAGTGTGCATCTGGTAAGTCATCTTCAACTCCTGTCGGCTCCTCTCCCGTGTCGATTCTCAAGAAGTGGTTGGGTCTGACATTTAATTTTCCTGGTCTAACAACAACTTTGAATTTGAATTCTTGGAATGGTAGTAGCCATCTGTAAATTCTTCCATGGTGTAAAGGTTTGTTGCAAAGGTATTTCAATGCTTGGTGATCCATATAGAATATGAAAGGGTTGGCTAGTAGGTAATGTCGGTACTTCTGTAGTGCAAAGACCATACCTAATGCTTCTCTCTCTATTGTCGAATAGTTTCTTTTTGCCTTATTTAGTTTTCTGCTACTATAAACTATAGGGTAATCCATTCCATCATCCCTTGGTTGTGTTAAGATCGCGCCTATTTCTAGGACTAATGCGTCGATATGTACGTGAAATTTGATCAACCAATTCGGGAACCTGAGGATAGGTGCCTCTACTAGTTTCCTTTTTAATGTTTCAAATGATATATTACATTCATATGTCCCGTCAAACTCCCGATCTTCTCTTAATAGTTATTCTAGTGGATAGGTCATATCTGAGTAGTATCTCATAAATTTCTTGTAATATCCTGTATTATCAAGTAGTGCCTTGACTTGTTTTGGGTTTACTGGTGGTTTCAAGTCAAGGATAATATTTATCTTTGCAAAGTCAACCTTGATGCCTTATTTTCATAGAATGTGCCCTAATAGTATCCCTATAGGGGTTAGAAATATGCATTTCCTTATGTTAAAAGATAGCTGGATTTGTCGGCATCGTTCCAACATGAGCCTTAGTCATTTGCAATGATATTTCAGCATAGAGTATATCGTCTTGAATCATCAAAATATACTGCCATTGTTTTGTAGATATATTCCTGAAATTTTTTGACAACAATTCTTGAACATACTACAGGTGCGTTTTTTAGACCAAAAGGCATAAATCTGAAGGCAAATGAGCCGAATTCACATACAAATGTCTTCTTTTTCTGGTCTTCTTTAGCTATTGGTACTTGGTTGTACCCTGAGAATCCGTCTGTAAATGAGTACCATTCATGTCCTGCAACTTCATTTAATATTTCATCTGCATATGGTGTTGGAAATGGGTCTATTAGGGTGACTTTGTTTCATTATCTGAAGTTGACACAGATCCTTAATTTTTTCGGGTCGTGTTTCTTTGGTTGTACGACCATTGGGATTTCCCATTCGGATTGGTTGATATGGTAGGTAATTCCTGCTGCAAGCATATTGTTGATCTCTTTCTTGACTATCTCTTTGTATTTATGAGCTAATTTGTATGGCCTCTTCTTTACAGGTCGGGCATCAGGTTTGATGTCGATCTTCATTTCACCCATTTCATGGACTAGTTCTTTGAGATCTTTGTAATCTCTAGAAAATACATCGTGGAATTCTTTTAGTAGGTTTACTATTTCGGTCGTTTTTTCTTCGCTCTAGTAATCACCAATTTTTTCCATTTTTGGTCAATCATCATTTGATATGTCAAACTCTTTATTTTTAACATTGGCATCTAACCATTTTGGTGCTTTAGCTTCATTGATCGGTCGACTCCCTTCTTTGAATTGTGAGAATGTAGCAGGAAAGGCTGCATCATTCATTTGGTCGGTATCTTCTTTGTCAGCAGTATCGACTTTAATTACCGTTCGAATTGGTTTTGTTGTTTTCTGAATGGTATGATTTCCATCGAAAGCTTTTCCCTTTCGGATTTTCATTTTCCATTTGCAGTCTTGTCGACTATGGTATTATCTTGGTTTGTATGTCATTACATGGTATTGTCAGTCGATCATAGTTTTGCATCCGAGTGTTGTTCCTGGTTGGTTCTATAAATGCTTTTATTTGTTTTGCAGTTTCGACTAACTTTTCATTCTGCGGTATAAAATGGAAGTCTTTAATGAAGTTCTCTCTAAGTTCATGCCATTGAAATGTTTCGCCCCGTGCTTCCTCCATTTTATACCATTTTTTTTGTAAGTCAGCTAGCGTCGAGGGAAACAGGTGTGGTCATGTATGTTTGTATTTATACCCAAGTGTTATCCATTCTCTTTCGCATGTTTTTATGTGCTCCTCCGGGTCTTGTCCTTAGACGAACACAGGTATTTGTGCCTGTTTGGTTAGCCTCTTTCCTCCAAATCTTTCTACGAAGAAAGTCAAAGTTGTTGTCCATGTCTGCAGTCTTGATTGATGGGTATCCCACCATCGTACAACTTGTCCTATAAAGGTTTCTTCTAAGCTTTGTAGTTGGCCATGTTCACCTATGTTTTTAGATACTTGTTCTATATGCATCTCTGGGGATTCTCTTTCTTTATACCTTGGGATCTGTCTAATACTTACATTTGTTGGGTTTAAGGTAGGGTATTCCATACTTTTATTTTCGAATATTTTCGGGATGATGGAAACTAAAAAACATTGTTGGACTGGTTTCTTCTGTACTATCTGAATGGTCCAACAACCTCTTGCTTGTGTCTCATAGTTTTTGACTTCCCAATCAGATAATTCTGCGTATGAGTTGTATCCTACTGAATCTTGATTGCCTAAGTGAAGATTTCCATAGATATTGGGTTCTATGTAGTCTTCATTATTTTGCATTTGATATATTTGTCGAATGTCAACTTCTTCATCAATAGGTTCTATCCAAGGTTATCCTTGGGATGGGTGGATAGGTACTATGAATTTCTGTCCATTCCCTTTTAGTTTTATCCTTTCTTTGTCTAGGGATATTGATGCTTTCATTTTTCTTCTCCAAGGTTGACCTACTAAAGCTGGGAAGGAACTGGATCCTTCCTTAGCGTCAATAATTTCAAAGTCGACTTTGGTCGATATTCCTTTTATTGTCGTATCGACATTTCTCCAAACTCCAATAGGTTCGATCAAACCTTGGTCAGCTAACTTGAGGTATATGCCTGACTCATATAGTCAAGGTCTACCCAACTGTTCCCAAGTGTCGTGAGTCATAATATTTACTTGTGAATTGAAGTCGAGTACAACTTGCCGAACATGGGGTCCTTCGATTTCTAGGTCGACAAGTGGGTCGGCATCACTCTTGTATTTTTGGTTTAGATTGCATACATTTTTGTTTTTTTCTGTATTATTATTATGTTTCATATTATACAATAAGTCAATGAATTGAGATACTGCTTTATCATCTTGTACTAAACGTATTAATTCTTTAATTGTGTTTTGTCGACTATCATCAGCTTCTTCCTATCTAGCGAATTCTTTAAATATATTCGCTGTGTTATTATACAATTGTTTTTGTTTAGCTGGGTTAGGATAATTGTTCTTTTATTTTATTTTTCTTATATGTGGATTACCATTCCCAATTTTTTTCCCTTGTCGGGTTACTATATGCAGGTTCTTTGTATTTATTACATCATGTTTTTGAACACACGACAAGACATTAACATTTTTCTTTTTATTGATTTTTTCAAGCATGGTTGGACAATCCTCTAATGAGTGATCGCCTACACCACAGCTAGTACAAAACTTTAAATATATTATGTCCTTGTATGGGAAGTCTGCATATCGATGACCTTCTTTGTAGCATGTAAAGCACTGGATGGGTCGACGTGGTCGATTGTCGCGATTTCTAGAAAATCATCCATGACCTCCATACCCTCCACGATGGTTGTCTAACCGACGCTCATATCGACGGCCTTCATATCTTTGATTATTTGGCTTGTTTTGATCATTGCTTCGCTGGTTTTTATCGTTATTTTGCACAACTGCATTCATCTGGTAGACTGCTTGGTAGTTTTGTCAGTTCTTTAAATTTAAGTGGCAATCGGCCATTGTGTGACTTTTTACTTCACAGATTGCACACTAAGATGCTTTGCCATTTTTCATGTTATAAGGGCAATCTTTCATTGTGTGTTCTCCATGTTCTTGGCAGATGTCGCAGAAGCATTTTGTCTGAACAAATCAAATGTCCTATCGACTTATGTCTTGCCGACAGTTATCTTTAGTGTGTCCGTCCATTGAGCATTTTGTGCACCAGACATCCTGATTCTGATTTCTAGTTGTTCTTCCAGTATAGTATCTATGGGATATGCTGGGAAATATTCGTCCATTCTACTTGTAGAGATTTGGTAAGCGCGTCTTCATACGTTTTAAACATCTCCAAGCTTATGTGCCACCGGATTTTCTGTGACACACCTGCAAGAAACCACTGAATTAATAGTTATTCGTCAATTACATAGTCCAATTGGCTGAGGAGGTCTTTCCATCGTTTGTCATATTCTCAGACAGACTCTGCTAGCTTCTGAGATGTTGTTTTCAGCATTTTGGCTGCTAGATGTTTTGCGTCTAGAGTTTTAATGAAAGACAAGAATTGTGATTTAATTTTTTCTTTAGATGCTTGGGGATTCTCTCGATATAGATCATGTACCACGTTAGTGCCCTTTTCCTCAAGGAACCAATGAACTGTAATATCTATTGTTCTTTGACCGTAACTTGATTTGCCTCCCATATTGACTCACAGATGAACCAATGTCATCTAGAATCTTCATCACCCTTGTATAGAGGGATATGTGCTGATCCATGAACCATGTTGGTATCGCTGTCGATGTCTCCTCCAGGAGGTGGTGGTGGTGGGGGGTAGTGGGATGTTTTGGCTGTCGTGTTGTGCAGAGCTATTGTCGATGGAACTTTCATTCCCATCGGTCATTTTGTTTGTCGTTTCTTCTTCGACAAGCAGTCGGTTCAGGTCGACTTCTCCTGTCGATGTCCAACTGCACTGATTTTTCTACAGGTCCAACTATTCTGTATTTTGCAAAGTTGTGTATGGTAGGGGAGGTGCTCCTTCATGTGTCAGGTAAATTAAGTGGATACTTCGGTTGGACATGTATGCCTAAAGTGTTATCCAGTTTCCTTCCTCTGGTCGACGGATCACTAGATGATTATCATCATTTACCTCGTCGTCTAGTCGGCTCCATATACCAAAATCAAAAGCTCTTAGTCTTAGGTGTTCTTCGACAATGGCTTGTATCCTGGTGCTCAAATTAGTTGGAGATAGAGGTATTATCTCCTGGGGAATTTCTATTTGGAGAGCTTCACGCTTCTCTATCCACAAGTCTTCTTCCATGGCTGATGCTTCTTCATCCACGCCTTCTTCCTGTCGGTCATGGCCTGACTCTGGCGGATTTCTTTCCTAGTCTATCACCCTAGTAGTCATCCCTATTTGCAATGTTATAGCTCGTTCTCTTCTCTCTTCCCTTATTTTTAGCCTCTTCTCTCTTTCTATTTTTTGTAAATCCACCGTACCTTTGTGTGTTAATGTTCATTTGATTTCCTTTTTAGGTTGACTTTTCATTGCTGGTGATGGTATCTTCTTCAGTCAACTAGAATCCTCTTCATTTTACCCCAACATATGCCCAGCTACCCCCCCATAGCCTACCCGACGCTTTAGAAAGCTCGGATAGTTCTGCTTATTTTCTTAGGAAGTACTCCCACTCCCTTTCGGCAATGAATTTTTCCCACTTTTTCTCTTTCTCTGCCCAATTAGAATTTGGTGGCGGTTCGTGTAGTGACGAACGAGGTTCTACTATATGACCCACTCCCTTTTCTATCAGGAATTTGAACAACAGAGTCAGTAAGGAGCAAAGGAATTTCTCGTTGAGGTCTGTATAGAATCTTTTCTGAACGCTTTCGACCAAAGTTCTCTCTTCTACGACTTGTTCCTCACAGAATTCGTCTGTGATCTTTTCAAACCACTCCGACAGGTTTGTTCATCCCCCTCGAATCAGTCTCTCCAGAAGCTCTTGGTCTTTAGTTGCTTCCAGCTTTTTCATCCATAAGTTTTTTCAAAAGCTGGGGTACCAACTCTACAAACTTCTCATGTGTTTCTGTGAAGAATTTCTCCTTCTCCTGAGCAATGGTTAATTTGTTTCTCCTTGCGTAGTTCTGTAAATAATTTGCTATCTTATGCTCCCACCAGTTCTTAATCTCTTGTTCTAATATCATCTGCTTATAGTCATTATGTTCAGATATGTACTACCGGCAATGGAACCAATTTTGTAATCTTACAGATCATAGGGGGTTACCAATTATACACATTGAATCATATAGACATAACAGACACAAGAGACAAGAACATAGATATGGGGAATAACATATTATATTATAACAAGAGGGTCGATACATATAC
Source organism: Pseudotsuga menziesii (assembly GCA_001517045.1). Taxonomy (NCBI): domain Eukaryota; kingdom Viridiplantae; phylum Streptophyta; class Pinopsida; order Pinales; family Pinaceae; genus Pseudotsuga; species Pseudotsuga menziesii. Next base: position 62,836 of record LPNX010589276.1, on the reverse strand, counting down.
AGAGCTGAACCGAAGTTCTCATCTGGCTCAACAACCTAATATATATGATTTACAAACAGTTACATATAACTACCTATCGGTTCGGTCAACCAACACAACCTTATGCGACTGACCTACTCTCTAATTAGTCAGCTCACCGACTAGCTGCTCCAACAGGCCTCCACCACTTCAATCCTCCATCACGATGGAAAGCTTACAAAGCAAAGGCAAGATTGGGAAGAGCAACACTATGTGCTCCAAAGGGACAAAGGGATGTAGACTCAAGCATAAACAAGTGAGGAAACAATGAACTATAGTTTCCTTTCTCTCTAATTTCTCTTCCTTCAATGTATCTAAGAGGCTCAATATATAGCACTCCAAATAGGCAAGGGAGGGTCTAGTCCAAGCGTTCTCAAGGCATATAGAAGGCCAAGAGTCAATTTATTCAGAACTCTGAGGAAAAGTCCAAAAACTTTTGTCTTCATGCACGTTTCCCAATGTATGCGATTTTTGGCTCAAAAGCTATGTGTACACATGGATATTGCTTTAAAAGTCATGTATACACATAAATAGATTTTTTTGGGGATGTTGTTGGGACATCAAAGTATAATATGAGCAAAGGGGGTCCAAGGAGTCTACAGAGGGACATGGAAGGCCATAAATATGTGATCTACTAAGTGTGGTAAAATCATCTATAACATCAATGACAACCAAATGTCCAACAATATCCCCTTTGGCATTGATGACAACTTAGTAAAACAATATTTCTTCCCCTATGAATATACTTTCTTCCTTGATCTGACTCCCCCAATCTTCATGCTTCTTTAAATTGATCGTATTACTATTTTTCTCTCCGCCTTTGACATTAATGAAAAAAGGATGATTCTTCCTCCTGATCCCGATGTAACTCCCCCTATCAATATTCCTTCTCTTAGGGTTGCTCCCCTTGAACTCATGCTTCTATTTGGTGTTGCTCCCCCTATAAACCTTCTGATTTTCTTCTCTAAACGTTCTTAACCTTTTGTCTAGTAGATCTTTCCATATCATTTCTACAATATTTTTCCATGTGTACATAGTCATGATAATTGAAGCATTCAACATTGTGCTTTACCATGCTTCTACAATCTCCTGCCATGTGTCCATAATGGTGGAAATTGTAACATTAAACATTGTAGTTCAAGTGGACACTTCTATTTCTTGCATGAGAATTTCCTCCATAAGCATTACAATTTATATCCCTATGCCCAAAATTCTTGCAAGAGAAACAATTTCCAAGAAAGATGCTTAGATTCCTAGGTGTAGAATATCTTCTTGATGGTGCAACTTCTATGTATCCATCTTTTTCTGAATCTTGCTAACAATGAATTATTCCTTTGTAATATCATCTTGATGGGATATTCATAGATTTTCTACATAACTCTTATCCTTCTCTTCATTTTTCTTTTTAGGTAGTTTGGAACACTCCTCTTCAACTTTCTTTGTTAGTGTTTCGTAGCTTTCACCTTCTTCAACATTCTTCTATTCATCATATCCCAAACTAGCCTTGTCAAGTGGAGATAATTGTTAGCTAAGAATTTGGTACAACTGTATCTACTTGTAATCAGTTAGCCTGTATCCGGGTTAAGGAGGAAGATGTTCCATCTTCAGTATAATAATGAATAAATAATTAATAAATGGATGGATGATAGATTACAATGGAAATAGCCGCCTTAAATATGGCTTGGCCATCATAAATTGAAAAGACACTTCTCTTCATAAACTATATTTAATATTATTAATTACTATTACTAATGCTTATCTATTGTAACACTTTAACCACTGGAAGGAAGATTGTCAATAGATATGGTTCGACCTAAAGGATTATCTTCAATTACAAATGGTATTCCAAAATTTGATGGAAATAATTATGCATTATGGAGCAATAAATGAAAACCTACTTGTTGGATTTAGGGGTGGATGTATGGCTCTCTATTGTTAATGATACAAAACTACAAAAACTCCTCCAACTGATCTTGAGGAGAAGAAATCGCGTAGTTGTAATTATAAACCTATGCACATAATCATGAATGGAGTGTCACAAACCATTCAAGCCAAAGTGATGAGTCACAATTTAGTTAAAGAAGTATGGGACAAACTTTAGAATCTTTATGAAGGAGATGAGAAATTCAAGCAGGTCAAACTCTAACTACATAGAACACAGTTTGGGAATCTAAAAATGAAACAAAGCTTAAATATTGCAACCTATTTACTCAGAGTAGATGAATTTTTCAACTCCATCAGAGGATTAGGAGAAGAATTCAAAGAATCCATGGTCATACAAAAAGTGTAGATATCACTTCTCTTGAAATATGATGCCAAGGTCTCTGCCATAGAAGAATCCAAGGATATGACCAAATTGAAAATGGATGAACTATGTGGGACCCTCATAGCATATGAGATGCGAACAGATGCGGAGAATGAAAAACCAACAAGAAGAGAATAAGATTTTAAATCCTTAAAAGAAGACAAGGAACAAAGGACACAGGGTAAAAGAAAAATCAAACGATGAAGCAGATGAAGAAAAAGCAAATTTTGTAAGAAAGATCAAGAAAGGAACCAGGAAATACAAAGGTAAGCTACCATTTAAATGTTTCAATTGTGGCAGAATAGGACATTATGCTAAGAAATGTCCTTTTGAAGAAAAGAAAGGCTTATACAAGAAAATTGTCTTTACTCCAAAGAGGACAGTAGTTCCTTAGATGAAAGTGATGAAGAAGAAATAGATGCAAGGGAAGTTCTCTTCATAACTCAAGAAGCCCAAGATGGTGACCATAAAATTTCTGAAATAGATGGAAGTGACTCTGAAGAAAAATGCATTAATGACAATCTTAGGTCTTTTGGGGGGATTGAAGGTGACACAGAAACTAAAGACGAGGTGAATTTCGAAGAAAAAATGAAGCATGTTGTGGAAGAAATAAAGGTGCTCAAAAACAAAAATAAAGGGCCGAAAAAACTTAAAAAAAATGTGAATAAAAGGATCATGAGCTTGAAGAGAGAGAGAACTGGCAATGGCCAATATGAAGGAGTAATTAGATGAATCCAAGAAGATGAAATAACTCATGAACCACAAGCTGAAAAGGAATATAGAATATTATGATGAATTGAAAGTTGAATTGGATCGCATAAAAAAGGAGCTTGAATGTTGAAAGTTTAAAAGGTGAATGGCATCATAACATTTGAAAGGAGTACTAAAATTTTGAATGAAAACCTCATTAAACAGAGATCACATGTTGATAAATCGAGACTTTGTTGTACAAACACAAATCCACTGAGGTAAGATGAATGAAATGATGCCAATTCTATAATAAGTGAAAACAACAAACAAAAATGAGTTGAAGAACAACATGAACATGACACTTCCAACTGGAACAATAGATATAACTTCAGGAAAGTCAAGACACCATGAAGGCCCTTTCCTAATATGTATGAAAATATTTTTCTTGGCCATTGTTATGCTTGTATAAACTTTGGACACAAAGAAATTCATTGTAAAGTTTATGCAAGAAATAACTAAATGAGAAATATAAATGATTATGGATATCCAAAGGACAACCATGTAAAAAGTAGATCTGGAAATGATCATGGGATTGCTAACAAAAATTACAATCCATTTGACCCAATGATGAATCATAACATTGTATGCTACAAATGCAATGATCTTAGTCACAAGGAACCTGATTGCAAAATTATGAAAGGATATGCTCCTATCATAAGAAAACAGGAACCAAATACAACATGGGAAAGGTAAAAGAGTTCAAGCGAGGAAGATTATGGACTAGATTTGCTTGATGAAGATAAAGAAGATTATTGGTACATATATAGTGGGTGCTAAACACAAATGACCAAGGATCAAAACAAATTTATCAGTTTAAAGAAAGGAAGATGTGGTAGCATTGGATTTGGAAATTACTCCTCTGTCAATATACTTGGAAGAGGTGTAGTGGGTCTTGGAAGTGCAACAAATGTTTTTCTAGTTGAATATTTGAAGCACAATCTCCTCAATGTCAACAAAATGTGATCAAGGATAAAATCAAAGATGTAAAATCAGAGAAGAATATTCAAGAATACTAGTTGTGATAGATACAAGAATACCAAATAACATATACATACTAGATCAAGTAAAGAGAAAGAGGATTCAAAACCACACAATAAAGCTCTAAGGACAACAACAAGGAAGAAAATAATAAGAGGATAGAAAAGAAAGGTGAAATACTATTGAGTTCCATACGAGAAGCATGAGTTATGTGGGGAA
>LPNX010589276.1:31777-58542 GCA_001517045.1 Pseudotsuga menziesii | reverse complement strand
GGGGGGGGGGGGGGGGGGGGGCGAAGGATAAGAGCATGATGACAAGGTGAGTATAATGGTTTCCATCAGTGGCAAAGGGGGATATTATTGAATAAGGTTATAACTTCTCATTTATGTCAACATCCAAGAATAAGTGTATAAAAATTCAAAGTGTATATTATACACCCAGGTATATAAGCATATTTCACTCAAAATCTCAAGCAGAAGAACTCCAAAGCTATAAACATCAGCCTTTTTTGTTTCTCTCTAATTGTGCATGTATTCTGTCAAAAAGGCCATACAGATGAGCAAAAAGAGGATTAGAATTTTACCACTCACTAATTTTTTGTCCATTAAGAAAATCAAAATGTCAAGGACTACGCTTGAAAAGTGACATGAATCGCTATACAAACAAATTTTTTATAGCTATGTGTTCTTCTCCCCTTCTGAATTTAGGGAAAACTATGGATTTCATTATTTTATTAAGAACTACTTGCACATTAAAATTTTATATCCTCTCCGATTGTCCTTGTTCTATATATGGCATAGTCTACAAATTATTTTAATGATTTTAGAGAATCCATAGTATAAATAGGGCTTGTATGGTTTGAAATTTGGATCTTGGAACCTCGTGTCCATAGAAATTTTATTAACATGTTTAGTTTCAAGATCAAGTGCATAAAAAAGTGTATAGTCATCAGGATTTGTTGAAATTATGACAGATATTTTAAGGCAAAAATTTTATCGAAGTTTGACAGACTAAGAATATTTTTCTTGGACTGCTACTTTGTGAGTTGCACATAGCTCATTGACTCACATTACACAGTAATGTAAAATCTTTCAGTACTACTTCAAGAAGATACACATATAAAAAAATAGATTTTCTTGTGCAACTAGACACAAGATCCTCCTCAGAAAAAGCTGATAAATATATGTAAAAACTTGTTTTTGCCACAAACTAATTAAAAGATAAGCATTGTGACCACCTAGAAGTGTTCCAAGCATATTCTTGCCATCATTTAGGTCTAAACATATAAAATTAGGCCATGTTCATAGCGTGCATGTGTGAAGTTCATCTTAAAATGGTTGAGATAGCATAAGTTAGAAAATAAATGACTCTGCGGGACCATATAAGCGCAAAATAACTATACCCTACAAATTTTGAAACCCTTCACTAGTTGGAACTGATACACAATCTACCAAGTAGAAACAATAAGAAATATAGAAAAGGGAAATGGAAAACTTAGGTTTTCAAAAGAGAAAGATGCAGTGGATCAATCGTTGACCCTCAACAAAACATGAAAATCTCAAATGACAAACAAAAAATCAAGAACTATCCCATGGTTCAAATCTCAATCAAGTAGAAGAAACAGATCACACAACCACCTAAATTAGGATGACAAGTAAAAGATAGCACTAAAATGCTAGGGACCACTTAAAGTAGCATAACTTCAATTCCCACCTATTCCCATCTTTAATGAGAACACGACCCGAAAACAAAGTGTCAGTCTAGGAAAGCTGCAACAAAATTGCAATACTCAATAAGAGGCATTTTGAAAGCAATTTATCATAAATCAATGTTTTTGCTACACATATTCATTCAATAAATCAGAAGATTGGTTTTTCCCGAGTGGAAATATGTATGGAAGACGCATAAGGAATCTGCAAGAATGTTATGGGCCTATGATTATAATGAAAGACCACAATGCAGACTGTAAAGAAATATTATATTCAATTTTACTCAAATAGGTGCACATCTTGTAAAAACCAACATGCTTTCATATTTGATGCTCATTTAAGATGTTCATTTAAGAAGTGTCATGCACTGAATTTTAAGGGCAGTGAGCCAATTACCAAAATGAAATTGGCCATTTAATCCAAATCAACCTCAACAAATGATAACGCATTGTAATATCCTGAATTTTGACCTAACACTTATGGGCATAATCCCCATTGATTATGATGCTACTTTGATGTTTTATTTTGGTATATTGGGTCTAGGACCCCATTGCATATGAACATGATGATTTGATTGATATATTGGGCGTAATCCAGTTACATATGTTTTATGTATGATTTTATGTGTTGGGCATGGACCCTGAAGCACATGATCGATGAGATTTTTTGTGTTGAGTGAGGAGTTTTGGAACACATGAGCATTTGAATGTCTGTGTTGAGCGAGAAGCTCTGGAGCACATGAGTGTCTATGTTGTGTTCAGCAAGAAGCTTTGGAGCACATGAGTGTTTTGTTGTGTTTAGTGAGGAGCTCTGGAACACATCAATTATGTAAACCTTTGTGTTGGGCAGGAATCTCTGAAGCACATGAAAATATAATTGGAAGTGTTGGGTGTAAGCCCTGGAGCCTTCCAAGTTGATATTGAGCATAAGCTCTAGAACATCGGATCCTTGTCCATCGTATCCCTAGGTGTATCCTACAAGTATATCCTAGCATTGGTGTTGAGTGAAGAGCTTTCTAATTGCACTAAGTTTCTAACTCCCTATTTTTAGCATTGAGTATGGGCTCTGGATAAGCACTAGGAGTTACTGAAAAGAATTAATTATGTCGAGTGAAAACAACTCGAGTAAAATATTGATCTCATCTAACTTATTTATAAGTGATTAAATGAAATTTTGAATTTTCGTATCTCATCAAGCACTGAAGAACTACCATGTTATACGAGTGAATCCAACAAGTAAGGATGTTTAGAGTTTCCTAGCCTAGTAGACCTAACCACATACCTGACGGCTTCAATAAAGAAAGTGTCCCAAGTTTAGGGATCATGTTATATGATACCTAAAGACAAATGTTAACAAATAATACATATAAGTATATATTTTATACATGAAATGTATAAAGAGTAAGAATAGTAATAATATTAATAGTATAAGAATTAAATAAAGGCTCCATCCATTATTATTATTATTATTTAAAGATAATTAAATAATATAATACCTACAAGAGTCCAAATAGGAACTAGTTAAAAGTTCTTAAGTTAAAAATTAAAAGTGCCTAAATTAAATAAAAGGGATAAATCAAGAAATCAAATGATTCTTGATTTAACTGCCCCTTTGACTGAAAAGTATGCCTATAAAGACCCAAGCCAAAGAGAGGCTTGGGAATATTCCATCTTTTTGGTGATTCTGCCTCTTTGTTCTCAAGAGAGTTCTTGGAGAAAATTTTCCTAAGAGGAAAAAGGAGAATTGATTCAGACCTGATATCCCAGTTAGGGAAACCTTACCTTAGGAGCTCTAAGCTACTTGCATATTGGAACCAGCTCGAGGGGATCCAGAGGAAAACCAAGAATGGTTTCGGGTCATGGTTGGGTGGAACGTGGTAGTTCCCAAGTGATTCGGTTATCTATATAGAGGTCAAATATGTCTGTGAATTTGTTAATGTTGGGTAATTGAGTGTGCAGGTTTTCAGCCATTGAAATAGCATCACCTTGTAGGTATGAGGTTCTTGATTTTTCCCTTTCAATGTCTAGTACATTTTATGGTTAAATATTTAGGGATATTGTTCCCTAGTTTAGTTTTAACATTTATTTCATGTTCTATAACTTAAGGGTTTATGATTTACTTCTTAATCTATGTCTATAATTTATTTCTTGTGTAGGATATTTTATGTTTTATTTCTAAACGCTAGATCTATAATTTATTTCATGTTTAAAGATATTCCAGGGTTTTGTTCTTCCAAAATTTATTTATGCATTTTTCCTATCTTTAATTTTATTCCTAAGACCTAGATCTATGTAAAACAGAGCCTATATATATGTGTGTGTGTGTGTATGTATGTATGTATGTATGTATTCTACTGACATATTTCATATTACCAGCAGAACTATATTTAAACAAAACCATAACCAAAGTAATATAGCTAGGATTGCCAAAATCAAACCATCAAATACCTCTTAGGGTCTACATACATATTATAAAGAACCAAGATTATAAGCAAAACATTTCTCATTATTAAAAGTAATCCAGAAATCAAATATACAGTCAAGATATCGAGACCATCTAATGGTCTGAAGTTCATGTTATAAAAAAAAAAAATCATAAACACAATCAATCTCATTCATAATAACCAAACCACATATTTAATACACAAAATACATTTATCCAAATCATAGGTCATAAGGAAACTTGCAACATAATAAATCAATCATAAAATATTGCATAGTACTCATTAAAACATAACATAAGTGAACATAGGTCGTAGGATCGATTCCTGTGGGCATGAATGCCCAAATAAACCTTTACAATAACCACCGTGACCCAGGATCGAATCTTGTGGAGTCCACCATAATACAATTAAAATTTACCATATTGAATCCTGTAGGATTCACTATTATCCTACCCAATGCTATAACGTTTCAATCTATAAACTATACAGACCACTCTATTGAATTCACATTCACAGGCTGTAAAACATTTCCACATATCTCTACACAGAGGTTAAACCCACAATTATTTACACGCTGTAACCATTTCATAGCTCACGACCGGTTGATGGCCAAAACTTTAAACACTATCATAACCCATTAAAACCTTGTCAACTCTAAGTAAATAGAAATGACACTCATTCAAAGGGATGAAACCCACAGTCATGGCTCTTACATTTAAATACATAGGTAAGAACTACAACTACAAATTAAACCATAAAACGATATTTCATTCATCCATTACGCAGTCACAGCTCTAATGGAGGGAATGCCATTGCCATCTACGACATGGCTCCAAAGGCCAAATTAACGTTGTTAACAAGCCATATAAAGAACTATAAAAAAATTACAAATATACACAAAGCCAAAGTATCGCCCAAAACCAAGAATCATAACCACAATACACACAGTATATAAATACTATATAATAACCTAGTATAAACCAACATAAGAATTTACACAATCATGTATCCAAGGCCTGGCACCATTGCAAGCAATGGTGTTGTCACCATTTACCCAAAACGTAAAACATATTCACAAATCGCAAAGCCTGCAAGTATTCACCACGATAATGATACTGACAGAGTAATATTATTACAAACCAAAATACATTATTACCAACCCAAAAGCGCTAAACCTCAAACAAAAACCCCAAATATTAAACGCATCCCCAAATGCTTTACATCATTTTTTTACAGAGAGCCCCCTTCCAAATTGCAACCATTGAAATAAAACCCAGACCAAGCAAATCCAACCAACGACAAGCTTCATGCTCTGTCATGACATCCACAGAAGAGAAGGACCAAGTTTCGACTGGTTACAACAAGGGATTTCCCATAATGGGTATTGTGTTGACCACCAGAGCGACCCACTACCCACGTTGTCCAAACCCTGAAAACTGCAAACAAAACCAAGCCACGATGAGAAGTATGTTGTAAACCCAAACTGAACAACAATACACCGATGTTAAACCAAAGAAGAATTCATACCTACCAACGCAATAGTTCCCCCAAACCTCCACGCCACAGAGCAAACCAGAGGAAGAGCTCATGCAACCCTGTGCAATCAAACAAGCCATCGTGCTAGTCCAATCTCTAAGCTTGAGACCCACGATTTCCCATGTGCATTTAATTCGCCACCTTGGCCCCCATTATCACAAATCAAAACCCAAAGTGTATAGTTCATGCCACCTTCCAATGCAGAGCAACGTTTAAACCCCAAGATGCACATTATATATGTAGGGTATAGCCATAGTTCATGGCATATGTAATATGCCATGAATGGCTGGTGATATGCCTTCACGTTTTTACACAAAGACTTTAATAAACCAAGGACCACGTTATAAAATAATAAGCCATGTACATTATCATATACACCATGAAAATATTCAAGTACAGGAGTAATTAAACCAAGGTCATAAGACCATATAAAAAAAATAGTAACCAGTAGAACATAGGTTAGTAAACACCCAGCCTTGCGTAAATATCAACTAACAACCATAATAAAAGTCCCTAGGATAGGACTAGAAGTCTGTTGTGGTCCAAACTGAGTGCTAGTGATGCAGAAACTGTGTGTCTTGTTCTGCTTCTATAGTCAGCTTCCATCGTCAAGTGCACTTGCATGCGACAAGGGAAGAAATGCATTAGTTCCAAAAGAACTAAGTAAGCCCTGTAGCGACAAGTAGAAACAATTACCTTTTCAGGTGGTTACAAGGGAAACTTCGTCCCGCCACTCCACCCCTTGAAAAATACAAGTTAAGTTCATAAACAGTAATTGAACTTTACAACCGATAAGTAAACAATCGAAACAACATACCATTAGAGGAAATTTCGACTCAAAATGGGCCTCCTAAAAAAAATTAATAAAATAATAGTTAAAATAATAAAATAATGTTTATTAATTTTGGAGGAAGAAAAGAAAAAAACTACTTTTTGTTTGTATTTTCGACATATCTCCCCGTGTTTTTACTCAAATTTCAATCGGGAGAGCTCGTTGGATGCGGAATTAAATTCCGCATCCAACAAGTACCCATTCGGCATACTTTTAACAGACCTCGCTACCCCAAAAAAAAGAAATACCTGAAAAAATGTGATGATGAAATTCCGCATCCAACGAGTACCCACTTGGCATACTTTTGATGGACCCCGCTACCCTAAAAACAAGAAATACCTGAAAAAACATGATGATGACATCATCATCATGTTTTTTCAGGTATTTCTTATTTTTGGGGTAGTGGGGTCTGTTAAAAGTATGTCGAGTGGGTACTCGTTGGATGCGGAATTTAATTCCTCATCCAACAAGCTCTCCCGATCCAAATTTGACTAAAAACACGGGGAGATATGTCGAAAATACAAAAAAAAATAGTTTTTTTTATGATACCTATCCCCAATCTTATATTAAAAAAGTGTTTAAGACTTATACGGTATTTCAAATTTAAAGCAATTTCATTGGCTAACACATGATGACATGGAATTTTGAGTTGAAATTTCCTCTAATGCTACATATACTATACAGAACTATCAATTAAGACATTAAACCACATAACAACAGCACAACATTCCACTAATAACAACATCGAGAAAACATAGAGAAGGAAGTAATAATAAAAAACGACAATACTATGCAGAAAAACAAAGTATGACACATTCCGCATAAGTTGAGTTAATGTCGAGTTCATGCAGTGAATGACTAGCCTAATAAATTAAAATTTATTTTCGAATTTTGGGGACATTACAAGTGGTATCAGAGCCCAATTTCAACACTAAGAGACCAAATGGGTGTACCAGACATTCATTGCAAGGAAAATAAAGTATGTTTTTAAATTTTGTTACTAACATAAATTTGTCCTGTTATTTAAAATTTGCAATTGCAGGATTTTAAAAGAACAGTTTAGATCATGAACACTAAAGAGGACAACAACTGGCAAGGAAAGTTGAATACCCCCACCCAGGAAGCAGAATTGGTAGTGGAACTAAATTCTGATATAATGAAAACCATACAAATTCTCCAAGTAGACTTGCAGAGTTTCAGAGATGATAATCTGAATGAAAGAAAGGAACAGAAAGCAATTAATGAAGCATTGTTGTGAAACATGATGGGAGGAATCCTGCAGGGAAAACCCACTCATGACACAAACAGGTTCAAGAAAGAATTTTATCATAAATAGGCCAACATCCCAAGGGAAGAAGGAAAGGAAGAACATACCTCTGAACCTCCAGAAGGAGACTATCATAGTCTTTCTAGTGATTATTTTCTTTCTCCATGCAGAAAGAAACTAAGAAATGATGACAATCTTCAGGGAGAGTTCCAAAAAATAAAATCCCCAACCTATGAAGGAGAGATGAACACAAGGGAGAAAGCTAAGGAATGACTTTTAGGTATGAGCAAGTATTTCCGAGTTCATAACTACTCTAGCAAAATGAAATCCCATCTATCCATCTATAACTTAAATGGAAAAGCAGCTAGATGGTGGAGAGACTTGAAGCATACCAAGAAAGATGAGTTAAGAGAAATACGGTGGGGTAAGTTTTGCAATATTTTTCAAGAGAAATACATGTCGGAGAGGTTATTTGACAGAAAAGTGAAAGAGTTTCACGAGTTACGTATGGGATCCATGACTATGGATGCTTTTATTAACATATTTTTCGATATGTTTCATTATGTATCCTACATCAAGGACGAGAAAGTAAAATTACAGTAGTTTTTAGGATGTCTTCCTCCCAACTTTCAGGAGAGGATTGAATTTTACATGCCTAAAACATTTGACACCACCTTACACAAAGCTAGGCTTGTCTATGACCATGGACAACTAAGGCAAGAGAACATTAACAGAAGTAGAGACAGGTCTAGGACCTTCTCGGACAACTGCAAACCAGGATTTAACCCACCGCCATACAGGAGAAAAAAAAAAAAAAAAAAAAAAAAAAAAAAAAAAACCAATAATTTTCTAACCAACAAGAACTTCAACAAAATAGGTACAAAGCCATATGTACCAGCTCCAAATACCAGCAAGCCAACAACAAATGGGGGATCCAATGCTTCCCCGCTGCAAATTAAATGCTAGAAATTCCAAGGGCCTCATTATGCCTGAGACTGTAAGAATAAGACCAATGGGGTCTTGCACAACTTACAGGAAGAACCAATGATAGAGGACAGAGATGAAAAACTGCGGATTTATGCAGCCTTGGATGGCCGACAGGCAGACCATCAGGCTACCATGGTTGAGATAGAAGGTAAGATCTTAAACACCTCTATTTCAATATTAATTGACCTCGATGCTTGTCAGAGCTATGTATCGCCTAAAATTGTTGATGAATGTAAACTAGGAAAAGTTAAACATGATAAACCTTGGCTGGTGCGATTAGCCACAGGTACGAAACAAAAAGTTTCAAAAATAGTTAAAGATTGTGAGGTAAACCTAAATGGTTTTCCTACTAGAGTAAACTTGAACATCCTACCCTTAGGATCGTATAATGTACTTATCCGCATGGACTGGTTGGAAAAACACCATGTCATGCTCGATTGCTTACATAAGTCAACCTTTTGTACATATATCCAAAGGAATCAAGTGAAGATTCAAGGCGTACCTAAGAAAGTTTCCGTAAGGCAGATATCCGCTTTGCAAGTGAAGAAGTGCTTTAGGAAAGGCTACAAAATATTTGCAGTAAACATCCAAGACATATAAGTTGAAAGAGAACAACACATAGAGGACTTTCCAATTCTTGTAGACTTCAAGGACGTATTTCCTGAGGAAATCCTAGGATTACCTCCGAAACGAGACTTAGACTTTTCCATAGAACTAACATTAGGATCAGTTCCAGCTTCGAAAGCCCCATACCACATGAGTGCACTAGAGTTGGTGGAGCTCAAACTACAGTTGTAGGAGTTGATTGAGAAAGGATATATCTAACCAAGTGTGTCCCATTGGGGAGCACCAATACTTTTCGTGAAGAAAAAGGATGGTGCGATGCAGATGTGCATCGATTACTGTCAGCTTAACAAGATGACTATCAAGAACCGATACCCACTCCCTAGGATCAATGACTTATTTGATCAAGTAAAAGGAGCCAAGATCTTTTTGAAGATCAACCTGCGATGCGGGTACACCATCAGGTATGGATTCGCAATGAGGACATTCACAAAACCACTTTTTGTACAAGGTACGACCACCATGATTTTGTAATAATGTCATTTGGGTTGACCAATGCACCCGTGAACTTTATGTGTATGATGAACATTATATTCAGTAAATACTTGGATAAATTTGTGTTGGTCTTTATAGACGACATCCTAGTTTACTCTAAGAGTAAAGAGGAGCACGAGGAACACCTCTGCATAGTGCTACAGGTGTTACGGGAACACCAACTCTACGCCAATTTTAGTAAATGTGATTTTTACAAACCACATATAGAGTACTTGGGTCACATCATCCCCGATACGGGGATAGCTATGGACCCGAAAAAGATTAAATCCATAGAAGATTGGCCTACCCTTACTAGTGTCACCGACATTAGATCTTGTTTGGGATTATCCGGTTATTACCGAAATTTCATTGAGAACTTCTCAAGGATAGCTTGTCCCATGACCGATTTGCAAAAAAATGCAAATAAGTTCTTATGGACGACCAAGTGTGAGGAAATTTTTCAAAAGCTTAAACAACTTTCGACAACCACACCAATACTACGAATTGCGGATCCCGATAGGGATTTAGTTGTTTGCACGGATGCAAGCAAGGAAGGACTCGGATGAGTCCTCTTGTGGAATGATTACACGATCTGTTATGAATCACGAAAGTTAAAATAACACGAGCATAACTACCCCACACATGATCTTGAGTTAGCGTCCATGATCTTGAACATATCAATTATGTAAACCTTTGTGATGTGCAGAAAGCTCTGAAGCACATGAAAATATAATTGGAAGTGTTGGGCATAAGCCCTGTAGCAGGGATTTCTCCTTGGTCACAGGGGCATGAATGGCTCCCTTCTGTCTATAGGACAGAAGGGTAGGTTCCTGCTTGTAAAAATGCTGAAAAATAAAGCGGAAATAAAATAAAGAACAGAAAGAAGAGAAATGGTCGGAAACCCCTCTGCAAACATTGTTAGGGTTTAGCTCCAGCTACCTACAAACAACTATTATAAACTAAAAACCTGCAAAAACATATTATAAACAAACCTGCAAACAAAAATGAGTTAGAAAAAACTACAAAACACTAAAGCAAGTGCAAGAAACAACATTGGTATACCTTCCCTTAGATGGAATTGGGCCACCATGCCCTAGCTTGAAGAAACACCTCTCTCTTGGATTGTGGAGCTATGGCTCAATGGATATGGAGGAGAGGGAGTGTGGGTGGCTTGAGAGAAAAAGGGTCTCAAGGCATCCACGGGTAGCATAACAGTATGCAAGGGAGAAGTGTTTTGAGAGTGACCCCCCACCCTCCTTTTATAGCTTTTTTAGGGGTTTTAGGGTTTTAAGCCCTTGGTCTGGGCTTTAGCCCCTTTTTTGGGCTTTTAGCCCCTTCCACCCTAACTTTAGCTCCTGTTAGGGTTTTAGGCTCCTTTGAGGGGTTTTAGCCCCTTTTTGGAGGCCTTAGCCCCTAGGAGAGTTATTTAGGCTCCTTTTTGGGGTTTTTAAGCCCTTTTCTTCATCCTTAAGCCTTTTTGAGGGTGTGGGGGTCTAATGGAGGGTCGTGAATGGGTGTCCTTGGGTGGTGTAGGCCATGTAGAGATGAGTGAGTGATTTTTTGGGTTAACAGATTGCCCCCTGATGTGTGAGGGTAGGAGCTCATCGTATGGCCGACGGACATCATAGGATTTGCTATGGTGAGGTGGTGCTTCCGGGGCTGGGGCATGGTGCCTTTTGGTTTTTGTATTGATATGGTTCCCATCAATGGGTGAGATACAAATAATGTGTGACATGTATATGGACGAGGCATGCATCCCCATGCTCGTGACAATGTCAAAAGAATAATTTGATCTATGCTCTAAAATACAAGAGCCGATCATATACAACTGATGATACAATAATGGTTTCCTCAATGTGAGGTTGAATACAATACTGATCTAGTACATTGGACCCATGGCATTCTCATGGAATGCTATATCTTCATGACTGATGATTTGTTGGATCTGGAACAGCACATAGCTGTGTGGACTCGCTGATTGAGAGTCAGAGTCTCTGTGGTACAAGTATGCTGCATCAATCATAAAGGTATATCAAAGCACTGCTGGGGCTTCTGAACACTGTCTCCAACACAACTCGAAAATCACAAGGGACATAACCTGTTTATGTCCCTCAAGTAGACTCATCAATGTGCTAGAGTCAAGTGACATCCGGGGTCTTCGACCAAGTACTGTGCAGACCAAACCCTGTACGAATCTCAATGGTGCGATGATGTAGTTGGAGTCGAGCACGTGAGAAACAACCATCCCGAGAGGAACTAAGGACTCCTCTCAAGTGGTCCAAGGAACTCATCAATGAGGTTAATGAAACCAGGATATGGGGACCTCTGGGTCTATCCTCTGGAATATATGTGTTGTTGTCGACAGAGGGAGACCTGCCCCTAGTCAAGGCAATGATGTTTCCTTGACCAGGAGTGCGAGGGAGATAACCGAAACGTGTGAGACAATCTGCGGACTGAC
Source organism: Pseudotsuga menziesii (assembly GCA_001517045.1). Lineage (NCBI taxonomy): Eukaryota > Viridiplantae > Streptophyta > Pinopsida > Pinales > Pinaceae > Pseudotsuga > Pseudotsuga menziesii. Next base: position 46,484 of record LPNX010589276.1, on the reverse strand, counting down.
CGACTGAATGGAGGGGGGGGGAGGGAAAGAATTGAACAGGGGTAGGGGGATTTTGGTAGAGTCAAAATTCCTTTGTTTAGAGTATGATGGCAGGGCGGACCAGAAAGAAAATGAAACTTGACTCATGGGAATGGGATCATAGCTGCAATACTGGGAATGTCACTGCAAATGGGAAATACTTGGAGGAGGTAGATGCTTTTGATATTGATGGGATCCAAGGAAGACACATTATAGAGTACTCTGAACAAAGGCGACCCAAAGGGGGAATGCTGCCAAACTATTTTCTATGGGGTGGTGTCTAGGGACACCGTTATGGTATGATCTCGTGGATTTTTGGCAAGCCCGAGAAGGTAAATGCTCCATGGTGCTTTCAATTCTAGAGAGTCTGAAAGCACGAAGAAGACTCCAGTGGGGGATCTTTTTCATTGGGAGTCTCCTATTCCCGAAAAAGGATAAAAGTATACATAGGAGAGCTCACCCATCCTGTAGGGGATGAGAAACTTCTTTACCGTTGGTAGTCCAATCAGGCCGGAAAAGGTTAAACCTATACTGACTGGATGGTCATTCAGATACTTTTACGAGCATGACCAAAACCAAGTTTGCTCGACAATATTTTCTTAAAGAGAAGGCTGGAAAACAGCTTAACGAAAACCCGTGGTGAGCTTTTTCATAAAGTGCGGCCCCTCTGCTCGAGAAAGCATAAAGTGTGCAAGGGGGAACGATCTTGGCTTGAATACGCCAAGGTGGTCCTTTTCATTTAATGGTCTACATGGTCCGCAAAAGGAAGCAAATGAGATGATGTAGATGCCCTTTCCTATACTTTAGCGAGCGGGAAAGGAAGCAGCTACGCTCGACTATCTTTTCATTGTTTTTAGGAGTCAGAAAAGAGCTTAAACGAAACTCCAGTAAGGTCAACCGATTGCGGTGGAAAAGGCAATGCCCCATGTTGGAACGGTAGACAGTGGTCCAACTATCATCCACGTAGTATGGACAGAGCAGAAGGCTCTCAAACATACCAATACATGTGCAGGATAGATTGTGGCAGAGGCTCACGAGTCGATGCGGCAAAGGCATGCAAACCGAGGTGGCTCTCGGACAGAGGTCAGGAGAGCATGTGTGTGTGTTGTGGTGGACAGACTTGACTACATGTGATGTGAGTGCAAGTCCGAAGGAAGTTCTATGCCAAATACATGCAAGAAAAATAAATCGTTTTGTGGACAATGGTCCAGAGATTTGCGTAAGGTGCGGTGAATGGAGAAGACAACTATGTGTTAAAATACAAAATAAAAGTAAAAATGACATTCCTTAACGGGCTATGGCCCGAAAACTCGCATGAGTAGCAGTCGAGAGGTGTGATACAAGTGCAGGTCCGTAGACACTCGCATCGTTATGTCACGGCTCATGAATCGAGGTGACTTGTGGGAAATGGTCCCAAAATTAATTTATTAAACATGAGATGATGGTCTCATAAAGAGATATAAATTTGAGCCCAAAGGTGTGAGGGGTGTCTCGAACTGATTTTGGGTGAATTTGGAGTATCAGCTAATGGTGTTGCCCCTGATTTGTGGTGAAATACGTTGAAAAACAAGAAAAGAAAATGAAGCGACTCATTGGTGACATTAAGCGTAAAATTTCTTAAGGTAGAGCCCATTGCGGGGGTTCTCCAAGAGTTGTCCATCAGAGTCAATGAGGGTGTATGCCCCTTTTCCGAGGCAACGGTGGATGACGTATGGGCCATACCACATCGAATCGAACTTGCCTTTTCCCAACTTATCATTGGGTTGGTTGTAGTCTAGAACCATATCCCCTTCGCTGAAGGTGCGAGGGTGGACATGGGAGTGATGGTGGACCTTTGACCGTGTTTTCTTTGCTTCAATGGCTTGAAGGATAGCTCGATCGTCTTCGATGGTTTGCTCGAGTTGGAGGAGTCGTTCTTCTAAAGGTGAAGTGTCAGGGACCAGTTATACTCCAAGACGGAGGGAGGGGATTTAGCACTCTATAGGGAGCACTAATTTAATGCCATATACTAGGCGGAAAGGAGTGAAACCGGTTGCAATTTTTGTGGATGTGCGATAAGCCCATAGGGTAGAGAATAGCATGTGATGCTAGTTGGTTTTATGGTTTCCTACCATCCTTTGGAGCATTGTTTTGATGATTTTGTTGACTGCTTCAACTTGGCCATTGGCCTGGGGGTAGTAGGATGGTGATTACTAGTGTTCGAATTTCAACATGGTTGACAATTCAGCCCATACGGCGTCTTGAAAGTGTGCTCCATGGTCTGAGACTAATTTCTTAGGAACACCAAATCGTGAAATAACATGGTTAAAGAAGAAGCGTGTTGTAGTTTCAGCTTTGCAATCAAATGTGGGCATGGCCTCTACCCACTTAGTGAAGTAATCGACTGCCATAATGATGTATTTATGACCATTAGCCAAGATGGGGTTGATTGTCATGAAGTCGATTGTCCATTTGAAAAAGGGGTCGACTGTGACTACGGGGTGTAATGGTGCAGGGGGGGTTCTTACCTTTGGGGCAAAGAGCTGACAGCTGCAGCAATGCTTGACTGCCTCTATGCAATCAGCAAAGATGGAGTGCCAAAAATATCTGACATGTAGAATTTTTTGGGCGGTTGCCAGTCCTGAAAGGTGGCCACCGCATGCTCCACTATGACAGTCGTTGAGGATAGGTTCAGCCTCGTCATGGGTGAGGCAAGGATGTAGGATGGTATCAATGCCTCGACGATATAGAACATCTCCAATTAGTAAGTGGCAAATGGATTAATGTCGGATCCGTCACCTATCCTCATGGTTTAAGTGCGCTGCGACCTTCTCTGTTCATAAATAAAGATGGATGCGCCCATACCATGGGTCGTCTGTGGATATGACGAATAGGAAATCATCAGGGAGATCATCCTTGGGGGGTGATGATGCGTTTAATGGGGGCAAATCGGTCATGAGGGTGGCCAGCGCGAGTGCCTTTGTGCTTTTCGGGGATATGAACTCTATGTTGAATTCTTAGAGGATGACTACCCACTTGGTTGCTCGACCTTGTAGAAGGCGGCGGCTTAATAGGTACTGCATTGGGTTTCAATCTGCCACTACATGTGTATGGTTCGCGATGATGTAGTGGCACAACTTCTAGGCCGAGAAGACGACGATGAGGGCCAATTTCTCCTCAGGTGAATATAGCAGTGGGGGTCCTATTAGCTTCTGACTGATGTAGTAAATGACGTGCTCATGGCGAGCATCATCTTCTTTGACCAAGACTCCAACAATGGCATTGTCCAAGGCCAACACATAGAGAATGAAGTCCCGGGTGAAATCTGGTGCTGAAAGTAATAGTGCAGAAGCTAGGTCTTGTTTGACTGCATCAAACAATTCTTGTGCTTGCTGATCCCAAACAAAGGGGATTTTTGTGCGAAGCAGGAGAATGAATCCATAAGCTTTTGTTGTGTACTCTGGTACAAAGCGACGAAGGAAGTTGGCCTTGCCTTGGAGGATCTGTAGTTGGTGTCGATTTTTTGGGGAAGGGAGATCAATGATAGCCTGAACTTTGAGGGGATCTACCATTATCCCTTTGTGAGATACGATTAATCCGAGTAGACGGTCTGCTGGGACACAAAAAATGCACTAGAGGGAATTGAGGTGAATTCTGTACTTGCGGCAACGTAAAAAGACTTGATGTAAGTCGTCTATATGTTGTGATTGTTTTGGTGATCAAGTGGTAAGGTCGTTCAGGTAGACCAGGATAATGTGAATTAAATTGTGGAAACAATATGTCATGGCGCGCTAGAAGGTGGCTCCAGCATTTTTCAGGCCAAAGGGTATGACTCAATACGCGAATGTGCCCCATGGGGTTGTGAATGCTGTATTGTAACGGTCTTCTTTTCGGATTTGGATTTGATTATATCCGGAAAAACAATCCATGAAGGAAAATGCTTCATGTTTGGCGCACACATCGATAATCTGATAGATGAAGGGTGTGGGGAAGTTGTATTTGGGACATGCCCCATTGAGGTTACGAAATTCTGTGCAACGTGAATGGTACCTTGTTTTTTATTCACGGGAATAGGATTAGAAACCCAAGTGGTGTACACAATGGGATTAATGAAGCGGACTGTGCACAACTTCTCTATCTCGGCTTTAACCGCAGCCACTTTGGATGGATGGATGGGTCGTTGCTTTTGGCATACGAGAGCCACATCAGGCCATGTGTTGATGTGGTGTTCCACGATGGATGGATCTAGGCCAGGAATTTTGGTGTAAGACCAAGTGAAGATGTCGTGGAATTCTTGGAAGTGAGCTTTGTAGGCATCGACCTCTTCCAAGGAGCAGAATGCCCCCAACATGATTTCTTCAACAATATCAGAATTGGTTGAGATGTTTATTTTAATGGTTGGTGAAATGTTTTCCATATTCCCTTCTTCGAAGGTATCTGGTGCTGGGATGGGGTTCTTGAACTAGTCGACCTTCCCATGGATGAAATCTTTGGTCTCCACGAAAAACTGGTCAAAATGCGACACAAGTTCTTCAGGGAGGAAGAACAAGCAATGGTGCATGTTGTCCCATGGGTATTTCGGGGCGGTCAGAGCTTCCAGTATCTCCTAATCATTGCTGAAGCAACGAAGAGACAGGTCTGATGGATCGTCGTTGGAGGTGGAGATAAGCGGGTCAATTGAACTGGACATCATGTAAATGGACATGGTGTCTGAAGAAGGCAATGGGGGGTGAACTTCTTCAATCAAGGTGATTTCAAACTCAAGGGAATGTTGACAGAGGTATGTAGAGCCATTCAAAATTTGGGCAAGTCCTGGCAATGGTGAGAGTAATTTCCATGCAAACCGCAAAGGGCGCAAGCATGGTTTGTTCTCAATGCCTTGTTCTTGACTATTGGTGTGGTTGGGAGTTCAACCACAGGGATGTTTTTGTTTGTATCCATGGCATCCAAATGCGCACGGATCATGGGGATTTCGGGGAAATTTTGAGTTGGATGGCCATGTTACTCGCAGACGGTGCAAGGCGGGACTTGTTGCAGTTCTGCAGTGGCTTTGGCATTCTTGCCCCTGGCCCTTTTCGGGTGGGGCGGTGCAGGTGCGAGTGCAGCAGTTGGCTTTTGAGGACTGGGTGGAGGGTGAGACTTGACCATGATGGGTCGCACCGAGGTTAAACCAACCTAGATCATTGCTGGTTGAGCCGGTGGATCAAGATACCACACTGGAATTCCCAATGTAAAGTTGGGCAGGATTAAGGTGGCCATTACTGGCTTGCTCATGACACCAGGTGGGGGAAAGAGGAAGGGAATTGTATGGACTGGAGATGAGCCTAGGTAACTCCCTGCTGGTTGCATGTGAGGATGTGGTTGTGGTTGTGGCTACGTGAAATGCTGCTGTTGCAGGTTATGTTGCAGCTGCGGACGATGCTGTGGTTGTGGTTGGGGCTGCGACTGTGGTTGTTGTTTGGGTGCAACAGTGCTGTATGAGACCATGCACAAGTCCGCAGTCTCATTTTGTGTGGGTTGTGGTGACACGGAGGGGAAAGGAGCCATCATGGTGGGATCGACAAACAACCCAGGGCCCACATTCAACAATGGGGAGGCTGGTGTGTTGTCAACCATAGTGTTGATTGCAGGGACGACATTAGCGTGTGTGGTCGCCCCTTGTGGCTCAATGGTGGTGATGGTAGGGATAACATTGGCAGGTGTTGTTAACCCTTGCGGATCATGATAAGTGAGCTAATCAACTATCACAATCTTCCCTTCGTGGGGGAACATCATGAGACGGAAGACAGTTGATGCGACTGCTCTCATGGCATACATATGACTCCTTTCGAGGAGAAGTTTATAGTCCAGTTGAGCATTGACGACCTCTATGTCGATCAACACTGTCTTCTCGGCTAATGTAATGGGGACATGGGCGAGGATTCCTTAGGCTTCAGTTGGTTTGTGCGCAACGGGGCGTTGCGTCTTGGTGCGTTTGGTTGTGGGGGGTTTTGAGCTGGCCGGTTTTCCACAGCATTGTTGGGAGGGTTTGATTGTTGACCGTCTCCCTGCAGTTGGTTGTTGCCTTGGTTCTGGGTTCGATTATTTCTAGCTTTCCCTTATTGATTATTGGGGCCAGGCTGGTTGTGAAGGTTTTGTTGTGCGAACACTTGTCCCAATGGAGCGGGTGGAGTAGGGGCAAGGGATTGAACTGTTTGCATTGGCGGTGCATAGTAGATTTGTGGGGGTGACGGTGCCACAAATGTGGGAATTTTCCCCACATATTGTTGTGTTGTCCAAGCCATGGCCTGAGCCTGCTACGATAGCGCAGGTTATGCGTAGGACGTTGTTGCTCCGGAATGGCACATCATTCTTGCGTAGTCCGGAGTTTGGTTTTGGTAAGAAACACTAGCAGTATTGCTTGGTTGTGATGGAACTGCAAGTGGTGTCGGTCGGTGTTGTGGCTGTTGGGAGATCGATCCTATGATTCCATCTGCAGCATGGGATGCCCCCTGTGCATCGCGGTAGGAGGTGCCTACGCGGGGAGCGTCTGGGATGACGGTGTACAGATATCCAGACTGAGCATAGATGAGGTCAAACTGTTGAGATTTCAGTATGGCCTCTTCTTCAGATTGGGGACGTTCGGATGCGATGTCCTTTTCTATGGGTGGGAGCAAGGTCTTAAGGAACCAATCCAAGAAGATCCTGTCGTCAAGTTGTATTTTGCATAGGCTATGACGTCGCTGCCACTCATGGATATGGTCAGTTATATGAGTGGCAGTGTTTTGATGGCAAGATAACAGGATCTCCACCCCCTCGTCATATATGATAGGGAGTTGGAAATACTGTAGGAACATGAAGGCTAGGGAGTTGAAATCAAGGTACTTGGCTTGTGGTAGCTCAATGTACCATTTGGCCGCAATGCCTGTAAGGGTGCTTTGGAATAGCCTCAGCCTGATGGAATCGTCTACGATACTGTTGGATGAGCACCATGGATGGAATGTCATAATGTGGTTTTGGGGACATTCCCCTACCTTGCCTTCAAACTTGGGGATGTCTGATGGAAGCTTAGTTGGCATTGGAGGCCAAAAAGCTTGATGGCAAATGGGGTCGTTTGTTAATCGAGCCAAATTAGGCAAGTTAAGATGAGCCATGAAAGGCAGATTTAACCCCAGGTTGATATGAGATGGGGCAGCGATGGTGGTGGGGTTTGCAGGTGCATAATGCATCTGCACAGCTGGGGGTACTTGCGGTGGCACCATTGTGGATGGGACAATGCCCCCAAGTGTGGTGGGAGGGACAGTATGGGTGGCAGAGATATTTCCCCCATGTATGATAGTAGGGGAAATGTAAGTGGATGGTCCACTGCCCCCCTATGTGGAAGGAGGGGCAGTGTGTGTGGAGGGGCCACTGCCCCTGTGTGTTGCAAGTGGGCCAGCTTGGCTAGTCACTATGGGTGGAGGTAGCTGACTGATGACAGTTTGCATGACTGTGCTTGGGCCACCTGCAGGGTTGTTGGTGACAGTTTGTGGTGTGGACATGGGTCCACTTGCTATGGTTATGCCGAAAAATGGATCCGGGTTGGCACCAGCCATGGGGCTTGATGGTGCAGTATGGAGGTCTGGTTCAGACTGATATGGGTCTGAATCTAAATCAAAAGTTGTGTGGCCTTCTAATGGTGTGGGAGATTGCTGAGAACGGTTTCGACGGTGCTGATTGAGTGTTTTGAATTTTGGTGGTTCACCTCTTAGGCGTGAGGAAGAGCGTGAGGGATCAATTGTGTTAGATGTTTATCAAACTGATGGGAATGATGGTTGGATACCAGTTTCAGTGGCTTCCTATTAGCTATAGGTGGTCACTCGACTACCAATACTGCCAGAAGACAACACTTGGATTTTTCCTCACAGGTGTTTCTACTCAATCGGTGGGGGTCGTTGTCCGTTTCGCTTGGTAATTCCTCTCAGCGGCCAGCTACTTTGGGGTTCCCATGGTACTTCTCACAATGAATTTCTAGGCTGAGCCCAAGTACTTCCCATGGTTGAAGCAGTCAGGGACTTATGTCCTCAAAGACTGCAAATTTGTTTGAACTTAGTGTAAATTGATAAATTTTAAGGCTCTCTCAGCGTCATGAACTGAGTTGGGTTGATTACTTGGTATGGTGTATTTGTTTGTCTATCTTTCTGGTATTTGGTAGCTGCAAATGGTTTATGAATTTATCATATTGTGGTAGAGTTCATGTCATTATGTATGCAAGCATTGAATAATCAGGAATTTGTAAACAGATACGGTTTTTAACCCTGAATGTTGATGGCCTAACTAGATGACTACCTCACACTGATATTCCTCTTCAACCAAGAGAAGTTGTTGGGCTCTCAACACAATGGGACTAAGCCCATCCGTAGATCCACAGGTCACCTCCCGAATGCAAGGATGGTCAATAGGGAGGACGCTTAGCGTCGTGAGAAGCCCTCCTTCTCTACCCCCTCTACCTTCCAGGTCATCCGGTTTTAATGGTTTAGAAAAATATTCAATGAAGGGCCTAGGACTATACAAGCTTGCCCTTCGTTGTATCCCAGAATACCCCTGAGGGTGATGATTGGGTATAGGAGGAAGGGTGAGCAAGACTTGATTTTAAGTCAATTTTAGTTAAGCTACGTTCATTAATTAAGCCATTAAAATTTACTTTGGATTTACACTTTGTTTGTTGATGCAATTACAGGAAATTAAAACAGAAACTGAAATTAAAATCTTGTGCTGGACAGAGGCAGCTGAGCCGCACTAACAGTCCCTATTAAACTGAAATTGAACCTCTGATTGACAGACTGCACATTTCTGATCAAATTTGGCGAGGGGTCGCAAAAAAATTTCAGAAACAGGCAAGGGGGTCGTACAGATTTCACAGGAAAAAGCGGTCTGTGTTTCTGAGTGAAGTCGCACCTTTCAGAGGTTTAAGTGCGACCTAGGTGCGCCTATTAGGCCAAAAAGGGTGACCTCATCCTCTGTTCAGGCCCGATAAGTGCGACCTGCCCCAGATTTGGGGTTTTTCTGATCCTGAGTTAGATCCGACCGATAGTAACTTGTATTGTGGCCAAACTGACTCAGATTTTCCTAGCAGAGGCTTCGGAAACACTAAGAACTGGAAATAAACTAGATCTAACTGGATTTGACATGAAATTTTAAAAACTAGGGCAAAAATTGAAAAAACTTGAAATTTTAAAAATCTGGACCAGTGATCTTGTGGGATCGACCTGGTATGGTCGCCATTTCTGTAGCAGGGATTTCTCCTTGCTACCGGGGCAGGAATGGCTCCCTTCTGTCTATAGGATAGAAGGGTAGGTTCCCGCTTGTAAAAATTCTGAAAAGAAAGAGGAAATAAAATAAAGAACAGAAAGAAGAGAAATGGCTGGAAACCCCTCTGCAAACACTGTTAGGGTTTAGCTCCAGCTACCTGCAAACAACTGTTAGAAACTAAAAACCTGCAAAAACATATTATAAACAAACCTGCAAACAAAAATGAGCTAGAAAAAACTACAAAACACTAAAGCAAATGCAAGAAACAACATTGGTATACCTTCTCTTTGATGGAATTGGGCCACCATGCCTTGGCTTGAAGAAGCACCTCTCTCTTGGATGGGGGAGCTATGGCTCAATGGAGATGGAGGAGAGGGAGTGTGGGTGGCTTGAGAGACAAAGGGTCTCAAGGCATCCATGGGCAGCATAATAGTATGCAAGGGAGAAGTGTTTTGAGAGTGACCCCCCACCCTCCTTTTATAGTTTTTTTAGGGGTTTTAGGGTTTTAAGCCCTTGGTCCGGGCTTTAGCCCCTTTTGGGGATTTTAGCCCCTTCCGCCCTAACTTTAGCTCCTTTTAGGGTTTTAGGTTCCTTTGAGGGGTTTTAGCCCCTTTTTGGAGGCCTTAGCCCCTAGGAGAGTTATTTAGGCTCATTTTTAGGGTTTTTAAGCCCTTTTCTTCATCCTTAAGCATTTTTTAGGGTGTGGGGGTCTAATGGAGGATTGTGAATGGGTGTCCTTGGGTGGTGTAGACCATGTAGAGCTGAGTGAGAGATTTTTTTGGTTAACAAGCCCTGGAGCCTTCCAATTTGATGTTGAGCATAAGCTCTGGAACATCGAATCCTTGGCAATTATATCCCTAGGTGTATCCTACAAGTACATCCTAGAATTAGTGTTGAGCGAGGAGCTCTAGAATTGCACTAAGTTTGTAACTCCATGTTTTTAGTGTTGAGTATGGGCTCTGGATAAGCGCTAGGAGTTACTGAAAAGAATTAATTATGTCGAGTGAAAACGACTCGGGTAAAATATTGATCTCATTTGACTTATTTGTAAGTGATTAAATTAAATTTGAAATTTGTGTATCTCATCAAGTACTGAAGAACTATCATGTTATACGAGGGAATCCAACATGCAAGGATGTTTAGAGTTGCCTATCCTAGTATACTTAACCACCTACCTGACGGCTTTAATAAAGAAAGTGTCCTAAGTTTAGGGATCATGTTATATGATACCTGAAGACAAATGTTAACAAATAATATATATAAGTATATATTTTATACATGACATATATAAAGAGTAAGCATAGTAATAATATTAATAGTATAAGAAATAAAGAAAGGCTCCATCCATTACTATTATTATTATTATTTAGAGATAATTAAATAATATAATACCTATAAGAGCCCAAATAAGAACTAGTTAAAAGTTCCTAAGTTAAAAAATAAAAGTGTCTAAATTAAATAAAAGGGTTAAATCAAGAAATCAAATGATTCTTGATTTAACTGCCCCTTTGACTGAAAAGTCTGTCTATAAAGACCCAAGCCAAAGAGAGGCTTAGGGATCTTCCATTTTTTTGGGTGAATCATTATTTCTTCATGTTTATTCTCAAGAGAATTCTTGGAGAACATTTTACTAAGAGGAAAAATGAGAACTGATTCAGACCTGATATCCCAGTTAGGGAAGCCTTACCTTAGGAGCTCTAAGCTACTTGCATGTTGGAACCAACTCGAGGGGATCCGGAGGAAAACTAAGAACGGTTACGGGTCATGGTTGGGTGGAACGTGGTAGTTCCCAAGTGATTCAGTTATCTATACAGAGGCCATATATGTCTGTGAATTTGTTAATGTTGGGTAATTGAGTGTGCAGGTTTTCAGCCATTGAAATAGCATCACCTTGCAGGTATGCCAGGTTCTTGATTTTTCCCTTTCAATGTCTAGTACATTTTCTGGTTAAATATTTAGGGATGTATTAAATTGAGAACATAGATCTGTGGACAAACACACAACTCACATGATAGATCACACAATTTACTCAGTTATTGAAGAATGAAACAGTGCAAAAATGGCTTGCAGTTGTGAATGCTTTTCATTAATCAAAGAGTAATTAGATAGATAATTACAATGAAGTACAATGGTTTTAATAGCCACAAGCAATTCGAATCCACATGAGGAAATTCGAATTGATTAGACTCTACTTGACTGTAGGTAACTAAGACCTTGTCTAAATCACTATCAGAGGACTCAATAGCTAACTGACATTTTCTAAACCATAACTAGAGTTCATCGAAGTTCTAAAACACAACTCAAGTTTTACATTCAGTGTTGATTAAGGCAAACTGACTGTGGTAGGTGAGAAATGCACCCCTCCTGAGTTCAATCAAGTAAACCTAGCACTAACTGAATGTAGGGGACTAGAACTGAATGTAACTGACTCCTAACTTAGCTTAACCAGTCATCAACTGAACTGAACTGACCTTGGTTGGTTTCGGCACTCCCAGTGGCTTTTAAATTGTAGGGATTGGTCTAGGATGCTCCTAAACTGATGCAATCAAGTGCAATCATTGGAAGTGAGCCTCAATTAGTGTTCCCCACACTTTAGTAACTAAAACATGTGCCCCAATTAGGCCAAGTGGACCCAATGGTGTTAATGACTATAAATAGACTCGATGGACTCCCAATTTAGACATATGACCAAATTGGACAAGGGAGGATTAATAATCCTAACACCCCTCCTGAATGCTAACTTGGAAAATCTGTAGGCCCTGGTAACTAAGACCATAGGTCACCCATTACATCAAGTAAAGTAAAGTAACTGCTCAAAAACAAGGTGATGGGGAAAAACCACATGGGAAAAAATCCCCCCCCTCTAATTAAGCAGGTAGAATCAGGATCAATATGGTTCTTCTATGCACAGGTATCCTGGGGCCTGGCATGTGAAACTCTCCATCATTATTTTTGGAGGAATATTCCTCTTTGGAAGAAGAATTATATGCTCAACTAAATCAGAAATATAGACAGTTGTCGAATGAAGACTGGACCCATGTAGAGCAACTGAAGTCAACTGATAAGTGAGAAAACGTTATTGAGGATTCAGAACATGTGAGGAACACTCAAGAAACTGATATGTTGCAGCCATGAATATCAAACCATGCATAAAATAGCCCCAAGTGTTAGGAGCAAGTGTCCAGGCAGATGCATAAAATCTTCCTCTTTACTAGTTCTGTGAGGAGATGAGCATGTGATCAATGGTAGAGAAGCACTGGGACTGTTGAGAGAAAATGCTTGAGCTCCATAATCTGATATAGCTTCTGAAATAGATAATGAATCACATAATAAAATATCAGCAACCTCATATGAGAAAACTAACACCAAATCCCCATCAGCAGTTTTGAAGAGAAAGTGCGGTACTTGATTTTTCACACCGGAATTGGTGAGAGTAGCTACAAGCATGACTGAAAGCTTTTGAATTTTAAAATATGAACCAAATAATATCAGATCAGAAATTAAAACAGATCTAAACAGGTTCAAAACAGATCCAAAACTGTGAAATGGAATCAAATCCCCAGCAGCAGTTTTGTAGGAGACTTGCGATACTTGTTTCTTCACACCGTTGATGAGAACAGCTCCAAGCAGTACTAAAAGATTATGAATTTGATATATTAAACCAAGCAATATAATATCAGATATAAATAAGATCATATCATATCCAATAAGGTTAATATCAGATTCAAATAAATGGTTAACCAAGACGGTGGATGCACAACTTTCTTCTTCTTCAAAATTATGAATTTTGGTGCATGCAATCCTGCAGGAATTTGCTGGAAAATCTAGATCATGGGGAGTGAATGGATCGATCTGGTAATCTGATATTTCTTCCAAAATATCCAAGGTATCACATATTTTCACACCAGCAGCAACATTAGAGGGAGAAAAATCAAATTTCTCTTCACTTTCGAAAGCAATTACTGGTAAATTTTGCACAGAATTCAAAGGAAAATCACCGGTGAATGTTTGCATGCAAGTGCAGCTGTATTTTTCTTCAATATCAAAGATTCAAATGTCTTCTTCTGTTTCAACAATATGAGGATATGAGATATCAGATATCTCATAAACTTCCGGAGCATCAGGAGAAGAAGCCATTGCATGGAGACTATCTTCAATTCGAATTGACTGTGTAGAAGCTTCTACTTCTTCTTCATCTTGAACAACTTCATCAGAGAGAGTGGAGGCCAAGATTTTTGGATCAAGGATACTTATGGTGTTGGATGTGCTCTCCAAAGTGCTATTATGATCCTCATCAATCATTCCAAAGGTTCTGTCCAATCTTGTCCAGAGTTCCTTCAAGTCTTCAATAGATCTAATGAGGTAGCGCAAGCTACAAGAAAGACCCGTTGCTATTGTTCCAAAAGCTCCATCACTTTTATTCAGCCAGTCAATCTCACTAAAACACTCTTTATCGAGTCCAATAGACATCCAACAGAGACCTTGTCTCATCAGAGATGAAATCATCTTCTTCTTCCATTCTGAATAGTTTGTGGACAGAGAAAGAAGAGGAACTCATGAATCCATTTGAAGTTGTACCTGCAAAACAAAAAAAGGGCACCGTCAGGTCAGACAGCCTGCACTTTTGGAATTTTATTCACACCCAGCTTAGTTGATCAAGCAAGCTTGATCAACAATTCCTTTGCTTGGGGTATTAAGTGGTAAATTCTTCGCTTCTGGTGCAGTGCTGGAAGGAGCAATTTTGCTCAAAAAAATGATCCAGTAGGAGATCTGAGGTGGAGAAGTTCCTTGTCCACCGAGGCTCTGATACCATATTAAATTGAGCACATAGATCTGTGGACAAACACACAACTCACATGATAGATCACACAATTTACTCAGTTATTGAAGAATGAAACAGTGCAAAAATGGCTTGCAGCTATGAATGCTTTTCATTAATCAACGAGTAATTAGATAGATAATTACAATGAAGTACAATGGTTTTAATAGCCACAAGCAATTTAAATCCACATGAGGAAATTCGAATTGATTAGACTCTACTTGACTGTAGGTAACTAAGACCTTGTCTAAATCACTATCGGAGGACTCAATAGTTAACTAACCTTGTCTAAACCATAACTGGAGTTCATCGGAGTTCTAAAACAAAACTCAAGTGTTACATTTAGTGTTGACTAAGGATAACTAACTATGGTAGGTGAGAAATGCGCCCCTCCTGAGTTCAGTCAAGTAAACCTAGCGGTAACTGAATGTAGGGGACTAGAATTGAATGTAAATGAATCCTAACTTAGCTTAACCAATCATCAACTGAACTGAACTGACCTTGGTTGGTTTCGGCACTCCTAGTGGCTCCTAAACCGATGCAATCAAGTGAAATCAGTGGCAGTGAGCCTCAATTAGTGTTCCCCACACTTTACTAACTAAAACATGTGCCCCAACTAGG
>LPNX010589276.1:5638-31348 GCA_001517045.1 Pseudotsuga menziesii | reverse complement strand
ATATATATATATGTACATGTACATGTACATGTACATGTACATGTATGTATGTATGTATGTATGTATTCTACTGGCAGATTTCATATTGCCAGCAGACATATTTTAAACAGAACCATAACCAAAGTAATAAAGCTACGAATGCCAAACTCAAGCCATCAAAGACCTCTCAAGGTCTGCATACATATTATGAAGAACCAAGATTATAAACAAACCATTTCTCATTATTAAAAGTAATCCATAAATCAAATATACAGTCAAGATATCGAGACCATCTAATGGTCCGAAGTTCATGTTATAAATAAACAATCCTAAACACAATCAATCTCATTCATAATAACCAAGCCACATATTTAATACACAAAATACATTTATCCAAATAGTAGGTCATAAGGAAACTTGCAACATAGTAAATCAACCATAAAATATCACATAGTACTCATTAAAACATAACATAAGTGAACAGTGGTTGCACGATCAATTCCTATGGGAATAAATGCCCAAACAAACCTTTACAATAACCATCGTTTACAACCATCGTGATCCAGGATGGAATCCTGTGGAGTCCACCATAATACAATTAAAATTTACCATATCGAATCGTGTAGGATTCGCTATTATCCTACCCAACGCTGTAACATTTCAATATATCAACTATACAAACCACGCTATTGAATTCGTATTCACAGGCTGTAAAACATTTCCACATATCTCTACATAGAGGTTAAAACCCCCAATTATTTACACGTAACCATTTCATGGCTCACGGCCAGTTGATGGAAAAAAATTTAAACACTATCATAACCCATTAAAACCCTATCAGCACTAAGAAAATAGCAACGACACTCATTCGAAGGGATAAAACCCACAATCACGACTCTTACATTTAGATACACAGGTAAGAACTACAACTACGAATTAAACCATAAAATGATATTTCATTCATCCATTACCCAATCATAGCTCTAATGGCGGGAACACCATTGCCATCTACGCCATGGCTCCAAAGGCCAAATTAATGCTGTTAACAAGCTATATAAAG
The DNA here is from genome assembly GCA_001517045.1 of Pseudotsuga menziesii. NCBI lineage: Eukaryota > Viridiplantae > Streptophyta > Pinopsida > Pinales > Pinaceae > Pseudotsuga > Pseudotsuga menziesii. Next base: position 30,309 of record LPNX010589276.1, on the reverse strand, counting down.
AACTAGACAAAATTACAATTATACATAGATTCAAAGTATCACCCAAAACCAAGAATCATAACCATGATACACATAGTATATAAATACTATACAATAACCTTTATAAACCAACATAAGAATTTACACAGTCGTGTATCCAAGGCCTGGCACCATTGCAAGCAAAACATAAAACATATTCACAAATTGTAGAGCCGGCAAGTATTCACCATGGAAACGATATTGACAGAGTAATATTATTACAAAACCAAAATACATTAGTCCCAGCACGAAAGCGCTAAACCCCGAACAAAAACCCCAAATATTAAACGCATCCCCAAATGCTTTACGTCATTTTTTTACAGACAGTCCCTTTCCAAATCGCAACCATTGAAATAAAACCCAGGCAAAGAAATCCAACCAACGACGGGCTTCATGCTTTTTTACGACATCCACAGAAGAGAAGGAGCAAGTTTCGATTGGTTACAACAAGGGCTTACCCGTAATGGGTATTGTGTTGACCACCAAGGCGACCCACGACCCACGCTGTCCAAACCTTGAAACCTGCAAACAAAACCAAGCTACGATGAGAAGTATGTTGTAAACCCAAACTGAACAACGATACTCCATTGTTAAACCAGAGTGGAAGTCATACCTTCCAATGTAGTCGTTGCCCCAAAGCTCCATGCCACAGAGCAGACCGGAGGTAGAGCTCACGTAGCCCTGTGTAATCAAACAAGCCATCATGCTAGTCCAAGCCCTAAGCTTGAGACCCACGATTTCCCATGTGCATTTAATTCGCCACCCTGGCCCCCATTATCACAAATCAAAACCCAAAGTGTATAGTTCACGCCACCTTCCAACGTAGAGCAACGTTTAAACCCCAACATGCACATTATATACTTAGGGTATAGCCATAGTTCATGGCATATGTAATATGCCATGAATGGCTAGTGATATGCCTTCAAGTTTTTACAAAAAGACTTTAATAAACCAAGGACCATGTTGAAAAATATTAAGCCATGTACATTATCATATACACCATGAAAAAATTCAAGTGCAAGAGTAATTAAACCAAGGTCATAAGACCATTAAAAAAAATAGTAACAAGTAGAACATAGGATAGTAAACACCCAACCTTGCGTAAATATCAACTAACAACCGTAATAAAAGTCCCTTGGATAGGACTGGAAGTCCGTCGTCGTCCAAACTGAGTGCTAGTGATGCATGGGCTGTGTGTCTTGTTCCACTTCTATAGTCAGTTTTCCGTCGTCAAGTGCACCTGCACGTGACAAAGGAAGAAGTGCATTAGTTCCAAAAGAACTAAGTAATCCATGTAGCGACAAGTAGAAACAATTACCTTTTCAGGTGGTTACAAGGGAAACAAGTACCGCCACTCCACCCCTTGTAAATACAAGTTAAGTCAGATTTAATCATAAACAGTAATCGAACTTTACAAGCAATAAGTAAGCAATCGAAACAACATACATACATATAAATACATAACTATCAATTTAGATATTAAACCACATAACGACAACACAACATTCCACTAATAACAACATCGGGAAAACATAGAGAAGGAAGTAAGAACAACAGACGACAAACTGTGCAGAGAAACAAAGTATGACACATTCCGCATGAGTTGAGTTAATGTCTAGTTCAGGCAGTGAATAACTAGCATAATAAAAAATAATTTATTTTCAAATTTTGGGGACGTTACACGCATTTAACATACCTGGTGCCAAATAGCCAAATGTTCCAACAACAATGGTTGTGATATGTGATTCTTGGTCCTCCAACAGCTTGGCAAGTCCAAAATCAGTTACATGGGGCTCCAAGTTCCTTCCCAGCAATATGTTGGTGGATTTGATATCACAATGTATGATATGAGGGGAATAGTCATGGTGCAAGTATGCAAGACCATTTGCTGCTCCAATGGAAATTTTCACTCAAGAATCCCAGTCAAGAGATCGATCCTGATTTCTTCCTGGCATATTATCAAAGTAATGAGCCATTAGCACTAAATAATGAAATATATATGAATTAAAGATAGGTGAGAATATGTGTAAAAATAATCCCATATAATAATCATAATACAACTAGTATCTTAGTTACCTTGGTGAGTATATGCAAGTTTGAGGTAACTTACCAAGAACTGTGTGCATGTGAATGAGACTCGCTTGCCTCACAAGCTTGGACACAATCCAATATATAAAATACTACTATCTTCTGCTCTTTCAACATCGACCTTCACAGTAAACTAAAAAGCCAAGTTTCAGGCAAACAAATCAAGTACAAACTATCTGACACCTAATATTGTGTTCCCATGATGGGTCCACTTATAAAGAGATGCATTACAATACTACACAGTGAAATAAAGAGACAAGTCTCATGCAAACAGATCAAGTATAAACTATCTGGGACCTAACATTATGTTCTCATGATGAATCCACTTCTAGGGAGATGCATTACAATACTATCTATTGAAATTTGAGATTTCTCATATTCTCAACTTTGCCATTGCATTCGACCTACAATATAATAGAGTAGATTTAAATGTATACCATACATACTCTAGTAGATTCAATTGACACAAGGCTAGTCTATTCATCTTTTATTCATCTTTTAAACTAGAGCGATAGCAGTTGAAAGGAAAAATAATTGAATGACAGCTATTTGATAGTTAAATCCCCCAAGCACTAGATAAAGGCTCAACAAATATGAGACGTAACAAATGCAAATCCAACTTTCTATTCATTTGTGGATCTGGGCGATCCAGGGGGGCCAGTGGTTATCCACCATGGATCCTCTCTTCTCGAAAATCCATACATCCCTTATCAGTGTATGGATGGCTATCTCTTGGGGACAGGTTGAAGTTCAGCCTAAATGTGGAAAATAGAGAAGGAAAAATAATTAAATGACAACTATTTGATATTTAAATCCCCCAAGCACTAGATAAAGGCTCAACAAATATGAGACGTAACAAGTAATATTTCTAGGGAGTCAAATCCATATCACAGAAATAAATCCAAAGAAAATTACCAAATGTGAGTGTGCATAGCAACTCCACCCATTCTATGTATTCTTTTTGTGGCAACCTAGGCCACCGGTTTGAGTTCGCAAAAGAATCGGGCAATGCTCAATAAGTTGGGAAAATACTAGTATAAAATTTCAGACTAGAACATTTAACAATAAACTCTACAATGCCATAAGTCTCTCTTAGTTAAATTTTAAGTCCAATAACCAATTTAAAATATAAAATAACAATAACCCACTCCTTGAATTATTCTACATGATTGGAACTTTGAAAAAGACTAAAATAAACATCGAATGTGTAGTATGTAGATATTTTATGAATTGTTTAAAGAATCCAAGAGACAATCATGGAAACATAATTCTCTCTTAGATCCAGCCACTGCAACAGATACTTTACAGCATAGTAGTATAATTCAGTTATATTGGATTTTTATGTACGGAAATTTGGAGGTCGATAGAGATATGGTAAATTTGCCTATATTTTTTACACATATTATAAAATAAAAACTATTTAAATTTTATTGTTTTATTTTTAATTTTGTTCATATTCCTTTCATAATTAGCTTTAGATTTTTAAAGTTTAATGCTTTAAAATTTATGATATATATTTTGTTTTATTCTTTAAAATATAAATATCAAGTTTTAGATTAGATTTAAATTAGGTTTATTTTGCAATATAAATTTAAGGAACTAGTTATAATATTAGATTTTAGTTATGGAAACATTTTTTGGAATATATTATTATTAATTTGTTTTATTGTTATATAATTTGTTTTTTGCATTTTAATGATTTAATATTTTTATATTTAAATTTATACATACATTATTAGATAAATTATTTTCCCTCTTTGAGACTATATATCGAAGTTTTAATGTTTTTATTTTATTTTTTGTGACAGGAAGTAGAGAAAACTGGCCCATGACGGGTCTTACATGCAAATACTGAATGTTTAATGTATACTAAAAAAATGACTTTGAAAAATAAGTTCTTTTTAAATCTATAAGCAACCTACTCCCCTATTTTTTCAGTGCTAGATTTTTTAGTTGCATATTTTTTCAGTATCAAATAGTAATACTCGAATTATGTTACTATGCTCTACATGTCAATTTTTTATCTCAACTGAAGGAGATCATAGAGGCTGTAGCATCCTCGTCATCACAAATACAAATGCTGGAATGGCATTCTCTGGATTTTTTTTAAAAATAAATACACCAAGGATTACAAATGTGAAGATGCTTTTTATGCTCAGAAAGCATACCTATGACACCAAAAAAAGGTAAATCATAAAGATAGAAAACCAGATAAGAACATTGATGATTTCCTAGGCTGTATGAAATGGTTCAAGATCCAAATCCCAAGAATCAAAACAGATCCATATACAGATCTGCTAGATTTTTTAAAATCCAGGATCAGGATCCTAATCTGATGAAACAACACACACATAATCAGATCCAACCACTGCAACAATTACTCACAAATACAGATGCTTGGATGCAATTAGCTAAAATTTTTACCAAAACACAAGCATACACCAAGGACGCCAATGTGAAGATGATTTGTCTGCTAAAAAAGCATGCCAAATCATCTTCACATTGGCATGCTTTTTGGGGAAAGGGGGCATCCCACACTCCATTAAAAAAAACATAAACAAGAAACATAAAAATAATCAGACCTCCAAGAATATTTTGCTCCAAATCTCTCTTGCAAACTCAGAAATGTGGACTTCTACGGAAATCTCAGATTCGTGTGTTTTAATTTTTTAGTATTGGGCAGAGGGGTTATTTTATATGTAAAAGTTGGGTTTCTGAAACTTATACTCAGTTTTTTAAACCTCCATAGAATACACAAAATAAGGGTTTTCATAAATATTTTCTCTTGAAAGTAGATCTACCATTAGATTATAGACAACTGTTGATTCAACATCTATACACATGAAAGAAAATTTGACCATTTTGGATCGACTTTCTCATATGTACTTCAAGATCCATTTGACAGTAAAACCATCCAAAAATTACCAATAATAAATATGTAATGAATAAATCTCAGAGAAGTTGAAATGTCAAACCATATAGTATGCACGTGATAGTTCTAAAAGAAGAATACTACCTGCAGGTGTGCAGTGTCCCTAATTCTCTCATGGGGAATTCATTGACAAAAATAAATCTTATGTTCCATATTTTTCCTTGATTTAAATCTCATCCCAATCAAAGTAGAAGCCTTGCTATCTAATCCATTATAGATTATTTCTATGTTGCACAAGTTTTCGGAACGCTGGAAAATAGGGAACATGGGTACGTCTAGAGGTTTCCCCAAATTTGTAGGAAACGAGGTCAATAATATATATTAAAAAAACATGAGAAGAGAAGAAACAGAGAAAAAAAGAAACATTAACACAAATCGGATGACTTAACTTATTCCTTGTATTACGAATGTAACTATGACATCTTAGCATATGAAAATGGTAATAAAATCAAGATTACCATTCACGTCATTGATTATATAAGGTAGACTCTTTCTAAAGTTGGGACTTTTAGAAGTTATAGTCCCTATATTTGTGGCTATATGTATAGAGTAAGTTTTCAGTTTTGTGTCAATTATGATTAAAATGTATTAGAATATTATATGTTTACAAAACTTTCTATGCCAAGGTATTTGCAAAGGTATATTAATATAATTATTCAAATTTAAATTATTATAAAATAAAAAACAAGACGTTTTTTATTTAAATGTAATATATCACTTTAGTTTTAAAGTAAGATTTAAAACCATTTCCATTAGTTAAAAGTTTACTTTTTATTCATAAAGTAAATAGTAGAATAAATAAATTTATTTCCTTTTATTTAATAATATAGTCAAAATAGATTTACATTTATTATTGATTAGCCATAACTGCAATTCATCCTAGGGATGAGTGAATACTCTAGCTCGAACGTTAAGTAGAGATCATTGCACCAACTTGACAAGGTAGCATGAAAAGGACTTTTATTGCAACTTAGTTTTCGATAGAAATTTTTTTGAGTCAACCATATATATGTATAGTCGCAAGGAAATATGAATGTTCTTAACAACCAACATGGCGATCATGAATGCGTGGAAGTTCCCAATGAAGGAAACGTGCAAAAAGAAGTCCCAAAGTTCCCGATTGTAGAGGGTAAAAGTTCCCAATAAGTTCCCAACCATTCGGAACGATTCCCATTGAATTGGGAAAGTTCCCTACAAGTTCCAAAGTTCCCTGGAACGGCGAAACTTCGAAAACGAGTTTCCTAAAAGCTGGGAGCGGTTCCCGTGCTACATAGAATTATTCTCAATTCACCCAGCAACAAAATATGGGAATTATTTTTCTATCGAGAACTAGAAACCACTGTCTACAAGTGCACCCTGAGCATCCTCTCTAAGAAGGGAATGATCAAGGCGAATAATCCCCTTCTTGTAATCACAAAAACAACGTTCAACGTTATGTCATTTAATAGAGATCGATTTTGTATATTAATGGCTTGTAACCCATGCATCCATGACTTTACAATCCATTTCAGAATCATGTACAAAGACAATACCTCTAGGTGACATTTCTCTACAATCACAATTTAAACCACAATTCTCGAAATACTAGGAGTTAAATGAGTTATGCCTTGTCCATCAAATACTCTATTTGTTCACACAACTTCAACAAATTCATAAAATGAAATACTATCGCATTCAATCTCCTTTGTCCATCCGTGAAGGAATACAACCAATTTAAATATTTATATGCAGCTATTTCAATCCTCAACCATTCATAAATTGAACAAGGTTTGAAGTGACAATAATATGACAAGTCTCCAAGCCGAAGGGTTTTCTAGAATGAATTATTTAACACAACACCCTCTCATTGTCTAGTGTATCAAATCTCAAAAACAACAAGATGTCTACACTTATCCAATTTCTATAGTCCCTAGGGTTTACGGGTTTTGTTCTCAGAAAAAAAATTGTAAAACCCAAAAAAAAAGTAGAGGGTATCAAGAAAAAAAATACCAAGGATACCTGGTATTAGCGCTATATTTGAATTTTTGAATTATAGACTTGAAAGGTTGGAAAATGATCTTATTTAAAAAATTTCATGGGGGCACTTTTCAAGTTATCTGGTTAGCAAGTCTCATCATCAAGAGCTGTTGGATAGAGAGTGGAGCCCAATCTACGGAGATAAATAATTCTATGGATTGAAGCATGTAGCGGTGGGATAGGGATGAAATGTGTCGATTTTTAACGGTACAGATGCAAGGTGGTGAAGATCAACGATGGAAAGACATTTCGCCAGTAGAGATGCAAGGTAAGATTCGGTCTTTGGATTTGTGAAGTCAGTTAAAGTTATAAAGTGTTGGAGGGCCGAGATCAACGCAAAGCCAGATCGACGGCCCTAAGGGATTCCACTCGATAAACATGCGTGGAGGGAGAAGCTTTTCCAAATCGCGGAATATGTTCAAGGAAGAAAAGATCGGATGGCTGAGGTAAAGGCAGAGATAGATTTGCGGTCGTAGTCAATTTCGCGATCTAAACTAGCACAGATAAAGTTATGATCTCGAATCACGAAAAGAGGTAGGGGGCACAATGATCAACGGTTATGACGCGAGGTCAAGGTGGATTGACGGACATGGTAAATTCCGTGATATTAAGGTACCTGATCGATTTGCAGGAGGGAAGATCGACAAAGTATTAAGCTTTTCAGAGGTGAATGGTCCCGATGAAGGCCGTTTACTGATCAACGGTCATTTCCGATTCTCTCGAATCGAACTATGCAGGTGGTTAGTGTTGGATTCTAGTGCAAAGATACTGCGTACCAAATTTGGATTGCAAAGCAAAGGGTCCACTTGGAGTTGGAAAGGTTCATTCCTTCTGAGCTGTAGAACTAATGATAAACATACCGAATGTGTGAAGCACCAGCATGAGTAGGATCGAAACGCTGCACGAATGGACAAGGTAAGCATTCCCAAACCGCTGAGCATTTTTGAAAAAGGCTAAGAAGGGAGGCCATGTACACATGTACGATGGATGCAGGATGGGTTCGGATCAATGGTCTGGAATCTATTCAACCTGGTAAAGGTCGTGTCCTGGCCAAGTCTAGTACATAAAGGATATCCTCATGAACAATCTGACCAATAATCATATCCCTCGATGCCATTTGTGGCATGCCTTATGTGAAAAATGATGTCCACGACGTCACCATCCCTCCTGACTCCAGAGATCCATCACGAGGCTTACATAAGAAACAGCGGGAGATCATGAAGCCTGGATTTTTGAAGCAACAAATCTGGCCCTTACACGAAGCAAAGAGATGTGGCTAGCCAAAATCATTATGAATACCACTATTAGCATAGATGAAAGGGAAAATAATGTCAAGTCCGAATGTCCTGATCCATATGGATGGCAACACAACATCACAGGAGGCATCATGACCGGATTCTCAACAGAAAATGGAGATCCCTCATCCACGTGTCCACTTGTGTGGCCATTATGATGACCAACTAACAAGTGTGTGATAATGTTGATCAATCATCTCCGTCCTCATCTTCATCATCCTATATAAACGCCACCCTCATGAACCGTTGAAGAACAAGAAATGAGTTAACATTGAGGAAGAAATTCAGAGCGTTAGTTTGCTTAAGGTATTGAGTTTTTTGGCAATTAGAAATTCAGAGCGTTAGTTTGCTTAAGGTATTGAGCGTTAGAAATTTTTTTAAGTCAACCATATATATGTATAGTCGCAAGGAAATAGGAATGTTGTTAACAACCAACATGGCGATCATGAAAGCGTGGAAGTTCCCAATGAAGGAAACGTGCAAAAAGAAGTCCCCAAGTTCCCGATTTTAGAGGGTAAAAGTTCCCAATAAGTTCCCAACCATTCAGAACGGTTCCAATTGAATTGGGAAAGTTCCCTACAAGTTCCAAATTTCCCTGGAACGTCGGAACTTTGAAAACAAGTTTCATAAAAGCCGAAAGCGGTTCCCGTGCTACATAGAATTATTCTCAATTCACCCAACAACAAAATATGAGAATTATTTTTCTATCGGGAACTAGAAACCACTATCTGCAAGTGCACCCTAAGCATCCTCTCTAAGAAGGGAATGATCAAGGCGAATAATCCCCTTCTTGAAATTGCAAAAAAAATGTTCAACATTATGTCATTTAATAGAGATCGATTTTGTATATTAATGGCTTGTAACACAGGTTAACATGACATTACAATCTGTTTCAGAATCATGTACAAAGACAATACCTCTAGGTGACATTTCTCTACAATCACAATTTAAACCACAATTCTCAAAATACTAGGAGTTAAATGAGTTATTCCTTGTCCATCAAATACTCTATTTATTCACAACTTCAACAAATTCATAAATTGAAATACTATCCCATTCAATCTCCCTTATCCATCTGTGAAGGAATACAACCAATTTAAATATTTATATGCAGCTATTTCAATCCTCAACCATTCATAAATTGAACAAGGCTTGAAGTGACAATAATATGACAAGTCTCCAAGCCGAAGGGTTTTCTAGAATGAATTATTTAACACAACACCCTCTCATCGTCTAGTGTATCAAATCTCAAAAACAACAAGATGTCTACACTTATCTAATTTCTATAGTCCCTAGGGTTTACGGGTTTTGTTCTCAGAAAAAAAATTGTAAAACCCAAAAAAAAAGTAAAGGGTATTAAGAAAAAAAATACCAAGGATACCTGGTGTTAGCACTATATTTGAATTTTTGAAAAATAGACTTGAAAAGGTCGGAAAATGATCTTATTTGAGAAATTTCGTGGGGGCGCTTTTCAGGTTATCTGGTTAGCAAGTCTCATCATCAAGAGTCGTCAGATAGAGAGTGGAGCCCGATCTATGGAGATAGATAATTCTATGGATTGAAGCATGCAACGGTGGGATAGGGATGAAATGTGTCGATTTTCAACGGCACAGATGCAAGGTGGTGAAGATCAACGATGGAAAGACATTCTGCTAGTAGGAGATGCGAGGTAAGATTCGATATTTGGATTTGTGAAGTCGGTTAAAGTTATTAAGTGTTGGAGGGTCGAGATCAACACAAAACCAGATCGATGGCCCTAAGGGATTCCGCTCGATAAACATGCGCAGAGGGAGAAGGTTTTCCAAATTGCGGAATATGTTAAAGGAAGAAAAGATCGGATGGTTGAGGTAAAGGCAGAGATAGATCTGTGGTCATAGTCAATTCCACTATCTGAACTAGCACAGATAAAGTTACGATCTCGAATCATGAAAAGAGGTAGGGGCCATAATGATCAATGGTTACGACGCGAGGTCAGGGTGGATCAACGGACATGGTAAATTCCGCGATATTAAGGTGCCCGATCAATTTGCAGGAGCGAAGATCGACAAAGTATTAAGTTTTTCAGAGGTGAATGGTCCCAATCAAGGTCATTCACTGATCAACGGTCATTTTTGATTCTCCTGAGTCGAACTATGCAGGTGGTTAGTGTTGGATTCTGGTGCAAAGATACTGTGTACCAAATTTGGATCACAAAGCAAAGGGTCCACTTAGAGTTGGAAAGGTTCATTCCTTCTGAGCTGTAGAACTGATGATACACAGACCGAATGTGTGAAGCGGCCAGCATGAGCGGGATTGAAACGCTGCACGAATGGACATGGTAAGCATTCCCAAACCACTGAGAATTTTTTTAAAAGGCTAAGAAGGGAGGCCATGTACACATGTATGATGGATGTAGGATGGGTTCGAATTGATGGTCTGGAATCTGTTCAACCTAGTAAAGGTCGTGTCCTGGTCAAGTCTGGTACATAAAGTATATCCTCACGAACAATATGACCAATAATCATATCCCTCGACGCCATTTGTGGCATGCCTTATGTGAAAATGATGTCCACGGTGTCACCATCCCTCTCGACTCCAGAGATCCATCATGAGGCTTATGTAAGAAACAACGGGAGATCATGAAACCTGGATTTTTGAAGCAGCGAATCTGGCCCTTACACGAAGCAAAGAGATGCGGCTAGCCAAAATCGTTATGAATACCATTGTCAGCATAGATGAAAGGGCAAAGAATGTCAAGTCTAAATGTTGTGATCCATATGGGCGGGAACACAACATCACAGGAGGCAGCATGGCCAGATTCTCAACAGAAAATGGAGATCCCTCATCCACATGTCCACTCGTGTGACCACTATGATGACCAACTAAGAAGTGTGCAATAATGATGATCAGTTGTCTTCTTTCTCATCTTCATCATCCTATATAAACGCCACCCTCCTGAACCGTTGAAGAACAAGAAATGAGTTAACATTGAGGAAGAAATTCAGAGCGTTAGTTTGCTTAAGGTATTGAGTTTTTTGGAAATTCACAATGCCCATTTGGTTTGAAAATCTCCTTTGCCAGGGAGTGTTGATGGTTAGCGAACATGCCTTTATGTTCCTGTGTCATCCTAGGTGTTTACACCATGAAAATGCCAGCGATCAGGGGACAGATGTGAATCACTTTGAGAGATTCACCAGTTTTCTGATAGCCATACCTCCAGCTGCATGGTGCTTGGGTTTTCATATCCCATGGGTGCCCCCCAGAACACCCAAATGCAATCGTTTCCTCCAAAGCCCCAGTACATGGTGACCACGTTTAGCAGCGACCAGTAGGAGCAAATTCTTGTGCTGGGGGGATGGGTGTCCAAAGTATTCATCACCGCCTTCACGATTTCTACATGCCTACTTTATTTGAGGTGGTGATGAGGTCGGACGCGCACCCCACCGTATTGCCTGTAGGAGAGCCCACCTGGGAGGAGGTGAGGAGTACAAGAATGACAAGCCACCGTAGAGACTTGTATCTTCCAGGGGCAATGCGGCCCTTCTTCAAATCCCCTTGAATAATAGTGTTACCTAGAGAGGAGGGAGCTGTGAAGAAGGCTTAGCATGGGAAGGATATAAACTCCTTTGCTAGCACCGAAACCATGCAGAAAGGTGCTTTGAAGCACGAGACAAACACAAGGTAAGAACACGTTGCTAACTCGACAGGCAGACAAGTGGTTGGGCCCAATCAATATTGAGCTACCAGAAGCATCTTGAGACGTCATTTTCATGGCCCACGAGATCAAAACCAGAAACGACGTGCTGCCATCCACGCGCACTAGTTCCATGATGTCTGTTTTAAATACATGTAAACCGTGGCAGAAGTACCACACTCTAGCTGTTAGTTTTGATTATGAGTGTAAATAGTTTCAGATCTTATTTCGAGGATTAGCCTCGGGGGTCTGAGACATCATAAATATGCTCCCCATAGAGGGGAGAAGTGTTGGGAATTTTCAAGAGCAGGGTCTCCCCATTGTAATATGTTTCATTTTCCAGAGTTGAATATAATTGTAGAGGCAGGATGATAAATCCTCATGGCGGAGATTCATGTGCCATCTTTTTCTTCAATAGGTAACTTCTTTACGTGACTGTTTATCCTGTTTTCATTCCAGTTTGTATTTTCTTTCATGTTTAGGCCTTAGTCTATATGGACTAGAATTTATCTCGCATACTCTAGGTCCATTGTTCAAGCATTTTTAAACATTTTCTTCTAAAGTCTTGCAAAATTCACCCTAGCTAGGTGCTCTGTTTGATGGGTTGTCTCCCTCTGTCCGCTAATCAACCTGCTAATAACTCCAGATTGAAGAAACGGTGTCTATCTTGCCTCTATCCACAAATATTCAGACTTCCTACCTCCTGCAACCCATTTCGACTCTCATAGTTGACCCCATTTCCTAATGGCCTCCCCCATGATCGTCCCACCAAAACCTTATAAAAACCAACCTGTTCTATTCAGAAATCTGACCTTATGACTGTCTTTGGTTAAATATCTTGAGTATGAAAACTTTGTAAATAGTGAGAGATCCCTCTCTGACTATATTAGGCCAGAAATACAGTCTAAAGTGGTTTTGATGTTACCCCGGGATTTATCTTGCACAACCTGGGTACATTCTGGGTGATAACAAACTGGCGTCGTTGTTGGGGATCGAAGCTTCAAATCCTCCCTGGGTATGAACGACATAGTTCTAGATATGGTTGTTGATGGTGAACAATAATCAGACCATCAATAAAGGTTGTACATCTTTCTCCTAGCGACTCCATTCACAGAGAATCTAGCTTTCAATGACTCCACTGGTGAAATTATCTAGAGATCAAGATTTCAAAGGAAACCGACATGATCCATTGGGGAAATTAGATCATTATAAAAATATATAAATGCATGATCAAAGGATAAGGTACTCAAGTTTCATTTTTCTCCAGGATGTCTTGTCCTTTTTTGTGAATCTATTACTATCCATTCCTAATCTTGTCAAAACAGTTTTTCATTGTACTTTGCGCTCAAAATAGAACCATGAATTTACTCATGTATATCCTTCTTAACGAACTGAGAGTTTTCCATCACCCTGTACGTTTGATTTTAATCGAGAGTTTTCATTTGAAACACATGACCTTAAAGGCCACCCTTGTGAGCCTCATGAAACCACCACTGACAATACTCCCATTCCACATAACGATGTTTCTTCCAATATCCCAAACTGGTACAGACCCCTTCACTTGCCTCTTATTCTTCATGATTTCCCTACAAAGCACTACAAGTACCTTCCTAAGTTTGATGGAGAAATCAAGAACCTTACAGTTGAAAAGCATTTACAAGCCTTTGAGCATTTCCTTGACATTTTTTACTATTGAACATGTTGATGTTTGCATGAGACCTTTTTCCCAATCTTTGCAAGGAGGTGCTAAAGAATGGTTCAAGCACTTGCATCCTGAATCCATCAATACATGGAAAAAAATTTCTGACATATTTCTAAAATTTTGGGGTGAGAGATGGCCTTTGGACCAAATACTTTCAGAATTCTATTCCCTAAAGAAGCAGGAAGATGAAACCATGTCTAGTTTTAACAGGAGATTTGCAAGCTTTTACTTTAACATACCAAAAGAAATATAGCCTCTTGAAAATGCTGCTAAACTTCAGCATGCAGCTTCCCTTCATCCGAAAATGTCTTTGCTTCTCCTGGAAAGAAAGTAAGTCACATTACAACACATGTTTATGGATTGTTCGGAGGTTGGGGATAATCTTATGATGTCTAAAAAAATTTCAGACCAAGACAGTGATGATAAAATAGAAAAGAAATTAAAATTGGTTGAGCAACATAGAAAAAAAGAGACATTCTCTCTGCATCTCGAACCCACTCTTAGTAAAAAGGGAAATGATAAGCCCAATGATGTAAAAGGAGATGGCACCACTAATTTGTTTTCTGGAGATTGCAATCATCCTGTTACAAATTCTAGTAATGGTGATTATAAAAAGGATTTTGGTGTGCCCATATATGATGAATATGAAGATGAATGCCTGGATGTTGTACCTACCAAACTAGTTGTGGGAACGAGGTCTGTCAGTGAAGAGAAACTGACTGTGATCCAAAGCCAGAAGGCTGAGAAAATAGAGGGCAATGAGTGCGTTGAAGGTGATTGTTTACCTTTGTGTTACTCATAATTTGAGCTGATAAGACAAAGACTTAAAGCCTCTAGACAGAAAGAGAAAATTGAGGGTACGATACATTTTATGAACTTGTTTGAAACAGAAGATGATGAAGATGAACAATCATCTAGTCCATCTCAACTAATGGATAAATCTGTGGTTTGCAATGAGGCATTGGATCACAAAGAAAGAGGTAGGGATTCCCAAATAAATGCTTCTTTTGACCTTTCACATCCAAAAATTTCATTGCAAGAAGGAGGATGGTGTGTGCCTGATTATGCTAGAGAAATGAATGATATTTCTACTGAGGCATATAAGGAAGGTGAAGTTTTGAATTCAAAAAGTCTAAATGAAATTGTGGATACTTCATTTGAAATCAATCAAGATGGTTCCATTCAAAGTTCTCTTGAGGATCAATTTGACAATATGGTAGAGGAGTTACATTTTGGACAGTTTTCCTTTGGCAGGCAAAGGACAAAGTATTTCTATGATCCGGTGGTAGAATACATTGAGGGGTTGAGTAATGGTAATGACTAGTTATATCTCTACTGCAAAGATCAATTTCTTTATTATAACCTTCTTCCATTATGTCTATCATCTCTGTCTGCAATCAAGCATGAAGAAGAAATAAAATTATTGGATAAATTGCTTGATTGGCTTCATTGGAAGTAAGAGTTTACTTGATTGGGTATTTGTGCTCCATCAAGTAGGGTAGGTAGGTATGAATAAGCTCAACATGCCAAGCATTTCCTTCAATAGTTTTCAGTTTAATTTCAGTTTCAAGTGCAGTCCAGTTACAGGATAAATTTTGCAGTCATTATCAGTTTTCAGAGTGTGGCCGAGTGATAGTTTGGCAGAAATTTTCTTACGAAATGGTTCAGTCTATGGCTTAGCCCAGATCATATTGAGGATCATAGAGAAAGACCAAGAGCATCCCAATGGACTTGGCACTTGGTCTACGAGGTTCTTTGCTACCTCGCTGGGAAGATAGCATCCCTAATGGAGCGAGTTGTTAGCACTATATTTGAATTTTTGAATTATAGACTTGAAAAGGTCAGAAAATGATCTTATTTGAGAAATTTCGCAGGGGTGCCTTTCGGGTTATTTGGTTAGAAATTCTCATCCTCAAGATTCGTCGGATAGAGAGTGGAGCCCAATATTTAGAGATAGATCATTCTATGGATTGAAGCATGCAACGGCGGGATAGGGATGAAATGTGTTGATTTTCAACGGTACAGATGCAAGGTGGTGAATATCAACAATGGAAAGACATTCTGCCAGTAAGAGATGCAAGGTAAGATTTGGCCTTTGGATTTGTGAAGTCGGTTAAATTTATTAAGTGTTGGAGGGTCGAGATCAACACAAAGCCAGATCGATGGCCCTAATGGATTCCACTCGATAAACATGCGCGGAGGGAGAAGCTTTTCCAAATCGCGGAATATGTTAAAGGAAGAAAGGATCATACGGCTAAGTTAAGGCAGAGATAGATCTTCAGTCGTATTCAATTCCATGATCTGATCTAGCACGGATAAAGTTACGATCTCGAATGGTGAAAAGAGGTAGCGACCACAATGATCAACAGTTACGACGTGAGGTCAGGGTGGATCGACGGTCATGGTAAATTTCGTGATATTAAAGTGCTTGATCGATTTGGAGGAGGGAAAATTGACAAAGTATTAAGGTTTTCAGAGGTGAATGTCCCGATTAAGGTCATTTACTGATCAACAATCATTTTCGATTCTCACGAGTCGAACTATGCAGGTGGTTAGTGTTGGATTCTGGTGCGAAGATACTACGTACCAAATTTGGATTGCAAAGCAAAGGGTGCATTTGGAGTTGGAATTGTTCGTTCCTTTTGAGCTGTAGAACTGACGATAACCAGACTGAATGTGTGAAGTGCCAGCATGAGCAGGATCGAAACGATGCACAAATGGACAAGGTAAACATTCCCAAACCCCTGAGCGTTTCTGAAAAAGGCTAAGAAGGGAGGCCATTTACACGTGTATGATGGAAGCAGGATGGGTTCAAATCGATGGTCTGGAATCTGTTCAACATGGTAAAGATCGTGTCCTGGTCAGGTCTGGTATAGAAAGAATATCCTCACAAACGATCTGACCAATAATCATATCCCTCAACACCATTTGTAGCATGACTTATGTGAAAATGATGTCCATGATGTCACCAGCCCTCCCGACTCCAGAGATCCATCATGAGGCTTGCATAAGAAACAACGAGAGATCATGAAGCCTGGATTTTTGAAGCAGCGAATCTAGCCCTTACACGAAGCAAAGAGATGTGGCTAGCCAAAATCATTATGAATACCACTATTAGCATAGATGAAAGGGAAAATAATGTCAAGTCCGAATGTCCTGATCCATATGGATGGCAACACAACATCACAGGAGGCATCATGACTGGATTCTCAATAGAAAATGGAGATCCCTCATCCACGTGTCCACTTGTGTGGCCATTATGATGACCAACTAACAAGTGTGTGATAATGCTGATCAATCATCTCCGTCCTCATCTTCATCATCCTATATAAACGCCACCCTCATGAACCGTTGAAGAACAAGAAATGATTTAACGCTAAGGAGGAGATTCAGAGTGTTTGCTTAAGGTATTGGGTTTTCTGGAAATTTGCAATGCCTGTTTGGTTTGAGAAGCTCATCTATCAGGGAGTGTTGATGGTTGGCAAACATGCCTTTACATTCCTGCGTCATCCTGGGTGTTTACACCAGGAAAATGCCAGCCATCGAGGGACAGATGGGAAGCACTTTGAGAGATTCACTAGTTTTCTGATAGCCATACCTCTAGCTGCATGGTGCCTAGTTTTTCATATCCCATGGGTGTCCCCCCAAAACCCCCGGATGCAATAGCTACCTCAAAAGCCCCAGTACGTGGTGACCATGTTTAGTAGCGACTAGTAGGAGCGAATGCTCGTGTTGGGGGGACGAGTGTCCAAAGTATTCATCACTACCTTCATGATTTCCACATGCCTATTTTATCGGAGGTGGTGATGAGGTCAAAGGTGCACTCCACTGTATTTCCTGTAGGAGAGCCCACCTGAGAGGAGGTGAGGAGTACAAGAATGGAAATCCACTGCAGAGGCTTGTATCTGCAAGGAGCAATGCGGCCTTTCTTCAAATCCCCTCAAATAACAGTATTACCCAGAGAGGAGGGAGCTGTGAAGAAGGCTGAGCATGGGAAGGATATAAACTCATTTTCCAGCACTAAAACCATGCAGAAAGGTGCCTTTGAGCATAAGATAAACACAAGGTATGAACACGCTACTGACTCGATAGGCAAACAGGTGGTTGAGCCCAATCAGCATTGAGCTACCAGAAGCACCCCGAGACATCATTTTCACGGCCCACAAGCTCAAAATCAGAAACAACGTGCTTCCATCTAGATCGAGCACGCGCACTAGTTCCATGATGTTTGATTTAAATACATGTAAACCGTGGCAGAAGTACCACGCTCTAGCTGTTAGTTTTGATTATGAATGTAAACTGTTTCAGATCCTATTTCAAGGATTAGCCTTGAGGGTCTGAGACATTATAAATATGCTCCCCATAAAGGGGAGAAGTGTTGGGAATTTTCAAGAGTAGGGGATCCCCATTGTAATATGTTTCATTTTCCAGATTTGAATATAATTGTAGAGGTGGGATGATAAATCCTCATGGAAAAGATACTTGTGCCATCTTTTTCTCCAATAAGTAACTTCTTTACATGATTGTTTATCCTGTTTTCATTCCAGTTTGTATTTTATTTCATGTTTGGGAATAAATGTATATGGACCAGAATCCATCTCGCATGCTCTAGGTACATTGTTTAAGCATTTTTAAAAATTTTCTTTTAAAGTCTTATAGAATTCACCCTATCTAGGTGCTCTATTTGATGGGTTGTCTCCCTCTATCTGCTAATCAACTTGTTATTAACTCAAGATTAAAGAAACGGTGCCTATCTTGCCTGTGTCCACAAATATTCAGACTTCCTACCTCCTACAACTCGTTTCGACTTTGATAGTTGACCCCATTGCCCAATGGCCTCCCCCATGATCGTCCCACCAAAACCTTATAATAATCAACCTGTTCTATTCAGAAATATGACCTTTTGACTGTCTTTGGTTGAATATCTTGAGTATGAAAACTTTGTAAATATTGAGAGATCCCTATCTGACTGTATTAGCTCAAAAATACATTCTAAAGTGGTTTTGATGTTACCCTGGGATTTATCTTTCGCAACCTGGGTACCTTCTGGGTGATAGCACCTGGTGTGGCATGTTTCTAGCTCAGGGTAGCGAATTCAGGTTTTGTTACTTATTGCAACTAACTTCATACTCTCTATAACCTTCTTGACTAGATTAGTAGGAAGATGGGGGATAAGTTGCAAAAACGTCACTATTTTGTCTACAGGGGGATCACCCTTCTATTTCGCAGGATCTGGGTCTAGAGCCCTTCTGGTACCCCCTTGTTATGAACATAGAGATAGATCCATCCCTAGTTTCTGAGCCTTCCTATTCATAACCTCCATTCTTGTTGTCATTTGTATGGATAGTTCTTACTGTAACGACCCTTATGCCATTATCTAGCTTTATGGATTTATGGTTGTTCTTGTTGGATATGGTACAGTGGTAGTAGTGTATTATGTCTGAGGTGGTGATGAGGTCGAAGTCACACCCCACCGTATTGCCTATAGGAGAGCCCACCTACGAGGAGGTGAGTTGTACAAGAATGACAAGCCACTACAGAGGCTTGTATCCGCCAGAAGCAATGTGGCCCTTCTTCAGATCCCCTCAAATAACAATGTTACCCAGAGAAGAGGGAGCTGTTAAGAAGGCTAAGCATGGGAAGGATATAAACTCATTTTCCAGCTCCAAAACCATGCTGAAAGGTGCCTTCGAGCACAAGACAAACACAAGGTAAGAACACGCTACTAACTCGACAGGCAGACATGTGGTCAGGCCCAATCAGCATTGAGCTACCAGAAGCATCCTGAGATGTCATTTTCACGGCCCGCAATATCAGAACCAAAAATTACGTGATGCCATCTAGACCGAGCATGTGCACTAGTTCCATGATGTCTTTTTTAAATACATGTAAACCGTGGCAGAAGTACCATGCTCTAGCTGTTAGTTTTGATTATGGGTGTAAACAATTTCAGATTTTATTTTGAGGATTAGCCTCGGGGGTCTGAGACATCATAAATATGCTCCCCATAGAGGGGAGAAGTGTTGGGAATTCTCAAGAGCAGGGTATCCCCATTGTAATATGTTTCATTTTCCAGAGTTGAATATAATTGCAAAGGCAGGATGATAAATCCTCATGGCAGAGATTCACGTGCCATATTTTTCTTCAATAAGTAACTTCTTTACGTGATTGTTTATCCTGTTTCCACTCCAGTTTGTATTTGCTTTCATGTTTGGGCATTAGTGTATATGGACTAGAATTCATCTCGCATGATCTTGGTCCATTGTTCAAGCATTTTTAAACATTTTCTTCTAAAGACTTGCAAAATTCACCCTAGCTAGGTGCTCTATTTGATGGGTTGTCTCCCTCTGTCCGCTAATCAACGTGCTAATAACTCCATATAGAAGAAACAGTGTCTGTCTTACCTCTATCCACAAATATTCAGACTTCCTAGCTCCTACAACCCATTTCGACTCTCATAGTTGACCCCATTTCCCAATGGCCTCCCCCATGATCGTCCCACCAAAACCTTATAAAAACCAACCTGTTCTATTCAGAAATATGACCTTATCACTGTCTTTGGTTAAATATATTGAGTATGAAAACTTTGTAAATAGTGAGAGATCCCTCTCTGACTGTATTAGGTCAGAAATATAGTCTAAAGTGGTTTTGATGTTACCCCGAGATTTATCTTTCACAACTTGGGTACGTTCTGGGTGATAACAAACTGGCGTTGTTGTCGGGGACTAAAGCTTCAAATCCTCCCTAGGTATGAACAACATAGTTCCAAATATGGTTGTTGATGGTGAACAACAATCAAACCATCAATAAAGGTTGTACATCTTTCACATGGTGACTCCATTCACAGAGAATCTAGCTTTCAATGACTCCACTGGTGAAATGATATAGAGATCGAGCTTTCAAAGAAAACTGGCAGGCTCCACTGGGGAAATGAGCTCATTATAAAAATATAGAAATGCATGATCAAAGGATAAGGTACTCAGGTTTCATTTTTCTCTAGGATGTCTTGTCCTTTTTTGTGAATCTATTACTATCTATTCCCAAGCTTGTCAAAACAATTTTTCATTATGCTTTGCGCTCAAAACAGAACCATGAATTTACACATGTATATCCTTCTTAACGAACTAAGAGTTTTCCATCACCCTGTACATTTGATTTTCATCGAGAGTTTTCGTTCAAAACACATGACCTTAAAGGCCACCCTTGTGAGCCTCATGAAACCACCACTGACAATGCTCCCATTCCACATAACGATGTTTCTTCCAATATCCCAAACTGGTACAGACCCCTTCACTTGCCTCTTATTCTTCATTATTTCCCTACAAAGCACTACAAGTACCTTCCTAAGTTTGATGGAGAAATAAAGAACCTTACAGCTGAAAAGCATTTACAAGCCTTTGAGCATTTCCTTGACTTTTTTGAAGTTGAACATGTTGATGTCTGCATGAGACCTTTTTCCCAATCTTTGCAAGGAGGTGCTAAGGAATGGTTCAAGCACTTGCAGCCTAAATCCATCAATACATGGGAAGATTTTTTTGACATATTTCTAAAATTTTGGGGTGAGAGAAGGCCTTTGGACCAAATACTTTCAGAATTCTATTCCCTAAAGAAGCAGGAAGATGAAACCATGTCTAGTTTTAATAGGAGATTTGCAAGCTTTTACTGTAACATGCCAAAAGAAATCTAGCCTCTTGAAAATGCTGCTAAACTTCAGTATGCAGCTGCCCTTCATCCGGAAATGTCTTTGCTTCTTCTGGAAAGAAAGTCAGTCACATTACAGCACATGTTTATGGATTGTTTGGAGGTTGAGGATAATCTTAGGATGTCTAAAAATTTTTCAGACCAAGACAGTGATGATAAAATAGAAAAGAAATTAAACTTGGTTGAGCAACATATACAAAAAGAGACATTCTCTCTGCATCTCGAACCCACTCTTAGTAAACAGGGAAATGATAAGCCCAATGATGTAAAAGGAGATGGCACCACTAATCTATTTTCTTGAGATTGCAATCATCCTGTTACAAATTCTAGTAATGGTGATTATAAAAATGATTTTGGTGTGCCCATATATGATGAATATGAAGATGAATTCCTAGATGTTGTACCTACCAAACTAGCTGTGGGATCAAGGTCTGTCAGTGAAGAGAAACTGATTGTAATCCAAAGCTAGAAGGCTAAGAAAATAGGGGGAAATGAGTGTGCTGAAGGTGACAGTTTACCTTTGTGTTACCCATTATTTGAACTGATAAGATAGAGACTTAAAGCCTCTAGACAGAAACAGAAAGTTGAGGGTATGGTACATTTTATGAACTTGTTCGAAACATAAGATGATGAATATGAAAAATCGTCTAGTCAATCTTAGCTAATGGATAAATCAGTGGTTTGCAATGAGGCGTTGGATCACAAAGAAAGAGGTAGGGATTCCCAAATAAATGCTTCTTTTGACCTTTCACATCCAAATATTTCATCGCAAGAAGGAGGATGGTGTGTTCCTGATTATGCTGGAGAAACGGATGATATTTCTACTGAGGCATATAAGGAAGGTGGAGTTTTGAATTCAGAAAGTCTAAATGAAATTGTGGATACTTCATTTGAAATCAATCAATATGGTTCCTTTCAAAGTTCTCTTGAGGATCAATTTGACAATGTGCTAGAGGAGTTACATTTTGGACGGTTTTCCTTTGGCAAGCAAAGGACAAAGTACTTCTATGATCCGGTGGCAGAATACATGGAGGGGATAGGTAATGGTAATGGCTGGTTATATCTCTACTACAAAGATCAATTTCTTTATTATAACCTTCTTCCATTATGTCTATAATCTCTGTCTGTAATCAAGCATGAAGAAGAAATAAAATTATTGGATAAATTGCTTGATTGGCTTCATTGGAAGTAAGAGTTTACTTGATTGGGTATTTGTGCTACTTCAAGTAGGGTAGGAAGGTATGAATGAGCTTGACATGCCGAGCATTTCCTTCAGCATTTTTTAGTTTAATTTTAGTTTCAAGTGCGGTCCAGTTATAGGATAAAGTTTGCAGTCATTATCAGTTTTCAGAGTGTGTCTGGGTGATAGTTTGGAAGAAATTTGCTTACGAAATGGTCTAGTCTATGGTTTAGACCAGATCACATTGAGGATCCCAGAGAAATACCGAGAGCATCCCAATGGACTTGGAACTTCATCTACGGGGTTCTTTTCTACCTCGTTGGGAGGATAGCATCCCTAATGGAGCGAGTTGTTAGCACTATATTTGAATTTTTGAATTATAGACTTGAAAAGGTTAGAAAATGATCTTATTTGAGAAATTTTGCAGGGGTTCCTTTTGAGTTATCTGGTTAGAAATTCTCATCATCAAGAGTCATCAAATAGAGAGTGGAGCTCGATCTACGAAGATAGATCATTCTATGGATTGAAGCATGCAATGGCAGGATAGGGATGAAATGTGTCGATTTTCGACGGTACAGATGTAAGGTGGTGAATATCAATGGTGGAAAGACATTCCACCAGTAGGAGATGCGAGGTAAGTTTTGGTCTTTGGATTTGTGAATTCAGTTAAAGTTATTAAGTGTTGGAGGGTCGATATCAATGCAAATCTAGATTGACGACCCTAAGGGATTCTGCTCGATAAACATGCGCGGAGGGAGAAGCTTTTCCAAATCGTGGAATATGTTAAAGGAAGAAAGGATCATACAGGTAAGGTAAAGGTAGAGATAGATATTCGGTCGTAGTCAATTCCATGATCTGAACTAGCACGAATAAAGTTACGATCTCGAATCATGAAAAGAGGTAGGGGCCACAATGATCAACGATTATGACACGAGGTCAGGGTGGATCGACGGACATGGTAAATTCCGTGATATTAAAGTGGTGTTGCTGCCGCAAGTGCCCTCCCCATATTTACTCGTATTTAAATTATGGGCCCCTCTTCATCATTTTGCTTGGTTTGATCATTAAAGTGCTTGAGCCTCTCAGGCGTATCTTCTTTCGTTTTACTTTGAAGATGGGATACCAGCAGTTTTATTTCATGCCATGTTCATTTTCAGTTAAGTTGTGGATTTTTGGCCATGAGCAAGTAAAATTTTGTTCCTCAGGGCAGCCTCCGCGAGGAAAATGAATTTGGTTGTTAACGCCACTCAGATCTTTAAGTTTTCCAAAATCGGGCCTCTTTTTGGCTGTTAGATCGGAAGCTGTAAAGTCTCAGCCCCCCGCCGTTGTGGATCCAAGATCTTTCCTTCGCCTGATCTGAGTGTCGTCCAATGCCCAATTTATTTCAGCCTTCGAATCGCTTGCCTGTAGCCTCTCCTCAGCCTCAGTTGTGGCTGGGTGATCGTTCCCGTGCACGATTTGAGTGTCGCCCGACGTCCGACTAAGTTTTCCCGTCCGCTCCGTTTATCCTCTAACTTTCCTCCTCCACCGTTGCGGCTCCTAGAATCTTTCAGTGTCTAAAACTAAAAACCGTTCGACGTCCGATTTATGGCATATCCCGCCCGCGTTTCGCTTGGCCGCGACTTAGGTCTCATTCGACGTTGCGGCTGGCAGATCCTCTTGGCTCCTGAGCTCACTTTCTTCTGGCTACCGACTTGAATTTTCCCGCCAATAGACCCTTGGATATTTTTCCAGGCCCGTATGCGGCATGCTCGGCCGTTTCCTTGTGGAATGGTGGTTAATCGATAATATTTGTTGTTTTAACCACGCTCGTGAATTGAATGCAGGCAGTTTCAAGAAGACCGGTCAATGTGCCACGATGAGAAGAAAGACTAACCCGTTTGGCAGAGGTATGACTGAAACGATGCGAATGGAGGACGAAGTCCAGAACTGTGAAGGTGTGATCTCAGAAACAGATCAGTTACCAAGCGTTTCATGATCACATACTGACAAAAGATCGGAATATGAAGCGTTGGAGAAATTGAAAGACCACGCATCTGAGGGGAAACGCAGTGACTCAGTAGTTG
>LPNX010589260.1:0-15529 GCA_001517045.1 Pseudotsuga menziesii | reverse complement strand
TCAAACTCACCTAAAAAATTTGACCAAATTTGAAGATCAACTAGACATTTTGGACATACCATTCTTAAAAGAGAAACACAAGCCAAACACTAGAAACTTAGAAATATGATTACATGATCTATAATGACTTACAATTACATGATTTATAATTACTATATGGACAGGCCAGGTATCAATGAACCCCTCTTAAATCCATAACATCCAATATAGTGACTTTGCTGATTATATTAAATTGAAAAGAAAAACTTAAGAAAGATATGTTTTATTTATAGGTTTTAATAATATTTGAGTGCAGAGGAAATGACAGTTACTTGGAAATACAATCTTGTATGACTTTTGCTTTTCATTTACAGAGCCCAATGTCTGGTGCTCCTCTCCTCACAAGCTTTATACATTGCACATAGATACAAAGACTACAAACAAAGAAGCCAAATAGCGTCGCTATGCACAAAAAAGTAGAAATAGGAATAAGAAATTTACAAAAATAAAAAGACAACAAAACATGAATAGGTGCAACTCGAGTCACCTTAACAACCCATCAATCATTCTGCTCTGCACCAATGGCTTGGTACATTCTGCTTCTGACCAATATGATGAACAATTGGCATTATGGTTCTTTTTCCACATATTTTGCATCTGCGCCCATGTCCACCTTCACTACTTGAGGAGAATGCCCATCTGCGCAGAAGTGCCTCTACCCAATCCTTTCATTCATTAACGGATTCCTTTAAGACATTGCCTGATCTCAAGCTTCAATGCTTAATATGGGAGTTCATGGCGATAAGAAAGGAAGATATAGTTTCAAGCAGGAAATCCCGAGACCACCTCTTCTCCACTTTCAAGCCCGACTGCACTAAATATCGAGATCTCTATCTAGCTCGATGCTACTTCCTTTTTAAAGTTGTAAGAAAATTGGAACCCTAATTCGGTTTCCTAGTCCAACTGTGTAATCAGCGGGAGATTATATAACCATTGAGGGTTCCGATGTTTGGAGGTACGGTTTCATGGCGATAGCGTCAGCTTTGATGTTGCAGACCTTGCCAGAATCCTGCAAGCAGTCCTACGGCCTCAACCCGCGATAGTTGTTCAATTGATCTTCATACAGAAGAATATTGGAGGAATCTTACTAAAGAATATTGGAGGAATTCGATCTTGAATTCTCCATTTTCATATGTTTCTGCTATAATGGATACCGTCAACCTTCCTGTTGAGGCTGTCATTGTAGGAATTAATGTATATATCTAACTTTGTTGTTTCTGCTCTGGCATAAACCTGCAAATACCCATTAATCCCATAACCATATTTTGCAGGCATCCAATTTTCAGCATCCGGCATCTTGTCGCATACGAGTTTACTTCAGAGAACATCTTGTCGCACTCGATGTATATAGCCAGCTGGATATGATGACGCTTCCTACTACGATGGATATAGCCTTTGAGTTTTGAAGTCCACTTTTTATGGTCTCAACGGCTTTGGTGTATATAGCCAGATCTTCTTTTTAAGTTTCGCTTCCCACTACTAGGGATATAGCCGTTGAGTCTTTTTCCATGTCCCCAAAATAGCGCTTTTTTAAATGTGTTAGATTTGTTTTTTAACTTTAAAGTTTAGAGCCTTTTTTTACAAAGGTTAGTATTAAACCTCAAAAGAATGAGCTGGGCATACTGTGAAGGAAAGTTATGAACTGGCCATAACCTATCTGAAAGCAAATTGGGTCATAAAGAAGGCTTATCCTTTAAGATACAATTTCATATAACTTTTAAATGTTAGACCAACCTTAACAATACAATAAAAATTCTCTCAATTTAAATTTCACATTTTTTAAAATATCATTTTAATTTGGGTTATCTAGGAACTTTACATATCTTAAAAGAAAATTTGGGTTATTTATGTCCTCTTTTTCTTTAGGTGTAATTGAACATTTTTAATAAAATCATTTTCCTCTAGTGTGATAGTGTAATTGTAAAACATAATCATAAACAAAATTATATTTGTGGATATGGTTTATTTGATTATATTGATTGACATTGTATTTATTTTAGTGGAAGAAATTAATTGATATAATTGTATGTAGAGTTTATACATTATTGATAGAAATTCAATTCACATGATTGTATATGGAACTATATCTACACATTATATTAATCAATCGAACTTAATATAAAATAATAGTAACTTAAAATAACAACTTAGAAAAAACATTAGACAATCTATGAAACCACATATTCACATTATGGATATTAGAAGAAAAAAAAGATTTGTATTGTAGTGCTCTGTCTGCCACGCAGAGCACTCAGTCCTACCCTTAACAGAGCAAAAAAATGTATCTATTGCAATTTCACATTTTTTCATTTAAACTTTGTGAAGTAAAATATAGTTTACTAGAGAAATACCTCGAAATTATTTTGCTCTTGAATCCTGTTGCTCTTGCTCCAGCTCCTGTTCCTGCTTTTCCATCTCCTGCTTGTGACCTGCTCCTGAGAAAGCCTTATTGCCGGCTCTGATTTTCCACCTTGCCGACCAACAGGTTCGCTGGCCCTAGGAAACCGACGGGTTTCCTAGCCCCCGAGCCCACGTACCAAGAAAATGGATAGCAACCTCCTTTCCTCAGAGTACAAATCTGCCTGAGTAAATTCCCCAAAATTTCTTCCTCTCCTCTCTGTTCTTTCATAAAACTTTCTTCACTCCCCGTTCTTTTCTCCCAATTTCCTCCCCCCCTGTTCTTCCATAAAAACTCCCTTATACCTCCTTCACTCCACCGCCTTCCTTCCTCCACCGCCCTTCTTCCACCGCCCTTTTATTAATTTATGTTTATTTTTATTCTTGGGGAGTGTAGTTAAACTTTGCTTGACATCTGTTAGTTTCTTTGAACGGTGTGTTTATTCCATCTAACCAAATGCCCTAGAAATGGTTTACCTAAGTTTTATATTGAGCGGGAAAGTAATGACAATAATAATTTTGTTTATTATTTATTAATAACTAAATATTAAATCTTTAATAATTAACGTTAATAATTATACATATTTCTTTGTTTATATTAATAAAAATCACTTACTAATAATCATTAATTGATATGGGCATTACATACACCCACGCTTCAGGAAACTTCGTCCCGAAGTTATGGTCAAACATAGTGATACTAGGTACATTTATAGGTTTAAAGCAATTCACAATTACTTAGTTAACCTATCAACTATTTAAATATTTCATACTAGCGTGCATGTGTGAGGTGTGCATGCATGGCGAGTACATGCACAGGCTGCACATGTACTATAGCAAAAACCCTTAAATTCTAACTGATACAATAATATTTTACGTAACATGACCCATATACAGATATAACATGATTTCTTGTGACTTTTGGAGTTATTTAACAATTATGTTCTTATTAGTTAGTCAGTTAAGATTGGTACCTACCATCACTACTTCCAGTATCATAATTTTCCAACATTCAACCATAATAGCTAAGATGTCCACCCATCCTAACCTACATCCGCATCCTCCCTATCCTTCCTCTGCTAGTATAGAAGTGGATGTCGGCTTCACCGACTTGACCACATAAGAACCTGAGAGCGATAGCGTCGGCTGAACAACGGACCTAGCCTCTCCTAGCAGGCATCCGACCGTCGTCATCACAACAACATGGGGAGCGTGTCTCAGCACGGCCCTCCCACGACCTCGGGTACCCGACCGTCGTCATCACAACAACATGGGGAGCGTGTCTCAGCACTGCCCTCCCACGACCTTGGGTATCATAAAAACATAGGGTGGAACACATCCATCCCTCTCAACATTCTGGGTCTACATACCCTATCAAACATAATTTGCTGCTATCCAGTTTATTGGTACGTGTCATCGTATCGGCATTTGGCAATAAGGCTCTTCTTCAAGCTATGTATTGAGTCATACTTGCATCACATATTCGGCTACCACATAGCCCTTGTACCCTGCAGGTTAGCACTATGCAAAACATGCATTCATAACAACATTAAATCAATAGTTGGTCCGTTATCATTCACATTATTTCCTTTAATCATAAAAGCACAAAATAAATCATATCACGGATGGGTACCCATGTACCTCATCATACATATCACATCATATCGAGGATTACTATCAACTATGTGTTTTAGTTATGAAATAAATGAATCTGATGACGACTACTGCATGATAATTGCATAAGCACAATACATTCATATAAACGATAAGCATCATAACATCGTAATCAAAGCATATACATAGGCATGTTAATTGTCATAACATCATGATCAAAGTGTAGTATAAGCAAGATGATATCATAATATCATAATTAGAGCATAATCCTACTAACATCATAATCATCTGTAAATAATCACATATAACCTGCTAAAACATAGTTCATGAAGTATAGTTGAGCCCAAAGATAATAAGTAAATACACTGTAATAAGTCTGAGTGATAATAATGCCAGAGTCAAAATATGGGTATTACATACACCCACCCTTCAGGAAACTTCTTCCTGAAGTCATGGTCAAAATAGTGAGGGAAATTTCGACGCATAGTCTCTGTGTCCTCCCAGGTAGTAGATCCTGGGCTATACTTGTCCCACTGGACCTTGACTTGGTCCACGTGTCGACTATGGAGCTGTCGAACTCTATGATCCAGTATACGTAATGGTTCGGCCGTGAAGGTTCCCTCGTCCGAGACCTGCAAGTCCTTCCAATGTATCTTGTGAGACTCATCGGCTATGTAATGTCGCAATACTGAAACATGAAATACATTATGAGTCCTATGCAAGTGGGGTGGAAGTGCAAGACGATAAGCTACCGGTCCGATTCTCTCCAGAATCTCAAATGGCCCTATAAAGCGAGGCGACAGCTTGGTCCCCTTTCCAAACCGAATGGTGCTTTTATTCGGTCGGATGCGTATAAATACGGGATCCCCTACCTCATAAATTCTATCGGTTCTGTGTGCATCAGCATAACTCTTTTGTCTATCCTGTGCTTCTTTAAGCCGTTTCCTGAACTGTACCACTTGCTCTTCCATCTCCTGAAGCAACTCAGGCCCGACTAAAACACGATCCTCCAACTTGTCCCAACTGAGTGGAGTCCTGCAAGGTCTCCCATAAAATGCCTGGTATGGAGGCATACCAATGGAGCTATGATGACTGTTGTTATAAGCAAACTCTACTAGAGGAAGATATTTCTCCCACTGTGTCTGCTGATCCATAACATACATCCTAAGCATGTCCTCCATCACCTGATTCACCCTTTCTGTCTGCCCATCTGTCTAGGGATGATAAGCTGAGCTCAAGTTCAGCTGGGTTCCTAATGCTGACTGCATGCTTGTCCAAAATCTGGAGGTAAACTTAGGGTCTCGGTCAGAAATTATCTTCTTCGGAACTCCATGAAGGCGTACAATTTCATTTATGAATACCCTTGCTACATCCGTCACATCATAGGTGTCTCTCACTGGAATGAAGTGGGAACTTTTGGTCAGTTTGTCAACCACTACGAGTATAGAATTATGTCTCGAGGATGTGAGGGGAAATCCCACAACGAAGTCCATGGAAATAACTTCCCATTTAGTCTCAGGAATATCATGAGGCTGTAAGAGACCGGCTGGGTGTGGATGATCTACCTTGACTTGCTGACATTCTGGGCATTTCAAAACAAAATCAACTACGTTGCTCTTCATACCAGCCCAGAAGAAGAGTTTCTTCATGTCTGCATACATCTTCTTCACTCCAGGGTGTGCACAATAATGTACCCTATGGGACTCTCTAAGGATTGTTTCCCTGAGACCACCTTCTTTAGGGATATACATCCTCCCTTGGTAGCGTAGCAACCCATTTGCCTCAATATGGTACCCATGATACTTCGACTCACACATCTTCCCACTCTAAATATCTGAGGTTACCTTAATATACCAACCATCTCCAAAGAGTTGTTCGAGCACTTTTTCTTTCAAATCCACTCTCAAGGGGATTAAGGAGAAAATCCTTGGCCTTCGACTTAGAGCGTCTGCCACCACATTCTCCTTTCCTTTGATATATGAGATACCAAAGTCATACTCACTCATGAACTCACTCCATCGTCGCTGCCTAGCATTTAGATCCCTTTGCGTAAAAATATACTGCAAACTCTGATGATCTGTTTTAAGTGTGAAACTTCTGCCAACCAGGTAGTGTCTCCATAATTTTAGTGCCAGCATAACTGTTGCCAATTCCAGATCATGGGTGGCATATTGCTCCTCATGAGGCTTCAACTTACAAGATGCATAAGCTATTACCCCACCTTCCTGCATTAGAACTGCTCCTAACCTTTGCTTCGAGACATCCATACATATCATGAAGTCTTTATCCATGTCTGGTACCCGTAATATTGGTGCACTCGTCAGCAATCTCTTTAATTCAGCAAACGCGACATCACATTCAGTGGTCCATTCATATTTGATTCCCTTTCGCTGCAAGGTGGTGATGGGTTTTGAAATCTTGGAGAATCCTTCCACAAATCTTCGGTAGTACCCTGCTAGTCCCATGAAGCTACGCACCTCATGCGCATTCTTCGGGATTGGCCAATCCTCAATGGCCTTCACCTTTTCTGGGTCCACTGAGATCCCTTCTCCTGAGATGATGTTCCCTAAGTAGTGAATCTCCTTTTGGAAGAAAGAACACTTCGAAAATTTACCAAATAGTTTATGTTCCCTTAAGCAAGTTAAGACCAACCGCAAGTGCTCCTCGTGCTCCTTCTCGTTTTTAGAATATATAAGAATGTCATCTAAGAATACTTGAACAAAGTTGTCCAAGTAATTCCGAAAGACACTATTCATGAGGCTCATGAATACTGCTGGAGCATTTGTCAAACCAAATGGTACCACCACGAACTCATAATGCCCAAATCGAGTTCGAAAAGCAGTCTTAGGAATGTCATTTTCTTTAATCCTAAGCTGGTGATACCCCGACCGCAAATCAATCTTAGAGAAGACCGATGCGCCTTTCATCTGATCAAATAGGTCATCAATTCTTGGTATAGGATACCTGTTCTTCACTGTGGCTTTGTTCAAATCCCTATAATCAATGCACAGTCGCAAATATCCATCCTTCTTCTTAACAAAGATCACTAGTGCTCCCCATGGTGAGATGCTAGGTCTAATTAGTCCCAAGTCTAGAAACTCCTTTAACTGGATCTGCAACTCTCGGATCTCAGGGGTGGTCATTCTATAAGGATTCTTTGAGATCGGCTCTGCACCGGGTTTCAGTTCGATTGTGAAATCAAGCTCTCGCTCCGGAGGTAGTTGTGGAAGTTCTTCTGGAAAGACATCTTTGAACTCAGATAATACTGGGTAAGAGTTCAAGGAAGGTCCTTTACTATCGCTCACCGTCTGAACTACAAACAATTGACATCCTTGTCGTAAACACCTTTTAGCTTTCACCGCGGAGATGAAACGGAGGGATATCTTCCTTTTTCGCCCCTGGATTTGGATTGATCGACCCTCATCATCAAGGCACAAGACTTTCTTTGCATAACAATCTATGAAAGCTCTATGGTCTTCTAACCAATCCATGCCGATGATGAGGTCATAGGTGCCCAAATTAGTGACATAAGCATCCAACTTAGTGGTGCATACTCCTAAGTCCACTTGACACCTCCTTACCTTAAGACCTACTGCTTGTTTAACCCCTGAAGCCATCTCGATCGATTCAAAATCATCGTGCTTGCAGGCTGCCAACCCACATTTATCTAATGCATATGGTGAAATAAAACTATCTGTTGCACCAGGATCAAATAAAATTTTAAGGTTGACATTGTTTACTTTACCAGATGATTCTACCACGGTGGACTGATGTTCTGCCTGGTGGTTGTGAACAGCTGCATGAATCCGATGAGTGTTATCAGAATTGCTCCTGGATGATTTTCGTTCCTGCTGCCTGCTGCTGGCCTGCCCTTTAGGACACTCCCGCTGAAAATGAGGACCTCCACATCCCCAACAAGATACATTAGGCGATGCTTGCATGCTGCTGGGAGGGGTTCTCTGGGATGTGTTCCTTCCCCGAGATCCTCTGAAACTTCTCGATCCTCTATAGGAATTTCCCTGTGTTCGTCCTCGGTTCCCATGGTTTGTTGACGAAGCTTGCGATACTGAGTTAACTGAAGTGTTACCCCTTGGGGTGAACCTGTTACCATAAGGAGGAGGTTTGGATTGTCCCCCTCTGAAATATGGTCGTGGGGCCTTCCCTGTAACATACTGATTGGATCCTATCAACTTGCTTCCTCCCTTTGCATCTGACATATCCTCAGCATAGAGAGCATACTCAACTACCATGGCAACTGAAGATGGCTTCCACATCCGTACTGCAGCCCTGATCTTGTAGTTGAGTCCATACACAAATCGCTCCACCTGTCGATCATCCGAGTGCAAGTATGGAACATACTTTACCAGTTCCATGAATCTGGCTTCATATTATTCCACCGTCATGTTTCCCTGTACCAAAGCATGGAAAGAACCTGCCTGTTGTTCCCTGTAATAAGCTGGAAGATACTTCATGTTGAACCTCTCCTCGAATAATTCCCATGAAACAGACAAAGGAGTAAGGTGCAATTGTTTCTCAAGGTCTGACCACCAATTTAGGGCATCACCCTTTAGCTGGAAGATGGCCATTCTAGCCTTAGAACTCGAAGTATACTCGTTTAGTGCGAAGCACCTCTTCATACCCTCGAGCCATGCTTCAGCATGCTTACCCGGTCGTCCTCCAGAAAACTCAAGAATTTTGATCTTCTGCAGCTCTCTAGAAATGTCCTGAAGCGGTTCTTGCCTTGGGACCTGCGCCCTCTCCGAGTTTTCTCGGCTCACCTGCGTGGTTTCTACCTCTGCGATCCTCTCCGACTGCCTGTTTAGTGTGGCCATGATGGTTTCCAAGGATCTGAGGATCACCCCCATCTCAGGACTAGAAGTTGTCCCTTGCGGTCCCGGTGGTGGAATCTGCGGTGGCGGTGAGGGTGCGTGATCTGGGGTCGGTGGTGGTGGTGAGGGTGGTCAACCTCGACCCCGCCCTCGACCTCAACCTCTGCGTGTTTGAACCATGATAATTCCTGGCATATTCAACAATATTATGCCATTATTATCTTAATCAAATAATTGCAGAGATAATATTTTAGTTATGCAATGCTTACAACTATGCATAAAGACAAATTGTCAATGTTTGCATAAAAATTGCATAGTCGCTTTCATTAAATGGTTTCGTATTGAGGTTTGATTTGTGCCTAAATGTTCAGCTCAACTGCTAGTCTCAACAGTGTCTTGTTTTTCTTATTTTACATCCATTTCACCTCTTCGACTATCAGTCGAAGTCTCGGTAATGCTTTAAGTTCAATACTTGAAATTCTAATGACATATACTAACTAATGTTACCATATTTAAATGTTAAGGTTATCTATATTGTCAGCTTTAATTAACATTCAACTCCCAACATTTAACATTTAAATGTTATGTTTAACTAAATATTAATGAAAAGCAGAATCACATTAAATACTACATTTAATTACCCTAACATCTATTTTAATGAGAACTTTTATCTTAACTTAATTAAACATAGCATCTAATTTAAATATTAAATTACAAACTACTTATAACATCTAATTTAATTATTTTGATGAAAGTTTAAATTTATGATAATTTTTATTAAATTATAATTTAAACAAAATTAAAATTTATTAAATTATTATCAAAGTATATTAAAGAATGGTGATATCAAAAAATTTTATCACTAAAACTGTATTAAAATTCTATATCTTTTGTAATCATTTATTTATTAGTCCTCTATTTATAAAATATGTAACACATTTCGAAGACCTAGGAAGCTCATTGAGCGGTTGGAAGTTAGACATCACCATATCAATGGTGCTTCTTATTTCCCTTTAACCTTTTTCAATCGGAGAAATAAAGGTATAATAATTTATACCCGAGGGGACCTTTATGAAAAAAGGGGCCAAGAAGAAAGTCAAAACTACCGTTTCACATGACCCATCCCGCCCTTTTTTTTTTTCCGTCCATCCGTTGAGGGGAATACGCTATCCATTGCCAACCACTAGTGCTGTCGATCTTTGCCAGGATTCATTATTGGATAGACGTCTTTGTGGCTAGAGCAGAGTTGGATATCAATCACGACGTGAGGCAAGATGCTACACAAATAACACAACGCGGTGAACAAACAAATATTTCAACCATGAGAAGGGACTTTGTGCAGTGAACAAATATGTGCTACGATGAGGTAGGTGAAACAATGAGGAGGTGGAAAAAACTTGACCGGGGAATAGTTAGGCACATGGCTGTCGAAAGTCAGTTAATGCCTCAAAAAAAGGAGTACACTATTCATTAGTATTTGAACACTCAAAGGATAGAATGCCGATAAACATATCCATACGACGAGAATTGGAAAACAGCGCAATGAGTTATTA
This sequence comes from Pseudotsuga menziesii, assembly GCA_001517045.1. Lineage (NCBI taxonomy): Eukaryota > Viridiplantae > Streptophyta > Pinopsida > Pinales > Pinaceae > Pseudotsuga > Pseudotsuga menziesii. The sequence continues at coordinate 5,097 of LPNX010589260.1, read as the reverse complement.
CTTAGGCTGCTAAATATGCAAGTGCAGTCAAAGGTCATGTACAACAAGGTGTGCATATTACCAACAGTGCTCTCATGATCGGACTGGCAAGAAGAGATGCATCGGGAATTGATTGAAAGGCATTATCTGTCTGCATGCAGAACATGACTTCTGTCTTCGTGCTCAGGCTGGCTATACAGTTTCAGTTTGCAATACTATTTATTTCCCTTTAACCTTTTTCAATCCATTAAACTCATTTATTTAATGAACAAAATGCATTCGTCAGACATGAATACATACATACATATATATATATATAACTCATTTATTTAAAAAGCACATTTATACATTGGTAAAAAGCAATCTATCATTGCGCTCTGAAAAATTTAATTTATCTCGGAACTATTGAGTTTTTTTTTTTTCCAACAGTGGAAAATCAATCCGGTAGACCTCCATCAATCGGTACTTTCCATTCGATGTAACATCAAGTAGGTAGACACCGGTCCAAGCCTTCGCAGATGAGGCCATATAACAGTTGCTTTTATTAAAAGTTATTAATCTCTCGTTGTTTTTATTTTCAATAAATAAGTAACATAAAAATTTATTTAGTTGATTGCCGACGCATGCTGACTTCCACCTTTTATATTTTTTGAAAAGGACCTAAACGTTGAGCCACCTGTATGCCTTTACGTGCCTCCTCCAACACACTCGATGTATGTGCACCTGCATGCACCATATATTTGCATGCCGCATAGATGGCATGAATAACCCTACCGATGTTCTAGAGAACTCTACCGTGAAAGGAAAAAAAAATATTTTTATAGTTTATTTAACCTGGTGTCCGTGTTGACGCCGACATCTTCTCCCATTTTTTTTTTCTTTCAGCAGTTCGATGATTTCCCTCGACCGATTATAGCACACACTTGTAAAGGCGGCTGCATTATTTCCTTATGGTCCGAGCGCTGTCTCTCCTTCCGGTCGGCTGCATTCTTCGAATTTCAATCACGTGAGAGGCGGCATTACTGCTTCAGATCCGACTGCATTCCTTGTCCGAACTTAGGATTCCTTCTGAAACTCCAACTGTCTCTCTCTGTCCCATTATTTCCAATACATTATCATTTTCTTCCACCACGGCCACTATAAATTCTGCAAGGAGATGGTCAAAGGAGGCTCGGACGGTTTGCTCTGTTGCTGGTAATCACGTGGTTAAAGCCAACACTCAATATAATGAAGATAAGGATGCTTGGATGGCTCTCGCTGATAACACTACGCGCGTGGTGAAAGGTAGCAGCGAGCATAGCGATAATGAAAAGGGCTTTCCGACACAGTCCGTTAGAATGGAAAAAAAAGTTTCCTGTTAAATTCAAACACACAAAATCAGGAAAAGCGTGTGCGTCCACTAGCCTTGCAGTCAAAGGTGGTAGGGGTGGGGAAATCTTGTGGTTTACCTTGATATTTTGGAATGAGTTAGCAGAAACTCTAGCTTGGCATCTGAAAATGAATGATAGTGTGTATGTCTCAGGTTTCTTTGGTTTAGGAACAACGACTGGTGCAGACGATAAGTTACAGAGATATAAGGTTATTGCTCTTTTTCTTTTTATTCCCTTAAAAAATGTTTCTTCCCTACGAAAACTTCGTTCCTTTCTCTTTAGTCGAGCGAACTTCCTGTATCTTTATTTTTCCCTTTAACATTTAATTTGCCCACATACCGGGGTAAAAAGTATATATATATATATTATATTACACAATCCATATATTAATGGATACAGATACAGATCCCTACATAGATACGACGGATGGATCCCTTTCCTTCGTTCAATCTGCATAAATACACATGCGGAGCGAGTCTGTTCTCTTATTTTTTTTTAATTACTTCCGGGCCAATAGTTCGATTGTTCTACTGTAAAAAAAAAGAAAGAAGTCCAGTGGCCAACATTTATTCAATCTCCTGCTTTACCTGTTATTTTTCATATTCAAAAATCCCTTTATTAATTGGCTTCGCGTCCGGCTTCTGTTCATCAATTTTCATCTCGCCTCCCCAACAACACCCTTTATCTCTGTAAAATTTGGCGAGATCTCTATTTAGACCTAACAATAATTAACTTTACAGCGGGATTGCTCCTTGCTTGCGAGAAGGTTTTTTTTTTTTTTTTGCCCTTTAACATTTAATTTGCCCACATAAATTTACAGTTGGCAAGTCTGTGATGCTTGTGGCTAATTCTAATGTTTAAATTATATTGTTGTTTTAGTATGTGGTTCTGCAATTTGAGGTTCATGGTTTCTCCAATCTATTTCTCATAAAATCTGTTCAAGGTTAGGGTTTGTTTAATATTTCCACTAAAATTGTAGTACAAGCTAGGAGTAGGCTATGTTGCATAGTATTTTAACAGTTCTTTTGCTTTCATTTATGCTTTTAAGTAGCACAGTCCGGGAACACAAGGATTCTGAGAAAATCTGCAATATTGATGTTGAAGGTAATAGAGTTTGTTTTCATTTGTTTTCCTGTCCTTTTGTTGAGTAGTGTCCACTTCTTTAATTCGGTGCTGTGCTACTCATGCGTTGCAATTCTATAAACGGCAGTAATTATTACTGATGTGTCAATAAATTGCTTATTCTTGATTGCAGTTTTGCTTACTGTACCGAACCAGCTAGAGCTAAATGGATGGATTATACTAATTCCAGATATTTCCTTATTGAATAAAAAGTTAATTTTGGTTGGTTATTTATTTTACTGCTTTGATGTTGCTAGGTAAAAGCAATTTAAATCCTGAGCATCTGTAGTGCTCTGCCTAACTCGCAGAGCACTGGGTCCATGTAATGCCCTCTTTTTTTTTTTTTTTCTTTTTTTTTTGAAAGATTTTGTTTTTCGTGAACTCACTGGTTTAAAGTAGGCTGAAGTAGGCCCTATGGTTCCATATTTGGAAGCGGGATCTGATACCATTCTGTAGTGCTCTGTCTGCCACGCAGAGCACTCAGTCCTGCCCTTAACAGAGCAAAAAAATGTATCTATTGCAATTTCCCATTTTTTCATTTAAACATTGTGCAGTAAAAGATAGTTTACTAGACAAATACCTCGAATTTATTTTGCTCTTGAATCCTATTGCTCCTGCTCCAGCTCTTGTTCCTGCTTTTCCATCTCCTGCTTCTGACCTACTCCTGAGAAAGCCTTATTGTCGGCTCTGATTTTCCACCCTGCCGACCAGCAGGTTTGCTGGCCCTAGGAAACCGACGGGTTTCCTAGCCCTCGAGCCCACGTACCAAGAAAATGGATAGCAACCTCCTTTCTTCAGAGTACAAATCTGCCTGAGTAAATTCCCCAAAATTTCTTCCTCTCCTCTCTGTTCTTTCATAAAACTTTCTTCACTCCCCGTTCTTTTCTCCCAATTTCCTCCCCCCTTGTTCTTCCATAAAAACTCCCTTATGCCTCCTTCACTCCACCGCCTTCCTTCCTCCACCAACCTTCTTCCACCGCCCTTTTATTAATTTATGTTTATTTTTATTCTTGGGCAGTGTAGTTAAACTTTGCTTGACATCTGTTAGTTTCTTTGAACGGTGTGTTTATTCCATCTAACCAAATGCCCTAGAAATGGTTTACCTAAGTTTTATATTGAGCGGGAAAGTAATGACAATAATAATTTTGTTTATTATTTATTAATAACTAAATATTAAATCTTTAATAATTAACCTTAATAATTATACATATTTCTTTGTTTATATTAATAAAAATCACTTACTAATAATCATTAATTAATATGGGCATTACATGTATAACCAAAATATATTTGGATATTGCATACATTCAAACCGATTTATACTCCCATGGGCACTTTCATTAATCAAAGAGTAGTTAATTGCACCAACTAGATGTTTTCCCAACATTTGAACCTCCGTGCAAGTTAGTGATTAAGCTACCATTATCATTGCATCCTTAATCAATAACTCTTCAACCAATGCACAACTTCAATTTTGGGGCTTATCATGTGTGGAAAACTCTAACTATCCACACCTATATTACTAGAAACATAACAATGGTACACATTTTGGGGACAAAATACTGTATATCTTGTTATGAGATGAATATTAACATTTTCTAAGGTTGCTCCTATTTGTAGAATCAATAACCATTTATCATTAAATAAATCAATTATTAGAATGATTATTAAAAATTATTTTCAATTTCTATGAGAAATAACATTTCTTAATGTTTCGAGATCCATTTTTGTTTTGGGTCATTTTTCTAGCAATATTTATGAATGTGGGTGGCCATATTTTACAATACATAAATGGCACACTCGTAGATGAAAAATTGAATGTTTTTGAATGTTGTAGAAAGAATCCTAGAGCATATCATTTGTTTCTTTCATTGAATTATACCATCATAATCTTGGACATAATTTTTCATTTTCCATTTTAAATCATTTTTATTGTTGTTGCCAATAAGAAATATACCATTACACTACATTAAACAATGTTCATCAATATTTTACTTTTATTTGGGTTGTTTTCTATTATAAGCATTTTTTTATCAAATTCCTCATTGTTAAATGTAAATATGTATGTGTACTTTCGTATGTATACATATATGTGAAATGACTAATATATGTTTCCAAATTGAATGAAAAATATATCCTCAAATTATGATTAATATAATTTTTCAAATAAAATGACTTTTAGTATTAATGGTAAGAAATTTAATTCATTTTAAAATTAAATATAAACAATTTTGTCATTAATGATTTTTAACTAAAAATCTGTAAATAATAATATATAAATATCAACTTATATGCATGTAACATATAATTCTATTTCCAAATATGATTTTGATTAAATAAAACTTATAGCAATAACACTAAACATTTGTATTTTTCAATAATGCTTTGTGTTGCTTAAAGAAAAGGAAAAGCAAATAACAATATTTTATTTTTATTTGTGTTGTTTTCTATGAGCATTTTTTATATTAAATTTATAAAAGTAAAATTTATGTATGTGTGTATACTGTATGTATGTAGAATACACTTGGAAGTATTTATGTATGTATGTATGAAATCATGAAATTGTATTTTATTCAAGTTTATTGTTCCTATGTATTGTTCGTAAAATTAAATGGTAAGTGTAAAG
>LPNX010589238.1:395239-421735 GCA_001517045.1 Pseudotsuga menziesii | reverse complement strand
GATTCTTATTGTCGTGCTACTGTAGGTTGATCTTGAAGTTATTTCAAAGAATACACATGGTTATGTTGGGGCAGATCTTGCAGCTCTTTGCACTGAGGCCGCACTGCAGTGTATTAGGGAAAAAATGGATGTCATTGACTTGGAAGATGAAACAATTGATGCAGAAGTTCTGAATTCTATGGCTGTTACAAATGAGCACTTTCAGGCTGCACTAGGCTCTAGTAACCCCTCTGCCCTCTGTGAGACTGTGAGTAAACTAATTTATTAGATCAAACTGGCATTATTTCTTGGGTATATTTGTTGAATTCCTTTTAAACGTCTCTTTATTAAAGATAACATATTCTTACATACAATTGAAAATCATTTGTCAGGTTGTGGAGGTGCCAAATGTTTCTTGGGAGGATATTGGGGTCTGGAAAATGTCAAAAGAGAGCTTCAGGAGGTAAAACCTTGAACCATGCATTCCTTTCTCCATTTTAGTTCTAGTTTGTCAAAGGCTGCCCACTGTATTTTATAACTATAATTGATGATGTATTTTTATAACTTTATCAGTGTGAAAGTTCTAGAGATCCTGACAATGTGGTTTGGAGAAAGTGAAGCTAATGTACGTGATATTTTTGATAAGGCCAGGAAGTCAGCACCTTGTGTCCCTTTCTTTGATGAGCTTGATTCAATTGCTACCCAGGCAAGTATTATTTCTATACTATTGTAACCACAGTCTGTATATTATGTTATTTTGTATGTGGCTCTTCCACTTGTTTATAGTCTTGGCAGGTTTGATCGTGAAATTGACATTGGGGTTCCAGATGAAGTTGGTCGACTGGAGGTTCTTCGCATCCACACAAAAAAAATGAAACTTGCTGAAGATGTAAGAATTTTATTAATCTCAAAATATTTTTTTTATTGATTCCCTGGTGTTATAGCATTTATCTTAGTTAACCAATTTCCCTATCCACGCATGATTCTTATTGTCGTGCTACTGTAGGTTTATCTTGAAGTTATTTCAAAGAATACACATGGTTATGTTGGGGCAGATCTTGCAGCTCTTTGCACTGAGGCTGCACTACAGTGTATTAGGGAAAAAATGGATGTCATTGACTTGGAAGATGAAACAATTGATGCGGAAGTTCTGAATTCTATGGCTATTACAAATGAGCACTTTCAGGGTGCACTGGGCTCTAGTAACCCCTCTGCCCTTCGTGAGACTGTGAGTAAACTAATTTATTAGATCAAACTGGCATTGTTTCTTGGGTATATTTGTTGAATTTCTTTTAATCGTCTCTTTATTAAAGATAACATCTTCTTACATACAATTGAAAAACATTTGTCAGGTTGTGGAGGTGCCAAATGTTTCTTGGGAGGATATTGGGGGTCTGGAAAATGTCAAAAGAGAGCTTCAGGAGGTAAAACCTTGAACCATGCATTCCTTTCTCCATTTTAGTTCTAGTTTGTCAAAGGCTGCCCACTGTATTTTATAACTATAATTGATGATGTTTTCCTTGATTGTTGGCAGACTGTGCAATATCCCGTGGAACATCCAGCGAAATTTGAAAAGTTTGGTATGTCTCCCTCTAAGGGTGTCCTCTTCTATGGACCCCCTGGTTGTGGTAAGACGCTTCTTGCAAAGGCCATTGCCAATGAGTGTCAGGCCAACTTTATCAGTTTGAAAGGTCCAGAGCTCCTGACAATGTGGTTTGGAGAAAGTGAAGCTAATGTACATGATATTTTTGATAAGGCCAGGCAGTCAGCACCTTGTGTCCTTTTTTTTGATGATCTTGATTCAATTGCTACCCAGGCAAGTATTATTTCTATACTATTGTAACCACAGTCTATATATTATGTTATTTTGTATGTGGCTCTTCCTACTTGTTTATAGTCTCCATAATAAGATATGCCAAGGTTCTAGAAATAAATGAGCTTGTCGAGCTGAAGTTTTAGTCAATTTGGTTATTGGCTTGACTTTTAGTGTGTTGAGCTGTGCAGCGTGGTAATAGTAGGGGAGATGCTGGGGGTGCGGAAGACGGAGTTTTGAATCAGTTGCTGATTGAGATGGATGGCATGACTGCCAAGAAAACTGTTTTCATTATTGGGGCTACAAATCGACCTGACATTATTGATTCGGCTTTATTACGACCCGGTCGCCTTGATCAATTAATATACATACCTTTACCTGATGAAGCTTCCCACTTTCATATCTTTAAATCATGTTTTTGGAAGTCACCTATTGCAAAGGATGTTGAAATTGCAACTCTTGCTCAATACACACAAGGATTTAGTGGAGCTGATATTACTAAAATTTGTCAGCGTGCTTGCAAGTATGCTATTAGAGAGCACATTGAAATGGTAAGCACGTCTTAACATCAGTAGACCTTCCTACTTGGAAGATGTTGAGCAATTCATGTTCCAATATATGATGATCAATTTTGTACATTAATATTTTTCCTTAGGGTACTTTTGGAAAGCAAGAAAATGAAAAATCTTTGCTTTAATTATCAGTGCCTTGGAATATTTGAATGAATTTTGCTCTTCTGTCATATGTAGGACATTGAAAAAGAAAATAAAAGAAAAGAAAACCCTGAAGCCATGGATGAGGATGAAACTGAAGTTGCAGAAATAAAGGCAGCTCATTTTGAGGAATCAATGAAATATGCTCGAAGGAGTGTTATTGATGTAGATATACGTAAATATCAAGCATTTGCTCTAACTTTACAGCAGTTTCGAGGTTTTGGGTTAGAATTCCGGTTCACAGATCGAGCAGCTACTACTACAGTCAGTGAAGGAACCACAGATCCTTTTGCTACACAAACTGATGTTGATGATGATGATGCATACATGAAGTAGTGTATGCATTTTATTGTTCCTGTCTTGGTTTGAGTCCACTTTGCTAGCAAGTCTTGCTCCGGATTATCTAATTGTTGATCACCTCCGACACTCTCAGTATTATCTGACCAGTTATAACAGGGATGATGAGAAAATTCTGCTATGATCATACTTTAGTTCCTTCTATATGGATGCAGCAGTTCGCATGATTACATTTGTTATTTTGTGATGCTTTGATTGCTGATTATGCTCAGACATTTGATGCTATGTAAATGATGTTTTTTGATTCTTTTGAATAACAAAGGCTGGTATTTTTTCCTCTGAAAACTAATTAATATGACATTACATGATTTACATGTGTATTAGATTTTATTTACAAGTGTTGTAATTAATTATAATGTGACTGTATAATTCGCATGTGTATTAGATGAGAATAAATGTATGATTCTTTTTTTGTTAATTTAAACATAATATCATATTAAAAATTTATATTGATTAATAATGGACACCATTCAAACTACTAAAATATACTACTAAAATATAATGACCATACATAACGCGACTAAAAATGACTAAATTAGTGACCAATAAATGAGATTAATGACCAAAATTCACAAATAAAATGACCAATAATTGAGAGATACATGACCAAACAATGAAATACAAATGACCAGAAAAATGACCAAAATTCGCATATCAATGACCAAAAATCAGTTTTGGTGGCTAATTTATGGTCTTTTATTACGCGACCAAATTTGGTCATATTCTAGCTTGTCATGTGATCATTAATTTGGTCACAAATGTGGTCATATATTTGGTCATTGATTCAAATATATGACCAAATTAATGACCAAATATATGACCAAATTAATGACCAACCAACAAGCTGTAAATGACCAAAATAAAAATGACCAATTTTGGTCATGTAATAAAAGACCGCAAATTAGCCACCAGCGATCGCCAAACCAAAAGTGGTCATTGATATGCGGATTTTGGTCATTTTTTTGGTCACTAATCTCTCATTTTCCACTAGTGGATCAATCTCATAAGATCATCTTGACTCCATTTAACTTCTTTGAATGGAAAGAAGAGATGGATATATTGTTGAGAGCGAAAGCCCTCTACAAAGTGACTATGGAAACATAATCAGAGCCCATTGCAGCTGCAGAGAATATAAAATGGCACAACATGAGGGATGAGGCCTATGGTCTCTTGTGTCTGAGTATATCCAGAAACCTCCTTTTCCATCTTGATGGATTGACATCACCGAATGAAGTATGGGAGAATCTTTTTTATCTTTTTGGAAAGACAGATGAGATGAGGGGACACTCAAATCGAAAATGAACTGATCTCCTTGAGTCCAAATAGCTTTGAATCCCTGCAACTCTATTTCTCCAAGTTCAAAGCACTTGTTTTGTAGCTAAAACAATGTGGGATTGAAAAGAAGGATGATCAGTTGGTCTTGTCCATACTCTCGAAGCTTGGCCCTAACTATTTAGTGTTTGTTTCGACCTTCTATGCCACAAATTTGATAGCTTGAACCTAGAAGATTCCTAGCCTTGCAGATTTCATGGAATCTCTCACACAAGAACAAGATAAGTTGGTGATGATGGGCACCATCAAACCATCCAAATACCAAGCTCTGGTTGCTGGAGATTTGAGTGTGGATTCAAAAAGCAAAAATAAATCTAAAAACCCACCTGAGCAAAAGAGAGACAAGAACAAGTCTTTGGAGGAGCCTCAAGGTTCCAAGAAGAACTACCAGAAGAAGAAAAACAAAGGAGAAATGAGCAAGTGCACATACTACAGTAAGGGAAATAATTCTGAGAGCTCCTGCATGAAGAAGCAAATAGACATGCTGACCCAACTCCTGGAGAAGAATGGCATCTCCCTTCTAGATAGCTCAAAGAAGAGGGAAGGAGGATCAAGTTCAGAAGACAGAGAGAGAGTTCATGCGTTGGTTGCTGGCACATCAAGCTCACCTAGTTTCATCATTGATTCTGGAGCTTCAAGACATATGGTTTCGACCAAGGAGGCATTCGCCTCACTTGACATGTCGAAAGGTCCACCAATAGTACTGGGAGATGACTCTCTCACTGAAAGTTTGGGCAAAGGGAGGATTGATCTTGATCATGGTAAGTTCAACAATGTGTTGTATGCTCCAGGTCTTGCCTCTAAACTCTTATCAGTGTATCAGATGACTGACACTGGGTCTCCAAAGAAGGTCATATTCTCCCCTGATGAAGTTGAGATCACATATATCTCAAGTGGTAAAGTCATTGCAAAAGGAGTTGCGAATCATACTTCGAAGGTATACATGTTCTCACACTTCCTACCCTACTAAAACCCCTGTTCTTTTCTGATTCATGCTAATGAGGCAAGCAAGATTTGGCATGAAATATTTTGCCACCTAAATTACAAGTATCTTTCTGATCTTAGTGAAAAAGAGATGGTCATAGGGTTACCAAAGATAAAATTTTCCAAAGGAGTCTGTCAAGGTTGCATCCTAGGAAAACACCCAGAGCATAAATTTGAGAGAGCTAGTCATGAGATAACCTCTGCACCTCTTGAGTTGATCCATAGTGATGTTGCTGGCCCATTCCCTCATATTTCCATGAGTCAGGCGAAATATGTATTGAATTTTCCAGGTATTGCTGGGTTTACTTCTTGAAACATAAGTCTAAATTTTTTGGCCTCTTCAAAGTCTTTAAGGCTTTGGTTGAAAACCAGTTCGGGAGGAAAATCAAGGTCCTCATATCTGAAAATGGTGGTAAGTATGTCAAGTCTAAGTTTATTCAATATTGTGTAGATGCAGTTATTCAGATGCATCATTCTATCCCTTACACACCACAGCAGAATGGTGTTGTAGAGAGGAAGAACAGATCACTGAAAGAGATGGCAATTTGCATGATGGAGGCTAAGACTTTGCGACCAAAGTACTGGGCAGAAGCTATAAACTGTGCAGCCTATATCCAGAATAGGGTGCCTCATAAACAACTTGATGGTATGACTCCTTTTGAAGCATGGAGTGGGCACAAGCCAGATGTGACCCATTTCAGGATTTTTGGCTCAAGGGCTTGGGCTAGAATTCCAACAGAAAAGAGAAAGGCTTTGCAGCCCCAAAGACAAGAGTGTCTATTTGTTGGGTACTCTGAAGATTCAAAAGGGTAAAATCTAATCAATTTGAGCACAAACAAAGCCTTCATTGAAAGGTGTGTTCAATTTCAAGAAGAACCCCTAGCACCAGTGGAAGTTGGAGAATCCTCTTCACCACCAGAACGTCTGAATGTAAGTGAAGAGATAGTTGAACATGCTTATTCTTATATGTCTGATAATTATGATTTTATTACATATCTTAACATCCCTACAAGGCCAAAATGGGCAGCCAAGACCATTCATCCAGCTGGAGAACTAGTTGGAAATCCTAATGACCCTAGGAGGACTAGATCTCAATTTGAGAGTGCTCTATGGATGAAAGATCTTATGTTTGATGAGAAATTATATCTGATGGTTGAATCAGATCCTTAGACATATGAATATGCATTATAAGATCCAAGATGGAAAGCATCCATGAAGGAAGAGTTCATCTCACTCCAGAAGAGCAACACTTGGGAGCTGGTTGATCTTCCCCAAGGGAGGAAGCTAGTTCAGTGTAAGTGGGTGTACAAGACCAAATTTGTTGCTGATGGTTCACCTCTAAAGTACAAGGACATATTGGTAGCCAAGGGATAGTCACAGGTTCATGGCATAGACTACAATGAGACCTTTGCACCAGTGGAAAATATGGACTCCATCAGGCTAGCCTTAGCCATTGCAGCTTCAAAGAAATGGGAGGTACATCACATGGATGTAAAGTGTTCCTTCCTGAATGGAGATCTCACTAAATAGATATACATGCAGTAGCATCAAGGATTTTCTACTAACCCATCTCTTGTGTGCAGGCTAAATAATTCATTGTATGGGCTTAAGCAAGCCCCCAAGGCTTGGTATGCCAAGATTGATAGCTTTCTGCTATCACTGAATTTTGTTCTATGAAAATCAGATCCAAATGTCTATTTTTAGCTGATTAATGGTTCATTAATGATCATTGTTTTATATGTTGATGACCTTCTCATTACAGGAAGCTCAAAGGTTGAAATTACTTCCTTGAAGGGTGCAATGAACCAAGTCTTCTCCATGACAAATTTGGGGCTATTGAGACAATTCTTGGGGCTTGAGATTGCTCAAACCAAAGCTTGAATCAAGGTGCACCAGTCCAAGTATGCCTTCGATTTTCTGAACAAATTTAGAATGAAGGATTGCAAGCCAAGAAAGACTCCTTTCCTTTCAGGAGTGAAGCTTGAGGAAGCTGATTCTTCACCTATGGTAAACAATACACTGTATAGGAAATTGATTGGATGTTTGTTGTATCTTACACATACTAGATCCATATGCACTACATCAGACAGCTTGTGCATGATGGCACCATTCACCTACTCTTCTGTTCATCTTCAGAACAAGTAGCTGATATCTTCACCAAAGCATTTTGTGATAAGACATTCAGCAATCTCAAATCACTACTAGGGATTTCTGATCATGTTGTGAAGCATGAGTGATGACAAGATTTCCAAATTTTGTTTTACAATCCATGTTTAAGGGAGGATTTTCCCACTGGGTTTTTGCCTCTTTCCTTGGTTAAATGGACATGCAGTATGTAAAGGGTAACTAAGCCTTGTTGCTAGGCCCTATAATTTTCTGATATATTACTCATAATTCAATATTAAGGGGGTGTGTTAGAATAATCAACCCATAGTTAGCTACCCTAGACATTAATTAATCCATTTTGTCTTATTTGCCTAGTTTCCATATTCCACCTTCTGCAAGTTGTCATCTACACATCCATAGTGGTCAAACTTGATAATTTTGAGTCATGGAGCACTTGGGAAACCTCCTAGAATCAAATCTGCTTTATTCCTGGCCTCCCTAGTGCATGTCTACTTTTTCTGCTTTATTGCCTGCTTTTTCAGTGTTTTAAGGCAATTGGGAAAGTTTGACTAGGTGAAGTTAACTTGTTTTTTGTCCTCCACATCCTCCACTCTTTTCTCCTATGAAAATAATGTATGAGTTTTCCTTCCATCCACTATTAGCTTGCCTAATTGATTTTTCCAATTCGTGAGCTCCTAGACAGTTTTGGAAACTGCTTTATGCACCTATGGGGGATTTGCTTAGATTTAGTAAGCCTGCTTTTGACTAGATTCGAATGGCATCTTCATGCATTTGAATCCCTCATGTAATTATTTATTGTGGCATCCTATGAATTCATAGGTTTGGCTATTGTACACTTATTCAATACAGGTTAGTGTTCAGCTCCATATTCAGTCTCTTTTGTGAGTAATTTTGCATGTGTAATTGGCAACTGATGTGAGTGTAATTGTTCTAACACTGGGTTCAATTTCCACAAGGAAAACACTCTCTTTCACTCTTGTAAGTAGGCATACTGAATGGTAAAGTGAACATTTTGCACTAGCATACTGCATGGTTTTACTTTTCTGTCAAAACATCATGCATTCACCTAACTGTACAAGTTAAAATTAACGGTATTTGTAGGTTAAAATTTATGTAGTAACTTGTGTGATAGGTTAGAGATGTGTTCAGGTGTCATTAAGCATAGGAGCTATTGTTATTTGTCAGCATCACATCCCGAGACTTGCACAGTTCTTCCACGTACCATCGGTATATCGAACAGCCTTTCACGTACCCTTGAGGTATATAGAAAGGTACTTCACATAATCGATTGTATATCGAAAGGCCCCTTGTGTACGGTTATGCATTAGATAGCACTACTACCGATTCAAGATCCCACGTACATTGAGTATATCTGGAGACCCCACGAGGGTACCTTATCCATCTGAGAAAAGCCCTTTGGCTGTCTTGTTTGGAGCCAGACACCGAAAACATCATTGAGGGAGATTACTATGCACGTACCCTCGAGGTATATCATGAGTGGTGCCTTCTTGACAATCCTAGTGAGAGATCTGACTTTTAAACTCCTCCTATGATTTTAAGTGTGCTTGTTTTGACCTATAGCTTGTGTAGGGAAATTCGTTTGGGGTGTTTTCTAGATTTTTAGAACCTAGGTTAGTTAGGAATTGTACAAACTAGCTGAGTTAAGATAGTCCAAAAGAGTATAGGGCTTTCCATTTGATTTTATTCTTGGTTCAGGAGAAAATCCTATGGAATCTATCGACCAAGGAGCTGCTACCACCTCCCAAGTGAGAGATAATATGGTTGTGGAAAGTGGAGTACCATATTCTTCACACTCGCCTCCCTTGGTCCAAAATCCTTTTTAGGGAGATTTCTCATTCCATTCTCCCATGGAAGGATGTGTTGATGATACTGCTCACCCGGATTTTGGTCCCAATGCTCCATTTTGGGACACCCCTGTAGGTCAGGCCATTGCCTCATTTGGCACCCAGTTAAACTATTCTGAAGATGAAGAAAAATGTAGGCAATACCATGCTTCCATTCTCCATGCATAGGAGATTGAAAAGCAAATTGATGACCTTTTAGCCCCAACAGTATTACAGTCCACATCTGTTCCTAGGGGATATCGTTCACTTGCCAAATCTATGAGACCTATTCAACTTATTATAGATAGTCCATTGACACCCCGCAACCCAAGTCAAGATACCACCCCTACCACCTCTCATGTTATGTCTATGTCTAATATTCCCAAGTATTGTGCACCTGAGATTCAATATTCAATTCTTATATCATCTACACCTTCTAGTGTCGGGGGGAAACCCCCAGCATGACCTATGTTTTCTGACATTGGAATTATTCCTATTCAAGAACAGACCTCGAACATAGAACCATCTACAGTTTATGTCCCTCCCACCCATACTAATGTGGTTAATCCCCCATCCAGTTCAAGTCAACCCTCCAGGGCTCAACCTGTAACCATTCAATCTTCTGGAGGTTATGGTTATAAAATACCTATAGGTAATATTAATCACCACCCAATCCTACGGGAATTCCATACCCTAGTAATGCTTTTATGCCATGGGGGAAACCCAACTTGTCTTACATGCTAGCTATGGGGGGGAAACCTATACATACTGCGGGAGGTTTTGGAGGACTGCCCTATGGAGGTCCTCCCCTTGGGGGCCCTAATGGCCCTGGAGGATATGGAAACCTTCCTCCTTATGGTCCTAGTGGCCCTAGTGGTCCTAGGGGACCTAGTGGCTTTCCACCTTCTGGCCCTGGAGGGTCCGACGGCCCTCCTCCTAGTGGTTCTGGTGGCTCTGGAGGTTTACCTCCTCCTAGTGGCCTTGGATGGTTTCGTGGTCCGGCTCCTGGTGGTGCTAGTGGTCATAGTGGTCCCAGTGGTCCTGGTGGTACCACTAGCTCTGGTGGTCCTCCTCCTGCAGGCCCTGGTGGTCCTAGTGGTCCTGATCCCAGAAATCAACCCGATGTGGGCACATCTTCTGGGATTTATTCGTCACAGCAACCTGTTTATTAGTCTACTTATCATCCTACTAGTAATTATATTCCATTTCAATATTACCAGTATGTTCATCCCAACCGACAGCTACCTTTCCTAGCAAAATTGGACTTACCTTATTTGTCCAAGTTGATTAATGACCCTATTCAACACAATCCCTGATGGCCACCCATTCCAGTAAAGTTAACATCGGGCATACCGAAATTCAATGGGAAGCAAGGAGACAATCCGAAGAACCATGTAATGACATTCCATTTGTGGTGTTCTCCAAACTCCCTCATGGATGACTTCATTCGGTTACGAATCTTTCAGCGAACTTTGACCAGTGTGGCTGCGAAGTGGTACATTGAACATCCACAATATTCATTTCTAGATTTTGACTCATTGGAAATTGTGTTTCTTACACAGTTTCAGCTCCCTATTTTTTATGAAATGGATACTGATATTTTAACCTCTCTGTGACAGAACACCTCCACCCACATATTTGATCATATTCATGAGTTGAGAAGGCAGAGAAGGCTTATTAAGGATCCTATTCCAGATCATTTACTAGCTGATTGGTTCACCAAATCCTTGCTGCCTCCTATTGCCTGAGATGTGGCCATGGGTGGTGCCATCACTGAAGAGCAGGCTATTAGTCAGGCTTAGTACCTAGACTTGGTTTATTTCCAGTCTGGAACTCTTTATGACCTAATTCCTCAAGATTCTCGCCCCAGCATCGATCCTGCCAAGCCACCAACAAAAGTACCTATTGATGGGATTGTTGGTTCAATCCAGTCCCCGTCCATACCGAAGCCTGCCAAGAAAACCCAAACTACCCCCACTACTCCTTCGACTCCTAAGGTTTCTACCGAGGTCAATTCTATTCAAAGTACTCAAACCTCAAGTAATAAAAAGAAAGGTAGAAATATAAATAAAAAAACTGGAAACCAGCCGGATACTCCACGACCAACCAATGGTGATAACGAAAAATGTAAAAGAAAAGAAAAATATCGTTGTTTGCTCTACAGTGGCCACCATTTTTTAAAGGAGTGTCCTCATCGGGATGAAATCTCCTAGTTTTTGAAGTCCAATCCCGCACCTGCGGTACTTACAAATCCTTTTCCCTCTCAACAACAGCTGATAGACCACATGTCTAATCAGGGTAATTATAGTTCGTCAGAAGAAATTCGCATGATGTTCTCAGATACCATTGCAAAATCCAAGTCATAATTATGATAAAACCATGGATAAAAATGAAGATCATCCATCTTCAGGGAGAGCCCCTTCTACTAGTTCTCCTGAGTCCTCGTCTACTATCCACTTGTGTATCGAGAAGCCTATTCTCGACATGATTTTGCGCCCACCTGAGATTACTCTTCGTAACACAGTATTTAATCCCAATTCCCGAGCTGCTCAATTTTATAATGTGGTTGAAGATCTCGCTCAGGCACCTTGAGAAATGTCTACCCTAGAAGTGCTCCAAAGTTTCCCCACACAGTGAAAGAACCTGTCAACTGCATTAGGAGTTTTACACCCAGATAACACTAACTTGGTTCATTTCAACGTCAAGAACTATAAGTCTAGGTTACCACAAAACTTGATTTTTAAGTCATTATGAAAGTGGTTGAAAATAAATTTTTTCAAACGATCCTAAATGAAGGAGCTTTGAATTCTATTTTGTCTCTGTCTTGTTGGAAAGCCCTTGGCTCTCCTGACCTTGTAACATCACCTACAACCCTTAAGGCCTTTGACGGATGTGGTTTCCAACCCCATGGTCTCATATCAGCCCTCGCGGTCAAGCTGGGGGGAAAAACCATTTCCATCCAAGTAGAAGTCGTAGATGCCCCCTTTAGATTACAATCTCCTTCTAGGACGAAATTGGTTCTATGCTATGACTGTTGTTGCTTCAATAGTATTCCAAACTAGCCAATTTCCACATATGGGGAGAATCATTACTATTGACTAGCCTTATTTCTGTATGTCGGATGTTACTACCTCCACGGCTAATAACATCCCCATGTTAGGCAAGTCCCCTCCTCCTTACTAGTCGATTGGGGTAGGCGTGTTGAAGGATTCATCCCTCATGGGAGTTTTTCCATCCACTCCTCCTAGCATGGATTCCACGTCAGTCCATATGATCGCCTCATTTTATTTTGAGCCTAGTGGCAAACATGTTGTTGAGTCTACTTCGTTAAGTCCTCACGAAGCTATGTATGACGCCATTCAAACCTCTTCTGATGATCACACTGATGAACTTCATCTAGTGGCTTCAGATCCCTACCATTTTCCATATTGGTTAGAACCTTCTCTTCCCACTCTAGATTATCTCTCTAAGACTTTTCCTTTCGACGAGTCAATTATTGAGATCATGAGCATGAATGAGTCCATTTGGGAGGATCACCATCATATATCCATGTTCCTCCCCAACACCAGTTCGGTTAACCATGATTTTGAATCCTTGTTTCCTACTGATATTGTCAACGTAGCCCAAAGTCCCATATTGTTGCAAAATACAGATTCTGAAGGAAACCTTTGCAACATTACACAAACAAACCAGATTGACATATCAGCCAAGCCTGATACTATCGAGCTTGTTCATGTTGGGTAGAACTACTCCGTAGATGAATCTGAAGCCTATAAGGCACTTTTTAAAGAATTCCATGATATTTTTTCCTGGTCCTATGAAGAGATGCTAGGGATTGACCCATCCATTGTGGTCCATGAGATTAAAACCTATCGCTCAACCAAACCTGGAATGCAAAAACTTAGGCAAGTCCATCCTCGGAAGGCTGAAGCTATAAAGGCTGAAATTGAGAAGCTTCTGAAAGCTGGGTTTATTTATCCTGTACCCCTAACTGAATGGGTATTGAATGTTGTCCCTGTCAATAAAAATCAGGGCACCATTAGAGTCTATATCGACTTTAGGGATCTCAATAAAGCTTGTCCCAAGGACAACTTTCCTACCCCGCACATAGATCAGATTATCGACAACTTTGCTGGAAGTGTCATATTTTCATTTATGGATGGCTTCTCTGGCTATAATCAGATTGAGATATTACCCTCCTATCAGCATAAGACGACATTCATTCTCCCATGGGAAACCTTTCAATATAAGAAGTTACCGTTTGGCTTGAAAAATGTTGGATCTACATTCTAGCGTGCGATGTCCTATGTATTTTACAATGTGAAACACATTGTTGAACCGTACCTTGACGGCATCCCTGCCCATTCACAGTGATAGGAGGACCACCCTGGTCATCTTAGAGAGATATTCCTGAGATGCTGTCATTATAATATATGACTCAACACGCATAAATATGTTTTTTGCATTGAGATGGGATGCCTACTAGGATTTGTGGTATCCAAAGATGGCATCTGAATAGACCCTTTAAAATTTTCTACCATTCTTGATCTACCAGCCCCAACTAATCTCCTTGAACTCCAAAGTTTGCAAGGGAAAGCAAAATTTCTCCGTCATTTCGTGTGCAATTTCGCAGAGAAAAAAAATGGTTATATGCATCTCCTTAAGAAGAATACCCCATTCTTCTGGGATGACTAGGCCCAATGCACCTTTGATAATCTTAAGCACACTTGGAATCATTCACTCATGATACACCGCCCTGATTATTCAAAGGCATTTCTCTTGTATATTGCTACCTTTGCTACTACCATCTCTATGGTTTTAGCGCAGGACAATCTCCACGGTCAGGAGCACATGATTTATTATGCCAGTAAGAATCTCCTAGATTCTAAAACCTGGTATTCATGTGTGGAAAATTTAGCATTGGCCACGGTCATTTCTATACAAAATTTTCGTCATTACATTCTGCTCCACACTACCACCGTAATGGCAGACCAAAACCCGATGTACTACATCCTGACTCGTCAGGTGCTCGAGGGCAAGTACTCTAGTCGGATTGTTATCCTTCAGGATTTTTATTTGGATTTTTCCAAGGCTACATAAAAGAAATCCTTGGTCTTTCTAGATCTTATATGTGATCTTCCCTGTGCTTTGACGGAATCTAAGTCCAGTTATTCATTTTCAGATGAATTCTTGTTCTCGATAAGCACTACTAATCCTTCGTATGTATATTTTCTTATATATCTCAAGACGCAGCGTTTTGAGCTGCATTTATCTCGCGATGATCATCGCCATATCCGTCACCACACGAAATACTATCTCATCTTGAATGATACTTTGTATAGATGTGGGATTGACTCTATTCTCTGGCGATGACTCACTCATGAGGAGGATGAACATGTGCTGAATGATTGCCACTCTGGAGCATGTGGTTGTCATTTATCTGGGATGGCTACAGCCCAGAAAATGCTTTGCGCTGGCTATTTCTAGTCTTCTATATTCAAATATTGCCATGAGGCTGTTAAGAAATGCCCACCTTGTCAACACTTCGCTCCACCCTGTCATTTCCATTGGCCCATTCACCAAATGGGGGATTGAATTCATGCATTGTAAGCCTACCTCAGCCAGGGGGCATGGTTACATTATCATAGCCATTTATTATTTCACTAAATGGGATGAGGCCATGCATACATATGCGGAAGATGGTAATAATGTCACTCTCTTCTTGTTCAATCGTATCATAGCTAGATTTAGAGTTCTGCAGTCCATCGTTACTGATCATGGATCCCATTTCTGTAATCAGATGATGGAGGAAATGAGTTCCAAGCTAGGGTTTCACCATGAAAACTCTATGTTGTATTATCCACAAGCTAATGGTCAGGTAGAGGCCATTAATAAAAACTATGCTTCATCGGATGGTTGGAGACCATAAATCCAACTGGCACCATGTTCTTTTCTCCGCTCTTTGGGCTTATCGGACTTTTGTGAAAATAGCTACTTGTTTCACACCATTTCAGCTTGTCTATGGACTTGAAGCCATCTTAAGGATCCAATGTCAAATTCCATATTTACAACTTGCTGTCGAACTTCTCCTAGGCACTTCCGTAGAGTAAGAAATATTTTTATACTTGAGTAACCTTGACAAGACTCGCAGAGATGTTTCCTTGGCTAATGAGGCACATAAGAAACACATCAAGGCGCAGTATGATAAATCCATGCAACCTCATGTCTTCAATGAGGGTGGCCTAGTATTGACCTATGACCAGAGATATCACAAACTAGGGAAGGGTAAGTTCGAGTCCATGTGGTACGGACCTTTCATTATTTCTAAGCTATTAGAGAAAGGAGCTTATGAGCTCATTGATTACGATGGAATCCCTTTGGGGAAACCTCGTAATGGGTTGTACCTGAAAAAGTACTATGCCTAGGTCTTTGTCAGATGGTATCTTGTATATATGTATATTGATTGGCTTTCGGTGTGATTTTAATATTTTCAAGATGGTTTTGAGTTTCATGTCCACATCTGTTTATACCATGTTTTGGTCATGCAGATGGCTTTCTATGGCTTCCCTGATGGTGCTTTCCACCACACCTTGAATCTCGCCTCGGCTGCTTGGGTTCTCTATTCCCCAGCAGAAGATTTGGTCAGTTCAGGAGCGGTTTGTATAGGTCCCTCTACTAATAACATCACCGAGTATGAAGCAGTCATTGGTCTTCTGACTAAAGCTGCCTCCCAAGATGTTCATGATCTATTAGTCTTGATGGACTCATAGCTCGTGGTTCTCCATTTGAACCACATCTACACCATTAGAAACCCAGTACTCCTTTTCCTCTTCCAAAGAGTGCGTTTGTTAGAAAGATCATTCAAAACTATTACTTATAGGCATATCACTAGGGAACATAATGTAGTTGCTGACTCATTGGCTAACTACATCCTAAACTAGCATATTGCCCATTTATGACGGTAATTCAAACATGGTCCATTGTAAAATAAACATTT
Organism: Pseudotsuga menziesii; assembly: GCA_001517045.1. Taxonomy (NCBI): domain Eukaryota; kingdom Viridiplantae; phylum Streptophyta; class Pinopsida; order Pinales; family Pinaceae; genus Pseudotsuga; species Pseudotsuga menziesii. The sequence continues at coordinate 405,589 of LPNX010589238.1, read as the reverse complement.
AGAGACATGTAAAACTCATAGAAAACACATTTTCCATTTGAAACCTATAAACACTGTGTAAAAGTCTGTATATATATATATATATATATATATATGAAAAGGTTAAAAAAAAATAGGTCTCAAGACCTCCTCTGAAGCATGTAGGCTTTCAGGAAAAATCATCATACAAAATCCTGAAGCTATCATCTTTCAGTACATATATGATACACTAGTGGTGCTCATTATAGCACATCAATACTCGTGCTACCCTACGTAGTAGCCAACTGAATCGGCCCGATACTCCCGCTATGGATTTCTGATATCTGATCAAGAGGTCATCTATGTTAGCATCTGGGATATCCAGAGTCAACCTCTCCAGGTTCTCCTGCAGCTCCTCAGTGATATCATCACCCTGTGGTACAAAGTAGGCTCCAGCTCACCTATCCAATGGAGATGATTCTCTAGGTCACGCTGCTCCAACATCTGCATGAGAATATACATGCCTTGTCACTTAACATAAAAAAATAAAAAATATTCCATCCATTTTATTGTTTCTTACTTCTTCTAGATATCGCCCCACTGGTCTCCAGGTGGGAGTGGTAGGTTAGGATCTCTGGTGAAGTCTATGTGTGCGTAAGCATAGTCCTCAACCATGAGGATCTGATCTCGGAGCCATCTGAAGAACGGATCACCAAAATTCACCCTTCGCCTAACCGCTTCTGTGCGAGCCATGACTTGGACCCACCTCAGCAGATGGGGGTCACATGCTCTCAGACTCCGGAAGGTCAGCTAAGGCCTCATTTATGGAACCTGCTTGAAGAAGAAGCAGGCTAACATGGAACCAAATCCAAACTACTTCAGCTCTCCTTGCCGACACTTGGTCAACTGATCCTTGAAGATTGGAAGCATTGCTTCCACCCAGTTGAATACCGTGGGTGCCATGGCCTCTATGGCATACATCATGTGTGCCCTGGAAGCCTGATGCACACCTTGACTCCCATCCACCCTCTCCATGGTAAATAGAACAGTCCGTAGGGACCTATCCATCACTACATTGATGGGAATCTTCTTCCCCAATGTACCTGTTCCCGGTGCACAGTGACGATCTATAAGCTCTCTGGTAGTAATGTCCCTACCATAGGAACCTATAATGTGGCATTGCAACCCGCATTTCTCTCGGTAGCAGCATCCTCATTATCATTAGTAATGTCCCTACAATAGGAACCTATAATGTGGCATTGCAACCCGCATTTCTCTCGGTAGCAGCATCCTCATTATCATGCGTTCTTTCTTTCCATATCACAATGTTTTGAGCAACCTAGAACTTCCAGAAACAATAATGGTATGCATTATAATCATCCTCAAATCATTCAAAATCAAAATAATGAAGTTATATTGCCCATACTATTAGTTTAATTTATCCACGGTCGGCACCTCCTATGCATCGTTGGAGACAGGCGGTGGTACCGCCTGTCCAATGTGTTATTGGCACGATTCTCGGGTGGTACCGCATATCCCACAAGGGGTAGCCGCAGTTCCTGCACTTTGATTTTTAGGGATTTCCATATGGGCCCAAAACCCCACCAAATCTCAAAATAAATGCTATGAAATGAAAGAAAAGGGTCTTAGCTATTACCTACAATTGACGATGCTGAAAACAGATGGTGGAAACTCTTGGTATCAGTTGTGGAAGATCTAGCTAAGAAAATTCTCCAAGTGCTCTCTACTAAAGGTAAATAGTGAAATTATTTGATTTTTTACTATTTACTTGACTTATATAGGCATTTTTGGGTCTGACTTGCTATAGTTTTGATGTAAAATCAGGCTCTAGTCAAAATTTATCTGTCGTAATCCCTAATTCTAGTTTTGAATGCATTTAACACTTGTTTCTAAGACTATTGTAGGATAGGAGAACTCTAGCGAAAAGATTTGAAAGTTTGTTTATGGATTTTTTGAACTTTCATAAAATGGAAAAGGTCGATGAGCATTTATTACGACACTTTGATCATGCTCTTTAAACCTAGTATCAAAGGTCCGAGTCCATTTCTAAATCTTTCCAGGCTCATAAAATTTGACATTGTGTAAATAAACATCATGGAGTCCTCTTTTCACATCTTTTTTCAGACTCCTTAAACATGAAAATGTCGTTGATTCTGTTTTCAAATCTTTCCAGGCTCGTAAAAATTGACATTGTGGAAAGAAACCTCATGGAATCCTCTTTAAACTCTTTTTAGGCTCCTTAAATATGGAACGATTGTCGATTACTTGTCTCCTTAATACTTGTAAAAGTATTTGAAGAGTCTTCCTTCCGATAGTAGGTTATCTCTTTTTCAGTTCGGATAGAAATATTTACGAAAAAGGAACACTCCAGCCAATCATGACTGGAAGATTTCTATAAGGTATGATTTTATACTTTTTCGGGCCTTAGAGACTAAATCATATGAAAGAGGACCCCATTGGATTCTTCTTTCCTATTCCTTCAGACTCTCTAAACATGAACAATACCATTTTTTCTTTCAGTGGACTCGTTAAATTAGATATTGAGAGACCCGTTTTGGGAACGAACCCCTCCTCTCTCAGGTTCATAAAACATATGAGTATGGACTTGTCTTCTAACAAGATATATTGAGTGTTTGTTACCCTCTTTGAACTTGTAAAACCGAAAAGAGGCACTCATCAACCATGATGGGGGAAATGGGAAGGGAATCATTTTGCAAATAATGGTAGCTATTGTCTTTACCTTTGAACATGGCACTTGTCTGCACAATCATGTCAGTCAATTGGGTATTCATTTGATCTCGGTGATGATCCACTTTCATGATTCATGTCAATCCTTCGAGTCTTTCAAAAGAATGCATTTTCCACTGTTGCATTGTGTGTTTGTCCCATCTAGTCATGCTGCCAAGTATTTTTGTCGTGCCACCCGATGTTCAAAGGGGATTTGAAGAAGTTTTACCTCTACAGTCTACATAGTCTTTGTTTTAGTATATTTGAGTCAGTCTTATGGTTACCACATACACATCATTCCATAACTATGTTCCAAGTTTCTTGTCATCGATGTGGGACTCATCATGGCCCTCCTTCGACGAGACTATTCCCATCAACATCAACTTGTCATCCAGGAAATAGTCTTAGAAACGATATTTGGTACCTTGAGATTTGTGTTCCTTAATGATAGATTCTCTCGCTCTCGACATACATTCACATCATTGACCTTTTATTGATAGAATTGACTGGGTTTTCGACATTAGGATATCCATGCACACACAGTAGATTGTACTACAATACCCTGGGAATCATTGACATTAATGGTGATCTCCCTCGCACTCGTTAACGGTTCACATCATTGGCCGATAATCAAGTGGTTTCTACCATGTTCGACTTCAGATCATTGTAATCACATGGATAGAATCGTACTTTGTGGAAGACGGGACGAATACGTTGGGTGTTAGTTTAAAGCACTCATTGCTTTTCCCTAGGTTGCGATGGAGTTTTGTATATCTAGCATGGATCCACATTTGTATGGTCATGGCTATGCTCAAATTTGAGACATATATCTATGTTGTATGTCCGGTAGCTATGTCCAATTTTGAGTCCTCTGTCACATGGATCTATACTATATTCTAGCAACCATGCTTGTTTATTCCTCTCTTGAATCTGCCTTGTATTGGTATGCAGCCATGAGTTTGGTTACTTGTGTCTATGAGTCAAAATATTGATGTACTATAGATGCCTACTTGCTGACATGCTCCGATCGAGTTGACATTTTCACCTTGTTGCAACGACTTGTTCTCTCAAAGTTCTCATTTATCATATCCCTATAAGACTCGTGCTTTGGGGGGCATCCTGTTATACCAAAATCCTATCACCATCATGTTATAAGAAATTTGACATACCTACTTGCCCTGAATCCCAGCTTCAGGAGTGGAAACCCATACTAAATGTCAATCTTTCATACAAATTCCCAGCACCACACTTACCTTGTTATCCCGGAGCGGCACCTTGTTTGCACCGCCTATCCTTGGTTTTCCACAAGCGGTGCCACCGCTTATGGCCCTTAGTCCATAAGCGTTTCTTACTAGAACCGCTCTGTCATTGAAGGAGAAACACGACACCGTGGGTGAAAAGTGAAAAAGAGAAGTTTCTCGAGGTTTCTAGATGATAAGCCTTGAGATCTCCCTTATCCCTACCATTGTGGGTCTGTTGAGCTCGAGATCCCCCATCCTAGGATCTTGGAGGCCACCTCACCCACTAATATCTCAACCATCCCTATCCATCGAGCCTTATAAATACAAGCGTATGGCTATGGTTGAGGAAGAGAACTCTTAAGGTATTGTTATGCTCTTGGATTGATCACTTGGTCCATATCATTGGAGAGCATAGAGAGAGCTAGAGTCAAAGCTTATGGGGATGAGAATGGTTGGTTTCATGGAGATGCATGTAAACACTAAGTCTTGGTTGTAAACTTCTCCATATTTCTTTAATGAAAGTTGATTTCTGTCCCATATATATTGTTGTTGTATGATTTCACATGTATGTTGTTAGATTCCTTAGTCACTAACATAGATTAGTATATTATATTTTGGTGGTTTCGATATGTTTGCGTGTTGAATCTTATTGCAGGTACATAGGGTAACGATCGAAGCATTACATTCCAAGTATCTATAGTGTTTAGGGAGAGTCTTTAACCTCATTCATCTATTTGTTCTGTATCTAAACCATTCAGACCAGTTGAACACCTTTTTTTCCACAAGAGGTGAAATATTCCAGCTAATAATAAACCCTTAGCCGAGTATTCCTCCCCAAGTACCTCATAATTTATTAGATTGTAACGGATGCTCCTCCCCTCGGAGGTGCTAGACGAAGAAGGTTTAGTGAAAACAATGGAAGGTGAAAAAAATGTACTCACTCCAGGCATTGAACAGGGAATACCTCCAGAAATAAGAGGAGAACCGGCCAAGGAAGAGGACCACCAAACAATCATCCATAAAAATAGGTACATTAAAAGTAAAATCATAGGAAGTACTGTGAACAAATGTACCCATGAGAAACGTAGAATCAATTATCCAAGAAGCAAGAGTGGATACACCACCTACACCAACAACAATAGAAACATGAGCAGCTAGAGTAGTATTCTTCTCCACAACCCCAGTATCCCTAACACTAATACAAGGAGAGTGTCCTCCTAAAACCTCCCCCCTTCGAGAAGTAAACGTTGGAAACACCAGCATCATCCGAGCCTGACTACCAAAAAATTGTCCTTTTCCCCAAAAAGTTAAAGAGAAGATTCCAACAAATGGCCATACACATCACAGTGGTGGCATCGAAATAGATCACCTTCATAATCCAAGGTTTTAGTAAAAGTACCTGATGGAGTCTAAATATTAATGTCTATTGAAATCACAAGTTTAATATCATTTTTTACCAATATACAAGCCATCGTCATAACCCCCAAAGACTAAAAGGAAAGGTCTGCAACAACAAACTCACCCAAAAAATTCCCACTAGCAACAAAGCGAGCAGGAATCCCTAGATGCATAGGTAAACCAAGAAGCTAAACCCACAATGGTTCCAGAGCCACCTTCTCCTTTTTTGTATCAAAAAGCGGATCCCAACATTTCAGAAACAAAGGAACACCATCCATACTCCACTGAAGTTCTTGAACCTTATCAACCATATCATTAGAGTCAAATATGAAGGAGAACCATTCCTTTTCCAACACCTTGGTATGGTTCAACCGAGGTAAGAAATCCACCCACTGTTCCACTACTCACCACTCGAGAAATTCTTGACCAAAGTGTCCACCATGATCTCACCCCATAACTGCAGTTGCAAAAAAATCCACAACATCATCCATTTGTAAATCCACCCCCAGAATGAGAGAGTCACGACGTGCCCTAGAATTAACATAATGCAATGTTTTATGCAAGGGCTTTCGCTGACCCAAATCCACCTTTGAAGAGAGAGGAAAATCAACCATTTTTCTATCCCCCTCTGTAGCAGTAGGAGAACCTCCCAAAACACCCTCCTGTGATAAAGAGATAAACACTAGAATAGAACCCACCTCTAGACACCGATGAGGTTCTCGATCAGACCCCATTGCAAAGAAATCACCCACCAAAAATGATGAAGGTATAGTCACCAACCAAGGAATAAAACCCATCTCCACGTGCCCAAGGTTTAAAACCCTAATGAGGTCATGAGAGGTTTCCAGAGGCAAAGCCACCAGAGGAGCCAAATCAATACCAAAACCCTCCAAATTCGTGAGCACCCTTCCATTAGGCCTAGAAGAGACCAAAAATGCCAGATCCTTTGAATCTCCAACCAAATCAAAAAACCCATGTGGAGATGTAACCTGAGGGTTAGTTAACCCCCCTCAGAAAATCATAGACAATCCCATCGCCCAAAGTAGGGTCAGATGCCTGGACAGGCTCCAACACAGGACCGCCCCCCCCTTGACATGGATAGTGTAGGCACAACGATGCCCATCACGGTCGATAACTTTGCATCCATCAAGATGACGCTATAATTCCCAGAAGTGGAGAGAAAAAACAAAGAAAATGTCGATGACCAACAGACCCCCTGAAAAGTATGAAAAAATTGTGCATAGCCACTGGCTAATCAACAAGAAATCAACCTTTAAGAGATCCCCAAACTCTCCCAAGACTTCATGCCCCGCACTAGTAGGAATCCAGAAAAGAATAAGCAAGTAAACCCTACTTGCTCCAGAATAAGTGGAAAGTCCACCTCAATCTACCAAATAGTGTGAAAGACAGAACCGTAGATGGGCGAAAACAAGTCGAACAGTGTGGCCCAAAAGGGACACCAAATATCAAAGGAAAGCTCCTAGGGATGAAAAACATCCTGCAAACCCTAATCTCCAAACCAAAATCGCTCCAAGAACCCTCTTATTCTCCATGAAAACATGAAGATCGAAATTCCCTTATTTTTGTGTTACATAATGGTACATTACATAATACATAGCCTTTATATCATATTGCAAAGCATTTCTGAATGAAATTATTTCATTTTATAGAATTTCCTAGCATATAGAACTTTCATATAGGATTGTTATATACATTGTTCTTTTACTATGTCAAATTAACTATACTTTCAAATTTTTGAACATAAACATAAAATTATAAAATGAATTAAGACTATTATCTATTTCTATTATCTATTTCTAACAACAAAGTATTCAAGCTTCGGCATATCACAAGAATGGCCAAATTATTCAAGCTTTGACATTACAGTAGAAGGATTTAAAGTTTATAAATTTAATTATTTTTCAAAAGATGTTGGGGGCTCAGAATCACTTATTATTTAATATGTAGAAAAAAAAATTATTTAATATGTTAAAAAAACACATTAAGACGTATATATGTTATTAATATTTATAGGTATTAATTTATTGACGTCATGTAACACACTCCATTAACAAATGTACAACACGATCAATGATTATTTACTATTACTCTTTGTTTGACGTCATGTAACGTCATTAGTAAGAAAAAATGAATGTCACATGTTTTATTTGTAGTGATCTATATCACTTAATCGCTTAGGGATAAAAAAAAATAAGCCATATTTTCTTAGTTTTATAAAAGTATCAAAAGAGATATCATCCACATTAACATTATTAGTGTGTTGGTAAAAGATTTCTTAGGTTTTATAAATGTATCGAAAGAGATATCATCCATATTAACATTATTAGTGTTGGTAAAAGAGAGGTTGAATGCTTCCAAAAAGTATCATTTTAGATTATCTCCTCATGTAATTATTAATATGATTTGATTTTTCTGATTTTATTATTAATATGATTTCATTTTTATAGCTATGTGTGTTTGTTTGTTTGTATAGGTACATGCAGATCTATTGAGTATTCAGAGTTTAAGTTCACTTTAATCTAGTTTTATTTTATTAATTATTATGTTTCAATTGCATTTATTATTATCATATATTTAGTTGGTTATGTATAGTATATTAATGTTATAATAATTTTATTTATTTTTATATTGTTGTATGTATGCATGTGAATGATAATTATTTTACAAATAAGATATATATTATTACTGTTTGTTGATATTATGTAACATATTTAATTAAGATTGGCTTATTTTAGAGAGATTTTTTATAAAGAAATAAATTTATGATATCACGATGAGATTATGGCAAGTATTGTTATTAATGTCTTAAAATCTTTAGCATCATTAATGCATCCTTTAATATAAAAAAATAATATAATGCAAATATTAATAAAATAAACAAAAATATAGAGTATCTTACTATTAATCTTAATAGTAATATGTACTTTTAATGAATGTACATGGAACTATTAAATATATTAATATGTTATTAATATACCTAAGAGTGCATATTATTAATATATTGCAAATATATATGAATGCTACTATACCATGAATTTGAATTATAAGTTTATTTTTTTTTAAGCTATTTCATAGGTAAAAACAATGCATATATCTCATTTCTATGTTATTTGTTGTAGCAAAGATGTTTTTCATCTTTATATCTATTAACTGATGTAAGGAATCTATTAAGCATTATTGAAATCTTATAGTTCTTAAGAGTACTAAAATTGATCATACAACTCAACATTAATTGTGTGTTGGTAGAAAAGAGGATAAATAGTCCCATTCTCGTGTATAAATCATTGCACATAAACTTGTTATTTATAAAGAGACTAATAAAAAATGAGGTTAAATCCATCTTAAATCTAGATAAATCAATCATCAATAGAAATGAAATTTATTGAGGTGTATTTTTTTTAAACTACACCTCTATGTGCTTCATACATGTATTTTTAAGATGGATCTATTTTAACTATAGATTTAGTTCTCTATATCATATTATATTGGGGGAACACTAATTTTATTTCATTCTTATATTATTATGCATTAGTTTGTGGATGTTAATCATTTCACTATTATTATTACTACTATTTGTTAAAGTCGTGTAACGAAAATAGTTTTCTTAATGTGCCATCGTGCTCTTTCAAGAAATTATTTTAAGAGGTTTACTTTATAGTAAAGGATCATGGAATTTCCTACCATGTTATCAATATCTTTGATATTATAAATCCTTTAACAATGAATATGATCAAATTTTAATATAACATAACTATGAATAATATAGCTTTGATGTAAATTTTCTTGCCACCATGGTGTAGCTAGGGTTTTCACCCTAGCTTGTGCTGATGAGCACCTACTAAGGAATCTGGAATCCTTAGTAGCAGTTCAAATAAAGATAAACTGAAATAAAGACTAATCTAAATACGTTCTTGAAGCTAAAGTAGTAGAAAGTAAATAACATGGAGCAAAAACTGTAAAGGAATGAATAATGATTTTTATTGATGTTACCTCCAATGAGGAGGTTGGTGGAGTCCGTTGCGCTGGTCCGATGTCGGTGGCTTCGAGCTCCAAGCTGCTTCTTTTCCTTCTCCAGTGGTGGAAATGGGACAAAAAGAGTTCTCAATGGTGAAAGTAGCTTGATGGTAAGCTAGGGTTTCGAGAATAATTTCGGCAGAGGCAGGATGCTTATGATAATGGATATGAAATGAGGGGTCTCCACCACTTATTTATAGTTTTTTAGTGGTGGAGTGCTGGCCCATGGTTTTGTAAACCATATGGTTTAGGCAAGATTGTTTAGGGTTTTTTCCTCCTTTTCCTCATTATTTTATATTTTTTCTTCCCTTTTTGGGGATTTTTCTATTTTAGAGGAATTTTGGATATTTTTGGAGGAAAAAGGGGTTTTTTGGCCTTTTGGAGGCATTTTAGGCCTTTTGGAGGCTTTTTAGATGGTTTTATGGCCTTTTGGAGGCATTTTAGGCCTTTTGGAGGCTTTTTAGATGGTTTTATGGCCTTTTGGAGGCTTTTTAGTGGGATTTTCAGGGAAATATGGTAGGCAAATGGACAAATGAGCCATGTAGTGGGGTAGATGAGGTAGTTAACCATTTTTGGGTGTTAACAGATTGCCCCCTGATGTGCGAGGGCAGGAGCTCATCGTATGGCCGATGGACATCATGAGTCATCTTTGGTTTGTCTTGGGGTGTGGAGAAGAGAAGGAAGCAACTGAAATTCGGGACACCGATCTCGAACCATCTGCAAGGACTGAAAAGTACATAACCTCAATAATGGATGAGGGATCATCTGATAATATGGACGAGGCGGGCATTCCCATGCTCGTATCAGAACATAACATAACAATATAAATGGTCCTCAAATACTGGATGAGGAAAAAATCTCAATATATGGATGAGGCGGGCATTCCCATGCTCGTATCAAGATACATAAAAATAACTGTGTGAGGTCCAAAATGAAGGACCTGTAGTAGATAAGCGCTGTGCATATCATG
>LPNX010589238.1:314613-392119 GCA_001517045.1 Pseudotsuga menziesii | reverse complement strand
CGGTCACAGCATCATACTCCGCCTGGTTATTGGTAGCAGCGCCGATACATATTTCGTCAAGGTGGATGCGTTCGTTGGAAGGGGAGTATAAGACCCATGCTGCGGAAGCTAGGTTGGGAGACCAACGGCTGGCCCCATCAGCGAAGCCGATGTAACAAGGTGGAAGAGGATCCATATGTGGGCATGCAAAAATGCGATGAATGTGAAATTGTGGTCAAAAATGGTGAAAAACAAAAAGAAATCAAGCTGTACAAAGGTGGACCAATGAGGTCGCAGTTTCGGTTATGGGTAGAAACGTTTCAGATACAACCCATTCCGGGGGTTGGAGAAGGGTCGTCCTTCAAAATCTGCTAAAATGTATGCCCCCTTGCCGAGGCAAGTTTGCACAATGTAAGGGCCTTGCCACATGGACTCGAATTTGCCTTTACCGGTTTTGTCATGGGCTTGGTCATAGGCGAGGACGAGGTCCCCTTCATGGAAAGTTCGAGGGTGAACATGTTTGTTGTAATGAGCTTTGGAGCGTGTTTTGGCAGCTTCGATATTCTGGAGAGTGGCACGACGATCTTCATCGGCTTGTTCGAGGGATAGCAGACGTTGCTCAAGGGGGGGGGGATCGGGGGGAAGCATATAAATGTTCTCGAACTCTTCTGAAGCAGAAGATTCCGGGGGGTGGATCTCCACAATGGGGAGTTGGGTTGTCTCAGGATCTAGGTCTGAGGGGAGGATCTCGCGAATGGTGAGGTCTTCCATCTCCAACTCTGGATTGTGCATGTCAAAGAGAGCTAGTCGGTACTCGAGGAGATCAGGACAGTGATGGGATTAATGCCTGTAAATATCGCATAAGGCACATGGGTGGTTGGTGCGTGGGGACTTGTTGCGAGGCGTAGGGGTTGACTCTAGATGGACCACCGGGATGGTGGGGTCGTCGTCGAGCGTTTTCATGTATTCCTTTAATGCTGGTAAATGAGGACAAAGGTGAGTCGCATGGCCCAACTCATCGCAGAGCGCACATTTGGGAGGAGCACGGAATACAGGGGGGTTTTGGACTGTCTTAGGAGGTGGGACAGCACTGTAAGGTTGGGGGCCTCTGCCCCCAGCGGGTTTGGTAAGAATATGGGATGGTTTCGCGGGGGTTGACGAGGTAGCGACACCGGGAGGTGGTTTCGCGGGGGTTGACGTGGTAGCGACACCGGGAGGTGGTTGCAGGACGACATCTGGTGTCGGGGGGCGAACTGGAGGCGAAAGATACCAAACGGGTAATCCTAAGGTTAAACCTGGGAGGCTAAGGGTAGCCATGACTGGGGTTCTAACCACTCCTGAGGGAGGGAAGAGGAAAGGTATGGTATGTATAGGTGTGGCACCAATGTGGCTAGGTACCAAAGGGGGTTGAGGCAACAACGGTGGTTGATTACTAGGGGTCCTCGTGTGGTGGGACACGGTCAATAGGTCAGCCACTTTAGTAGTAGATGACGGTGGTGGGAGTGATGGAAAAGTGGATGTCATCGATGTGTCTGAGTAAACTCCAGGTCCCACAGAAGAAACCAAGGAGGTGGTGGCATCCGGAATAAGTTGTTCAACTATGGGGAGCATGGGCCCTATAGAAGAAACGGCTGTATTGGGGTCACCTGAGAGAGTGTGTTCAATCATGGGGAGAACATTTTCGGGTGTCGCGGCGGCCTTCGGATCGTAGTACGTGAGTTGGTCAACTTTGGCCACGCGTCCCTCATGAGGGAACATCATGATGCGAAAAACGGTAGACGCAACTGCCCGCATAGCATACATGTAGCTGCGGCCAAGTAAAAGGTTGTAATCGAGCTAGGCATTGATAACCTCGATGTTGATCAGGACCATTTTACCAGCCAGCTGGACGGGGACATTGGTTAACAAGCCTTGTGGTTGAGCTGAACGGCCGTCGTAGGCTCGCAATGCAGTGGAGGACGGTTGGAGAGGGGGGGATCCCATTTTCTGCCAGATGGAGATGGGCATGACACATGTGGAGGCACCTTCATCAATAATGCAGCGATGGACTACAAAATTCCGGATGGAGACAGTAACTTGGAATGATAAGTTGGAGGGCAAGCGGGGTTCGGATTGGTCCAAATCATAGGCCATTAACTGCGAATCATGCGGATTGATAGCCCCAATGGCTGAGAGTAAAGTCTTACGCTGCGAAGGGCAATTTCTTAAGACTTCTAAAGCAGACATGGCTGCGGGAGACTGGGCTAAGTCGTCTACGATGTTGTAGTTTGACGTAGCCCGCGCATTGGGGTTGTTATTGATACGGCGAAGTGGGAAACGGGGTGCTTTGGGAGCTCCGTCTAGTGGAGGTGGAGGTATACGTAATGACTGATCGGTGGGATGAGCATTAGTGGGGTTATTGGAGGGTGGTGCTTCCGGGGTTGAGCCATATTGGTTCCGCCGGGTCTGGAGGTTGACCTCATCAGAAGACATCATCAACAGATGGTGGGTACCTGAGTCAGACGGGGGTTGATTAGGAACGGCGTAAGTGATTTGTTGGATAGGCGCATTAGCTTGAGGGGGAGCCAATGGTTCAGTATTCACTAAGGCTTGGTTGGGTAAGGGGTTTTGTAGGACCAAAGGGGGCTGTTGAGGTTGTGGGGGATTGGGCTATGCTTGAGGAGGCGCCTGTCCTTGGCGTAGCTTATCAGCAGCCAAAAGTTGTTGAACTCGCTCCATATGTGGACAAAAGTGTGTGTAGTGGCCATAGACCCCGCAAACAGAACAAGGGAAGTTGGTTCGCAGGTTGGGGTTTTTAGCCTGCTTGGGCGGGCGATTTGGGTTTGGGTTGGTGGGGGCTGCGTTATCATTAGCAGGGGGATTAGGGTGTTGGCCAGCTTGCTCGGTCTGCTGGTTGTTCCCACGATTTCGGCCCTTGCCGCGGTTTTGTTGGCCCTGGTTGCATTGGTTATTCTGGTTTTGCGGCGGGTTTTCTTGGGCATAAACCTGTCCTTGGGTAGTAGGTGGAGTCTGAGTTTGCGCAGGTGCGGGAGCAGGCTGCGGTGGATAATATGGAGGTGGAGGCTGCACTGGTGCGGCTACTTGAGGGGGTTGTGGATATTGCTGTGGAGCGGGGTGTGGGTTTGCCGCAGGGGCTGGCTGTGGCTGATAATAATGAGGTTGGGATTGGGGCGGCGCAAGAGCTGGTGCAGCCTACTGGGGGTAGTATGGCTACGGTGCGATCGGGGAAGGCATATTGCTGAAACACTGAGGTGGACATGAAGGTCCGTGGGTATGGGGCATGTGAGCATACGAGTTGGTTGCTCCGGACTGTGATGTAGCCCGTGAAAGGTCAGGTCCAAGAGTAGGACGGGTTATGGAAAAGGGCTGAGGCTGTGAAGAGAGACGGCCAATGATGCCATCGGCAGCGTGGGATGCCCCCGGTGCATCGTGATGTGGGTGATCGCCTTGAGGGGCGTCTGGTATGATGGTGTAAAGATAACCCGACTGGGCGTAAATGAGATCAAACTGCTGGGCTTTAAGGATAGCTTCTTCCTCCGATTGGGGTCTTTCGGCTGCCACATCCTTAGCAATGAGCGGAAGGAGGGACTTGAGGAACCAATCTAGGAAGATCCGGTCATCTAGCTTGATTTTGCATAGGCTACGGCGTCGCCGCCATTCATGGATGTGGTCAGTGATGTGGGTAGCCATGTTCTGTCTGCATGAGAGAAGGATCTCGACGCCTGCGTCATAGCGAACAGGCAACTGGAAAAACTAGAGGAAGGTCGAGGCCAGGGACGTAAAGGTGGTGTGGGTTCCGTGAGGTTGCTTGATATACCATTTGGCAGCTGAGCCAGTGAAAGTGCGCTGTAATAAACGGAGGCGGATGGAGTCATCTACTATGGAATTGGAGGAGCACCATAGATGGAAAGACATGATATGATTCTGGGGGTCTTCACCTGCTTTACCCTCAAACTTAGGGATGTCGGAGGGGAGTTTGGTAGGCATGGGGGGCCACACGGGGTTGTGCCGGATGGGGTCATTGGTTAACCAGGCTAGGTCAGGTAAGTTGAGGCTAGCCATATAGGGCAAACTGGATGGAGGGTGTGATGCGGTAGTGGGTTGGACCACGTTGGGGCCCATGCCCCCAGGCGTAGGGGTGATGTGAGGGATGTTACCCCCAAGTGGAGGAACTACGGTGGCAGGAGTTACTAATGGAGTAGGTATGGGTATTCCGGCCGTGGGAATAGGTATGGTGAGGGGAATGGTAGATGGGCCTCCTATGGAGGGCATACCCATGATTGGTGTAGTAACTGGTATAGTGGCGGATGTACCATCGGTGGTCCCTATAGTGGAGGGGTTGGGATTCACGCCAGCCATGGGGCTAGTGGGGGTAGTGTAGAGAGTGTTCTCGGAATCTGGTGACGGGGTCCTATGCCGCTGACGAGTGGAGTCGAGTGACAAGGCTCGAGATCGACGGTGATGACGAGTGGTGTTAAGTAAACCGTGCTATGGGGGCTCGCCTCTGAGGCGACGAGAATGTCTCGGAGAGTCAATGGTGACAAGTGGTTTTCAAATATGTGGGTTGTGGTGTCGAAAAAAAAACTCAAAAATCCTAATGCAACCGTGTGTGCAGAAGGAGAGCTCGAAAAACAAGGCACTCAGGCCAAAAGCAACTCAAAACACCTACTGTAACTGCGTGCTACAATAGGCGGAGTATCAACAAAGTGGTCAGAATACCAATAAGCAGTCGGCTTCCTAAAAAAGAAAAAATCGGTGGACTCACTAGACCAAGAGGAGGTAAGGGAGCATGCAAACACCTAGCTAATGGTATTATGACTCAACTAAGTATATCCTCTGCAAGGTGATGAAATCCAAGTCAGACAATATAAGTAGGAAAGTCAAATGGCTAAAGTATCCCCCTACCGGGAGGGACACCGGGTACGCAAACCTGGAAGTATGGCAACTAAGATACCCCATTCATGACACGTCCAGAAAGGTGAATCTGCCGCTTGGTCCTTTAACCGCAATATTCCCTATACAGGGATATTCCGAGAACTGCGAAAGGTAGCCCTTCAGTTACTGAATGGATTTCGGTATTCCACTCAGACTTCCGGAACCAATCTCACGACTTCAACCCTCCTAAGGGAGAGGCCCTCTGACAAACTGGTGGTGACCGTGTCAAAAAATACTAAGGGATTTTGGTTCCCTAAAGGACAACAACTATGTCTCACGTGTAAACAACCGAGGGGTGTTATTGGAAGCCTATCCCCCCGATCCTACCTAACTACAAGATTCTTTTGTGTTCCTCAAATGAGGTTATAGTGTTGGTTGAGTTAAGTAGATTTTAGGTCTCACTTTGAATTAGGGGATAGATTGTGTGCATGTGAGGTTGTGAATCCAAAATAATTACTCAATAACAATAGCAATGTATGAAAAAACTGAAAAAACTTCTACCATGCAATTTTTTTATTTTTTTTTAAATAAATAATGCTAAAAATTTAAACAATGCTGTAAACAAGGGACAGAAATGGCTGCAGGTCTGCAAGGGGTACAGGTGGCTGTGCAAGTGCATCAAAAATGAAGGCAAAGAGGCTGGGTTTCGGCACGGAAACAAAGTCGAAAAACAGTTCGCGGACCGCGGGTATGGGGCGGACTCGCGCGGTCGGACCGCGGGTTGGAAGGCAACAGTCACGCGCAGATCGCGGGTATGAAGGAAACAGGCGCGGTCTAGGTCGCGGGTTTCGGGCTGACAGCGGCGGTCGGAGCGCGACTGTGTAATGAACAGGCGCGGTCGGATCGCGACTGTGGGCGGAAAAAACGCGCTCGGGGCGCAGGGAAAAAGGGCTGACAGCGGCGGGCTGGTCGCGTGTTAGGGCCTGAAATGCGCGGTCGGGCCGCGGCTGCGGAAGGAAAAAACGCGGTTTCCGGCGGCCGAAAATGACGGCCGAAAGTACAGTACGGAAAAATAACTTAAAAAAGACAGCAGAGTCACCAAAACTGTAGCTAGGGTTTTCACCCTAGCTTGTGCTGATGAGCACCTACTAAGGAATCTGGAATCCTTAGTAGAAGTTCAAATAAAGATAAACTGAAATAAAGACTAATCTAAATACGTTCTTGAAGCTAAAGTAGTAGAAAGTAAATAACATGGAGCAAAAACTGTAAAGGAATGAATAATGATTTTTATTGATGTTACCTCCAATGAGGAGGTTGGTGGAGTCCGTTGCGCTGGTCCGATGTCGGTGGCTTCGAGCTCCAAGCTGCTTCTTTTCCTTCTCCGGTGGTGGAAATGGGCCAAAAAGAGTTCTCAATGGTGAAAGTAGCTTGATGGTAAGCTAGGGTTTCGAGAATAATTTCGGCAGAGGCAGGATGCTTATGATAATGGATATGAAATGAGGGGTCTCCACCACTTATTTATAGTTTTTTAGTGGTGGAGTGCTGGCCCATGGTTTTGGAAACCATATGGTTTAGGGCAGCTTGTTTAGGGTTTTTTCCTCCTTTTCCTCATTATTTTATATTTTTTCTTCCCTTTTTGGGGATTTTTCTATTTTAGAGGAATTTTGGATATTTTTGGAGGAAAAATGGGTTTTTGGCCTTTTGGAGGCTTTTTAGATGGTTTTATGGCCTTTTGGAGGCTTTTTAGATGGTTTTATGGCCTTTTGGAGGCATTTTAGGCCTTTTGGAGGCTTTTTAGATGGTTTTATGGCCTTTTGGAGGCTTTTTAGTGGGATTTTCAGGGAAATATGGTAGGCAAATGGACAAATGAGCCATGTAGTGGGGTAGATGAGGTAGTTAACCATTTTTGGGTGTTAACACATGGCATTGATCTACATTCAAAATCTAATATAAGGGGTGTAAGGATAATATAGTAGAGTACGGATTTTATCACAATGAATAGTAATAAACACTTTTAGTAATGCAGTTGAGAATATTGAATCTTTTATGTATATGGTTTTGATATAATGCAAATATATATGTAGTACATCTGTAATTAATATGTAGAATTATATCACTTATGCAATACCATGAATTTGAATTATTCATCATGCAACTCTATATCTATTAAAAACAAATAGATCAATATATATTATTGAAATCTCTTTTTTTTAGAAGTACTTTATAAAGACAAGGTAATTGCATTCTACATCCATGTATTGAATATATATTGCACAATTAGACATTAATAGTGTGTGTTGGTAGAAAATAGGCATCAATTGTGCCAAAAAGAAAGGACTTACGTTCACCTTCTTCTAATAGTAAATATAATTTCATTTTTATAATGATATTTGTGTTTTTGTGTACAATCCAGTATTTATAGAAAAGATTAAAATAAAATTAAAATCATCATAAATCCAACTTAAATCCATATATATGTAACGTCCCCAACCCTCCGATCGGCGAAGAGGACGTTACGATAATCCTATCTAACTAGGAAACTATCTCCATGAACATACACATGATAAAAAAATTGGAATGCCTTGAACTAAAACATGCATAGATGCATAATTATTTATCATACAATGGAAGTGAACTACATTACATTCAAGCGTTTAGCATGTTCATCATTTTCATTAACAACAAATACAATTGCAGAGATGAAATAGACAAGAATACTTATCTTCGAATGAAGCTCCCCGCAACTAGCTATGCCGCTGCAATGTTCCACCCAACCATAAGAAAGTGTGCTCATCGATCTCTCAGCATCACTGCCATACCAATGTGGGCATGATTCCCGAAGGAAAAGGAAGCTAAGTAGGCTCACACATAGCCAAGATATATCAAAACTCAGTCAAGCCAAAGATATGTTTGGGTTTATCATATTTCCAAGAGGATGGAAAGGCTTGTTTTCTAAGCTAGTGAGCTCAACCATAGAGCTATGGGCACCTACACAAGATCTGACTTGGCTTTCCCAACACATACACACCCAACACAAGGAGCCATTCCCTTTTATGATGTACAGTTCCTTAGGAAATGCATTTTCTTCAAGTGCTATTTAGGATGTGTACTAAGGAATAATCATCCCTCAAGATCCCTCAGTGGGGTTCCTCATGCACTAGGTTTATCAAGCAATTTACCTCTTCCACTCCTAACTGTTTTAGACCCAAAGTAGGGGGCCTAACTGTTTAGACCAAAAAAAAATGGCCATAACAGCAGAAATGCATTTGCTGACAATTTACAACATGTGGGAAACCAAAAACGAATTTCAGATGGGGAAAAAATACCAGGGTGAGAAAAACAATTTTAGACCCATTCTATTGCTCCACGGAGGAAAAATGAACCTCTACAAAGACTCAACTCAACAAATCGATTTTTGAAAATGATAATGGGGATCTCGAGGCAAAAACAACCTCTACCAAAACCAAAAATGTGAATCTTCTTTTACCACAAATTTTGAGGACGTTTATGGAATTACGGGAGCCAAAAAGACTTCCATAAACTCCCAAAATAAAAATTCTCCTTGCCCACTTGCTGAACAACACCAAAATTTTTTTTTTGGGCATGCAACATAAGGAAAATGAGCAAAAACGTGAAGGATGAACATACAGGAAGCTTCAACAGCATTAAGGAAAGAAACATGGAGGATAATAGTGAGGTAAATAAGGAAAACATGGGTGTATGGTAGAATGGAATACATTTTTGGGCATTTTTCTTGCCAAGGAAGTGAGAACACATTTTTCCAAAAATGGGTCCTCTGCCCAATTTGAACATGTGCCCATACTCTTCCCACTTCATGCAATAACTATCTCAACCACATTCTGGCATAATTTAATAATTGGGAAAAAAGACAAAATGGTTAGTTGAGGGTTTGATGGGTTCCCCCTTTGACATTTGGATTTTCCCCATTGGCCCAAAGGTTTAATTAATTTCCCTCCCTATTCCTTAGGAAAATCATGCCCCCATCTCTTTTAATGTTGCATAGACATAGTTGGTTGTGGGTATTTTAATTAAAATGCATATTTACATGATTCCAAAAATTATAATGTGCCAGATAGCACGATAAACCATCGGCAATGATTTTCATCGCCGGAACATAAAGCATTAAATCGATGGTGGGGATTTTTCCTTTAGCCCCACACCATGATTAATTACAATATATACATCATATACATTTTTAATGAAAATGGGGTCAAAACCGGGGTGTTACATTCCCCTGCCCCTTCAACAGCATTGTCCTTAGTGCTTTACAAAATCAAACAATATTATACACCGGTACCGCCTCAGTGCTCTATATAATTAAACAAAAAAGGATGTACCAATCGCATGGAATCCTCCAGCTCCAATGTAGCCTCTTCAGGAACATAGTGTGCCCATTTCACCTTTACCTTCCCTATGGCTCAGTTCCAAAGCATTATTACCTTCCTATCGAGGATGCACAATGGCTCGATTTGGAGCTCTCCCTCGGGTTCCAGCTAAATCAAATCCCAATTTATCACATGGTTAGGATCATGTACATATTTCTTAAGAAAAGAAACATGAAAAACATTATGAGCTCTAGTGCTAGCAGGAAATGCAAGTTTATATGCAACTGGCCCTATTATTTCAATCACTTGAAAAGGACCACAATATCTTGGTGACCCTTTGGCACAACTTCCAATATTCAAGGAACTCTTCTTTCCCCTCACTCTGAGGTAAACATGATCCCCAACAATGAACTCTCTGTGCACCCTATGCTTATTTACATAGCTTATTTGAGAGACAAGCATGTAGTTGTATCTCTCCATCTAACCATCAGTCTAAGGATTGTAGGCAGGGCTGAAGTTCAACTTCGTACCCAAATATACAAACAACCCCTTCCAAAAATTGGAAGTGAACTTGACATATCTATCAGAGACTATTGCCTTGGGCAATCCATGCAATTTGAAAGTCTCCTTCATGAAGATATTTGCAATGTCATCAGTGTTATGCATAGAGTAAATCGGTATGAAATGTGTTACATTTGTCAACTTGTCCACCACAACCGTGATGGAATCATGTTGTCTCCAAGTCATTGGCAATCCTATAATCAAATTCATGGAAATAACTTTCCATTTCCATTCTAGAACTGGCAAAGGTTGCAACAACCCTGCTGGGTGTTGATGCTCAACCTTTACCTACTGACATTTCATGCACCTTGAAATATATTCAGCCTGGCATGTCCTTTTTCATTCCTAGCCAAAAGTATTACTTTTCTACTATAGCAATTGTTTTCTGATATCCTGGGTGACAAGAATATCAAGCTTGATGGATCTCATCCATAACCATTCTCCTCAAATCTGCTACATTTGGAATATAAATTCTACCTTTATAAGTAAGAAGTCCGCCTTCTTCCAATTTATATCCCTCATACCTCTTCTCAAGACTTTGCTACTGCAATTTTTCTTTTACCTACTCATACAACTCATCTCCAACAGTATGATTAACAATATGCTTCCTCAAATCTGATTGGAAAATACTAAGATATGCCACATGCATTTCCTGCACCTTCCTACTGAGCGCATCAGATACTTTATTCTATTTTCCCTTTATGTGCTTGATTTCAAAATTAAACTCACATAAAAAATTCATCCATCTCACTTTCCTAGCATTTAGAGTAGGCTGATCAAACAAATACTTCAGGTCACAATGGTCTATCCTTAGCTCAAATCTTCTTCCGATCAAGTAATGCCTCCACATCTTTAGCTCATGTACTATGGCTGCAAGTTCTAGATCATGAGTGGCATAGTTCTTCTCATGCTCCTTCATCTTTCTTGACTCGTAACATATCATGTGGTTGTCTTGCATAAGGACTCCTCTAAGCCCTTGTCTGCATGCATCAGTACACACCACAAAAAATTTCTTTGGGTCTACAACTTTCAATACTGGTGCACTGGTCAGAAGATTCTTCAGCTGCTGGAAGTTCTCTTCACAGCTCGATGTCCATCCAAACTTTATCCCATTCTTTTGCAAAGAAGTGATGGAATGTTCAACTTTGGAGAATCCTTAAATGAATCTCCTATAGTATCCTGCAAGTCCCATAAAATATCTTACATCTGTCACATTTCTTAGAGTAAGCCAATTCATAATGGCTTCAGTCTTTTCAGGGTCCACATATATACCCTCTTCTAAGATAATGTGACCCAAATATTGAATTCTATCTCTATAAAAGTCACACTTGCTCATATTTTCATACAACTGATGCTCCCTGAGAAATGGTAATGTAAATCTCAAATTCTCTTCATTTTATTCCTCATTCTTGGAATAAACAAGAATTCCATCAAGGAAAAAAAGAACAAACTTGTCCAAATACCTGCTGGAAGACACTATTCATAAGGCACATAAATGTAGCTGGTGCATTTGTGAGACCAAATGGTACCACTACAAATTCATAATGTCCATACCTTGTTTTGAAGGATATCTTATGAATGTCTTCATCCTTGATTCTTACCTAATGGTAACTAGACCTCAAGTCAATAATGGAAAATACCTTTGCTCCTCTCATTTGATCAAAGAGGTCATAAATCCTAGGAAACAAGTATTTATTCTTCACAGTGACTTTGTTTAGCTATCTGTAATCAATACACAACCTAAGTGTGCCATATTTCTTCTTTACAAATAGAATTGGTGCTCCACAAGGAGACAGACTTAGTCGGATATACTTATTCTCCAACAATTCTTGCGGTTGCATCTTAAGTTCTAGCATCTCATGTGTACTCATTATGTAGGGTTTCTTGGACATTGGTGCTACTCCTGACATAAGGTCAATTGTGAAATCAATGTCCCTCTTTGGAGGAATCCCTGGAATCTCATCAGGAAACACGTCCCTTAATTCCTACAACACATGAAAGTTTTCCAACCTAGGCATTTCATTGTTTGTTTCCTCCAAAATATGAGCAACATATAACTGGAAACCTTTCCTATAGAAATTATTCAACTGCATTGCTAAAATCTACCTCATAGAAATCACCTTTGGAATTCTGTTCACAATCCTTGGGTTGCCTTCTTCATCCAAGCACTCAAAAGCCTTATTATAACAATCAAGCTTTACCCTGTGCGATTCTAACCAATCCATTGCAATATGAACATCATAGGAACCAAGAGGTAGAACATTCAGATTGACACAAGTGACCAATCCATTCATGACCAATGGACATTTATCTACCACTTCACTAACCTTTCTCTTAGTTCCAGTGGCTAGTTGAACTAACCAAGATTGTATATGCTTTACTTTCTTAAAAGCACAAATCTCCACTACTCTAGGAGTAATGTAACTATGAGTAGAACCAGGGTCAATCAAAATAGAAACAAATTGCTCAACAATATTAGATGCAACTTCAACCACAATTGACTTATGATCTGCCTCGTTGTCCTCCAGTGCTGCGTAAATCCTAGGGATAGCCCTTGCTACTTGACCCGCTGTTTTTGCTTCTTGAATGTTGTAATTTGGCCTCGCACTCTCATTCTAGAGTGGACAATTCCTGTGCATGTGGGGTCCTCAACATTTCCAACATTGGAGAGGTTCCCTGTTTTGCTGTGGATCTCTAGGCTTCTCTCCCATAGCTCTAGCTCGCTGCTTCTCAGCTTGTGATGGTTTCTTTTGTTGATTTTTGAATTTATAAGGTTTCAAACCTTTCTTCCTTTGGTCAAACTTCTCATTCTTTTTGTCCTTCGATGTATTATGATAATAAGGTTTGCCTTTGCTTTGCTCATAGTAATACTTATCCTTTCTTATTGCTTCTTCAAGTGTTCTAGGCTCATGAAACTCAATTCTGTCTTTGTAATATTGAGGCAATCCACTCAGAAAATGCTGGATTTTCACTTTTTCATCTTTGATGTACCTGATATACCTCAATAGTTCCAAGAACTTATTTGCATACACTTCCATGGTCTGTTGTCCAAATCTTGGCTCATGGAATTATTTAATATTCTCATCATAGTACCTATCAGAGAGGTGCTTCTGATTGAAGTATTTCTTGAATTGTTTCCACACAGTTCTTCTTTCATTAATCTTCTTTACTTGTTTGTGGTGTTCCCACCATATGGATTCTCTTACAGTCAAATTGAATATAGATACTCTTTCTTTCATATTTCCGGAGCAGTCTTGAACTTGGAAATACTTCCTCATCCCAAGAAGCCAAGCCTTAGATTCTTGACCAGCCTTGACCTCACCATTAAAACTAGGTTACCTTGCCTTTTTGAATTCATCTCATGAATTGTAATTTTTATGTATCCTCCTCTTATTCATGGGGGATGGAGAGATTGAATCCCCATTGGATTTTTCAGAATCTGATGACCAACTAGTAGGCCATTCTAGAGTATTCCTTCTATCCCTAGAATCCCTCATGGAGACATGGGAACTTTTACAGGAATCTCCCTTGGTGCTTCTACTGCTTCTTTTTGGATTAGTTGTCTTATTCCTAGAGTTTATTTGTCCCTAGATGTCTATCAAACTATGCAGTATAGCAGAATTTATCTAATTTTCATCTTCTTGAGCCTTAAGCATCATTTCATTGTCTTCTCTACAACGTTGCAACTCCACCCTTAGGCTCCTCATGGTGGCTACAATATCTGGGGGAGTCTCTTGATTTCTCCTCCCATTGGACTTTGTCTCATTATTTCCAACTTTGACATTTTCTCCCATAGCATCTTCCTTGAACTTGTACGGGTCCTGTGCATCATTTATGTCATTGATTCTCAACTTGGCCCAACCAAGAATGAATTTTTGAAACTACTCTATACATAATGTTTCCTTTGAAGGTGAGTACAATTCTGCAAAATGTGTTAATAAACACAACTATTAGCTGCATAACAATCTCATGAGTTCATAATTACTTACCCTCATTTGGAAAATACTATATGGACAACTTTGTCAAAACACATAACTTTCTTTTCACCAAGAACGATGGTCTCAGGTGGACAATGAGGGTCAAGGGGGCTTGTCCCCTTAGCGCATAAGATCGATTCAATATTTCACCTTTTCAGAACCTCTTAATCCCACTGGAATCCTGCTTTTCCACTGAAAAATTGCTGAAAATATGCTTCTGGAAACTCGGCTTTTCCCATCTGATTGACAAAACTTCAGGTTTCTCACCTGATGCTTTGGCGGATCGATCTTACTTTCCATTCCAACACCTTATCAGATCGATATTCCCTTTGTCTTCCAACACCTTATCAGATCGATCTTCCTTTGTCTTTCAATGCCTTATTGGATCAATCTTCCATTGTCTTCCAACGCATTGTCTTCCTTTGTCTTCTAAAGCCTTATCAGATCGATCTTTCTTTTCCTTTTGAAGCCTTATCGGATTGATCTTCCTTTGTCTTTCTCTACCTTATCAGATTGATCTTCTTTTGTCTTCTGATGCCTTATCGGATCGATCTTCCTTTGTCTTTCGACACATTATCAGGTTGATCTTCCTTTTTATTCTAATGCGTTGGCTCCCTTCTTGTGAGCCTTGTCAACACCTTGGCTCTGCTTCAACAAACATCTTTCGATGATTTTGACACTTAGAAAAATTCCAAAATTTTTGTCTCAGTTTTTCTTGTCGGCTGGGTCTTGGGCTGTTAGCCGATGTATCGGCTCAACTTAGCTGAGACCATCAGTTCCACCCATCCAAGACCTTTGGCTCCACCCAGTTGAGACCTTTGACTCCTCCCATCCAATATATTTGGCTCCACCCAACCAATACCTACGACTCCACCCAGCAGAGACCTTCGGCTCATCCAAGCTGAGACCTTTAGCAAAAATTCAAACTTAGAAATTTTCCAAACATTTTCTCTCTGCTTTGGTTTCTTGGTCGGATGGACTTGGCTAATTCATTTGACGTATCAGGTGGACTCATCTTAATTCATTCGACATATTTGATGGACTTAGCTTAAGCCATCCGACATATAAGATGGACTCAGCTTAAGTCATCCGATATTTCCATACTTCAATTTTTTTTTGAAATTATTCCTATGTTTCAAATTTTTCCTCTTCTTGGAAGAGGGTAGCCTTGCCTCTATCACTGCTTCTTCATGGCCCATTGAGGCCCATGATGCAACATGGCTCTGATACCACACTTTAACTGTTAGATTTTTAACATTAAGCTAGCATTATATTAGGATCTTTTCACTGAGAGAATAACAAGCACATAAATTGAGCACAAGAGACAATGAACACAATGCTTATCCTCGGGGAAACCATAAATGGAGAAAACCCTGCAAATTCCTCAGAGATAGAGTCAACACCAAAATTAAAACCCCAAAATAGTAAGATGATCTTCCGATAGCAGTAACCTCTTTCTTCTTAGCCCTAGTGTCTTCTTCTTCCTCAGCTATGTGCTACAACTGAGTGTGAGTGAGTGTGTGATAAATAGAGAGGCTAGCTCTCTATTTATACTAATTCTTGACTTGAAAAAACCCTACTAGGGCTGACTTCTCTAGGAGAGTCTAATAACCCTAGTGCCCTGAAACTACGGGGAGTTTAAACCTTGATCAATAAGAGGGTTACCCACAATGACTTGACATGACTTGTTTACATTATAGAACCTTGCGATAGGAACATTGAGGCATGACACGACTCAAGTACATTATACACACATCCTGAAATAAACATCGGGTTATAATACATAAGAAATACAAGTGAATACATTTTGAAGTTACAATTACATCAACACTCCCTCTTAACTAGGAAGGTATTCTCTCAACACAATTTATCAACACAAGTATTCTTCTCTGTATCATCTGGATCATCATCGAGTCCTCATAATATTCAAGTCATATTCATCTTCAACCCATATTAATCATCGGATTTGGATAATCACTCGATCTGGATCATCATCACTGGATCTGGATCATCACTCGATCTAGATCATCATCACTGAATCTGGATCATCACTCGATCTGGATCATCATCACTGGATCTGGATTATCACTCAATCTCGATCATCACTGGAAATCATCACTGGATTTGGATCATCACTTGATCTGGGTCATCATCACTCGATCTGGATCATCATTCGATCTAGATCATCACTGCTGGATCATCATCATTGGATCATCACGGATGCTATCTCATGATTCTTCTCATCACAGGAAGTTCTACAAAGCCAACCTTTTTTCATGTTGGATGTACATCTATAGATCTAGTCCTTTTTCATATTGGATGTATCATCACAAAGCTATTCCTTTTTCATGCTAGATGTGGCATCCACACAGAGCCAGTCATTTTTCATACTGGATGATTCTTCACAGAGCTAGTCCTTTTTCATACTAGATGTGGCATCCACATAGAGCTAGTCCTTTTTCATACTGGATGAGTCTTCATAGACCTAGTCCCTTTTCATACTAGATTTGGTATCCACATAGATCTAGTTCTTTTTCATACTGGATGAGTCTTCACAGAGCTAGTCCTTTTTCATACTAGATGTGGCATCCACACATAGCTAGTCCTTTTTCATACTGGATGACTCTTCACAGAGCTAGTCTTTTTTCATACTAGATGTCGAATTATCACATACATCTGACAATGGAAGGAACCAATCCTCTCACCATGTCGGAAGGGCACACCACTTACATCTGAGCATGGAAGGAACCAATCCTCTCACCATGTCAGAAGGGAACAACACTTACATCTGAGCATGGAAGGAACCAATCCTCTCACCATGTCAGAAGGGATCATCACGAACACATCACTTCCTCCTGGGAGGAATATTGACCTGGAGAACACCAAGCTTCTCCCTGAAGTACTCAAACTTCACCCTAGCCAATGGCTTAGTCAACACATCAGCTATATGTTCATCCATTGCAACATACTAGAGCTTCATTGCTCCTCTCTGCACCATATCCCTGATATAGTGATACTTGATCTTGATATGCTTCGACTTGTCATGGAACACTAGGTTCTCTGACAACTTCACAGAACTCTAGTTGTCACAATATATACAAGTAGCATCTAACTAGAGATCAAATAAATCAGACAGTAGCTTCCTCAGCCATGCTACCTCACAACTAGCTGAACAAGCTGCAACATACTCTATTTTAGCTGTACTCAATGCCGCACAGGATTGCTTCTTGCTAAACCAAGAGATCATACCTTATCACATACTGAAGCAACATCCTGAAGTGCTCTTCCTATCAATGGCACTATCTACCCAATCTGAATCAACATAACCCTCCAGGTTAATCTTATGGTCAGTCTTATACTTGAGCCCACAATCAACTGTACCCTTTAGGTACCTCAGAATATGCTTTGCAGAAATCAAGTGAACATGTCTCAGATCTGTCAGGAACTAGCTCAAGGTGTTTATAGCAGAGCAAATATATGGTCTCGTATTCATCAGGTACATCATTGACCCAATCATCTGATGATACATCATGGCATCAACTGACTTAGATGAAGCATCACTCAATAGCTTCAAGTTCGATGCCATACGTGTGGTTAAGGCCTTGAAGTCCATCATCCCAAATCTCTTTAGAATATCTACTGCATACTTCCCTTCTCCAAGAAAGTTTCCATCTGCATTCTACCACGCCTCCATGCCTAGAAAATAATGCATCATACCCAAGTCCTTCATTTTGAACTTGGTAGCAAGATTCCTTTTCGTATCAGCAATCAGCCCATCCATACTTGTTACAAGTAGATCATATACATACAGTAGGAGCATCACTGGATTGCCATCTTCAACCTTGTAGTAAAGGTTGGAATCTACTTTACTCTTGGTAAATCCCAAACTAGATAGAAAGCTATCAATTCTGTCGTACCATGTTCGAGGTGCCTATTTCAAACCATACAGGGCTTTCTTGAATCTACATACATGAGACTCCTTGTCATGTGTCTCAAAACCGAGTGGTTGCTCCACTTACACTTCCTCTTCCACTACACCATTCAACAAAGCAATCTTGACATCCATTTGGTGTATCTTCCATTTCATTACTATAGACAGAGCAAGTATTGATCTGATGGAAGTGTATTTGGCTACAAGTGCAAAGGATTCTTCATAGTATATTCCTTCTTTCTGGGAGAAACCACAAGCAACAAATCTTGCTTTATATTTTTCTATGCTACCATCTGCAGCATGCTTGATCTTCTAGATCCTTTTGTAAGTTACAACTGACTTCCCTTCTAGTTTTGGGACAACATCCCAAACATCATTCTTCATGATCAATCGATACTCTTTGATCATAGAATCCTTCCATTGTTTCCATTATGTCGCTTCTTCATAATTGGAAGGTTTTTTATCGATAAAATCACATAGTAATGCTACATACCTGAAGCAAGATCTAGTCCTCTTTCTTTCTCTATGATTCTCTCCTGGAGACCCATATCTTTCTACACCTTGGATATCTTCTCGTACCCAAGCAGGTTTCCTCTTATGAGGATTCTTCTCCTAAGGTGGATCTACAGGTTCTTGTGGTTCTTCAAATTCTTGATCTTCTTCTTCAGTTTCTTCATTCATGGTTGTATCACGAATTCTGGGTGCTTCTGCTTCTTCAAGTTCTTCAGCGGGTCTCTTTGTGGATTTGTTGTAAGTTGAGTCTTCATCAAATGTCACATTCTTGCTGATGTCAACTTCTTGAATCTTGGGAAGTATATTCTGTAAGCCTTCAAGATTTCAGAGTATCCCACAAATATACCCTTCTTTCCTGAAGGATATAATTTTGTTCTCTTCTCTTTTGGAATGTGTATGTACACTGGATAGGCGAATATTCTGAGATGGATGACTTCTGGTTTCTTTCTGGAAAAGACTTCTTCAGGTGTCCTCTTCTCGAGTACTCTGTCTGGAGTATGGTTCTGCACATACACTGTTTTTTTGGCAGCTTCTACCCATAGATGCATAGGAAGATCTTGATCATGAAGCATTTCTCTTGCAGCTTCCATGATAGTTCTATTCTTCCATTCTACAATCCCATGCTTTTGTGGATTATATAGAGTGGAAAACTCCCTCTTAATCCCTGAGTCTTTGCATAACTCTTTGAATTCATTTAATGTGAATTCTCCGCCATTATATGATCGAAAATTTTTGATCTTCTTTTCAGTGTGGTTCTCGATCAAGGCTTTGAATTCCTTGAACTTACTGAATACTTTATCTTTGTTCTTCATGAAGTATATCCATGTCTTCCTAGAAAAATCGTCAATGGAAGAAACATAGTATACATACCCGCTCAATGAACTGGATGACATCGAATCACATACATCGGAGTGAATGATTTCCAAGATTCCTTTCCCCTTGCTCCCGTTACTTGGAAGTGTCTTATTTGTGTTCTTTCCTTTTGCACATCCTTTTCAAACACCATCATGTTTTGTATGCATTTCGAAAAGACCTTCAACAGCTTTGATTGCAAGTGGTAGTGCCCTGTAATGTACATGTGAAAGCCTTCTATTCCAAAGTTCTCTTGTTTCTACTGAGTCATGAACCAAATCTTGTTTTGGTTGGCCCTTCAATTTGTATAGACCTCCTTCTTGTTCCCCAATCACTATTGCATCATAAAAAAATTTCCCTTTGGCCACATAAGAACTTGGCCATCTACAAAAGCAACCCTCATTCCTTTTGCATCCAATGAAGATATGAAGAGGAGGTTCTTCTTTAGTCCTAGTACAAACAATACATTTTTCATCTTCATGAACTTTCCAGAGTCTAGTTTATATGAGGATTCACCACTACCTTTTATTGGATACTGGTAGAGTCATCCCCAAGTTTCACCTTTTGAGGTGACTCATGTTCAGATAGTTTCACAAACGATTATTTGAATCTTGTCATATGCTTAGAAGCACCACTATCTATGAGCCAATCATTGATTCCATGTGAGATAGTTACAGTGAGAGCGGAGATCAGCACATATTCTTCATCACTTGAAGAATCACTTTCTTCTCTGATTCTCTTTGTGGAAGGTTCATCATCCTCTGCAGCATGAGCATGATGTCTTCTCTTGTTTCTCTTCTTCTTCTTTGATTTCCCTTTGTTAGGGTAGTATTTGGATATGTGACCTTTCTCATCACATGTGTAACATCTAACGGTAGACCAATCTCTTCTAGAGTGATAAGACTTACCTTTGGAGTGATGATGGTCCCTTCTGGTTTTCTTGGTGTGGGTTGTGAGAGCTTGATCTTCACTTCCGATATTTTCTTCTCAAGCTCCTATCCAAGCTTATTCTTGAGAACATTCTTCCCATAGTCTGCTGAAATTGACTAACTTCTTTCTAGCATAGATCCCTTCAATGAAAGAGTCCCATGCCCTAGGTATAACATTCAAGCTGGTCATCGCAATCTATGCATTCTCCACTTCTTCATCTACTGCTTCTAGTTGTTCCTTGATTTGAGATACCCTTGTAAAGTAAGGCTGGATGGGCTCTGCATTCTGGATTGTTATACCAAAATCTTGTCACCATCATGTGATACGACATTTGACATACCTACTTTCCTTAAATCCCAGCTTCTGGAGTGGAAACCCATACTAAATGTCAATATTTCATACAAATTCCCAGCACCGCGCTTACTATGTTATCCAGGAGTGGTACCTTGTTCACACCTCCCATCCCCTATTTCCCACAAGTAGTGCCACCGCTTATGGCCCTTGGTCCATAAGAGGTCATTACCAGAACCACTCTGTCATTGAAGGGGAAACACAGTACCCTAGGTAAAAAGGGAAGAATAGAAGTTTCTTGAGGCTTGTAGATGATAAGTCTTGAGATCTCCCTTATCCCTACCATTGTGGGTCTATTTAGCTCGAGAACCCCCATCATAGGATCTTGGAGGCCACCTCACCCACTAATATATCAACCATCCCTATCCACCTAACCTTATAAATACAATATTATGGCCATGGTTGAGGGGGAGAACTCTTAAGGTATTGTTCTGTTGTTGGATTGATCACTTGGTCCATATAATTGGAGAGAATAGAGAGAGATAGAGTCAGAGCTTATGGGGATGAGAACGCTTGGTTTCATGGAAATGCATGTCAACACTAAGGATTGGTTGTAAACTTCTTCATATTTCTATATTAATGCAAGTTGATTTCTGTCCCACATATATTGTTGTTGTATGATTTCACATGTATGTTGCTAGATTCCTTAGTCACTAACATAGATTAGTAGATTATATTCTGGTGGTTTTGATATGTTTGCATGTTGAAGCTTATTGTAGGTACATAGGGTAATGATCGAAGCATTACATTCCAGGTATCTACAGCGTCTAGGGAGAGTCTTCAACCTCTGTCCTCTATTTGTTCTGGATCTAAACCATTCAGACCAGTGGAACACCTTGATGTCTGCAGGAAGTGAAATATTCCAACTAACAAATTTGGAGACTCTACTGGGGAATAGTTATATCAATTGTTCTAATCTTTCTCAGTCTACAAATCTTGTCCGAATCCAGGCTCCTTCTTCAACTCTCTTTAGTCAGATCTACTTTTTGACTTGGTTCATTTCGGTTTGAAACTTCCAGATCTGTTCAAGTCTGAGTTATTTCAATCTTTTATGCTCTATTTTCATACTCAATTCAAGAGTATTTTCCATGATCTAGTCTTTTTCTGACTTGATCGATCGTTATTCTTATGTTTTGGTCATCTACAGGGAACCATGCCTATGCTGTGTACGAGAAGCGGTGCCACCGCCTGAACAAAGTGGGAAGTACGTGGTGCCACCGCTTGTAACCTATTGGCTAGGAGCAGTGCTATGTAGGAAGTGCTTTGTCAACACCTGAGAAGCACGGTGCCAGGTAGGCATCATTCCAAATCCCTTTTTCCTCAATTTTCTTTGCAAAAAATTGGATTTTTTTGCTTTCAGTTCTGCTTATCAAACTTGTGTTACTGAATCTGATGCTTGTGGTTTGATAATTTTATGGTTTAAGATTGATTTGAGTGGAATTTCAAAAGTTTGATTAGGTATTTTGATTGTTCATCCGCTTCTATGTTTATTGGTTGTGTTTACGAAAGGATTTCTTGTTTTCTAAAAATCCTAGGGTGTTATTAAAATCTCTTTTCATTTCTGTTGCATAGACTAAAAGAAGAACACTAGATTAGCTTTTAGGTTTCATTTCTTATTTGCATAGTAAGCTTCTTTTTCCTTCCTTTGAAAAGGAAATTTTTTGACTGAGACTAGGATATTATCATTGAGCATTGGATATTGGTTTTCTGATTGGCTTTACAAGCTTTCAGGAGCTTCATGATCTTTCTCCTCTCATACATTTAGAACTATCTCGATCAAAATAAAAAAAATGTTAGTTTTAAGTTAGATTTGCTTATGTTTTGAGAAAATTGAAAAAATAGATTGCATTTGCATATAGGTGTGCTTCTTGTTTTTATTTTAGCAAAAGAGATTCTTCCCCTTCTCATTTTCTTTTAGAAAGAAGAAATCAGTTTGGAAAAGTTATTTCTTTTCTTTTTTTTTTATGTTCACGACTGTCGTTTGGAAGTATTTTTTGTTTTGAAACAAAATGAAAACCCTCTCTTTCCCTCCCATAAGTAGGCATACTGAACGATAAAGTGAACATTTTGCATTAGCATAATGCATGGTTTTACTTTTCTGTCAAAAAATCATGCATTCACCTAACCGTACAAGTTAAAATTAACGGTATTTGTAGGTTCAAATTTATGTAGTAACTTGAGTGATAGGTTAGAGACGTGTTCGGGTG
Organism: Pseudotsuga menziesii; assembly: GCA_001517045.1. NCBI lineage: Eukaryota > Viridiplantae > Streptophyta > Pinopsida > Pinales > Pinaceae > Pseudotsuga > Pseudotsuga menziesii. Next base: position 369,597 of record LPNX010589238.1, on the reverse strand, counting down.
TCGTTAAGCATAGGAGCTGTCGTTATTTGTCAGCATTACATCCTGGGACTCACACGGCTCTTCCACGTACCATTGGTATATTGAACGGCCTTTCACGTACCCGTGAGGTATATAGAAAGGTACTTCACGTACTCGATTGTATATCAGAAGGCCCCTTGTGTACGGTTATGCATTAGATAGCACTACTACCGATTTGAGCTCCCACATACCTTGAGTATATCGAGAGACCCCACTAGGATACCTTATCCATCTGATAAAATCCCTTTGTTTGTCTTGTTTGGAGCCATACACCGAAAATAACATTCAGGGAGATTACTATGCACGTACCCTCGAGGTATATCGTGAGTGGTGCCTTCTTGACAATCCTAGTGAGAGACCTAACTTTTGAACTCCTATCATTTTAAGTGTGCTTGTTATTCCCTATAGCTTGTGTAGGGAAATTCTTTTTGGTGTGTTTTCTAGATTTTCAGACCCTAGGTTAGTTAGGAACTGTATAAACTGGCTGAGTTAAGACGGTCCAGAAGACTATAGGGCTTGCCACCTGATTTTATTCCTAGTTCAGGAGAAAATCGTATGGAATCTATCAACCAAGGAGTTGCTACCACCTCCCAAGTGAGAGATAATGTGTTTGTGGAAAGTGGAGTACCATATTCTTCACACTCGCCTCCCTTGGTCTAACATCCTTCTCGGGGATATTCCTCATTCCATTCTCCCATGGAAGGATGTGTTGATGATACTGCTCACCCGGATTTTGGTCCCAATGCTCCATTTTGGGACACCCCTATAGGTCAGGCCATTGCCTCATTTGGCACCCAGTTAAACTCTTCTGAAGATGAAGAATAACGTAGGAAATACCGTGCTTCCATTCTCCATGCATAGGAGATTGAAAAGCAAATTGATATCCTTTTAGGCCCAATTATTAAAGTCCACATCTATTCCTAGATGATATCATTCACTTGCCAAATCTATGAGACCCATTAAACCGATTATAGATTGTCCATTGACACCCTACAACCCAGGTCAAGATACCACACCTACCACCTCTCATGTTATGTCTATGCCTAATCTTCCCAGGTCTTCTACACCTGAGATTCAATCTTCAATTCTTGTTTCGTCTACACCTTCTACCAGGGGGCAACCCCCGCCACGACCTACGTCATCTGACACCAAAATTGTTGCTAGTCAAGGACATACCTCTAACATAGAACCATCTATAGTTTATGTCCCTCCCACCCATACCAATGTGGTCTTCCATCCAGTTCAGGACAACCCTTCGGGGCTCAACCTGTAACCATTCAATCTTCTGGAGGTCATCGTTATCAAATACCTATAGATACTATTAATCATCCACCCAATCTGATGGGAATTCCATACCCCAGTAACGCTTTTACGCCATGGGGGTAACCTAACTAGTCTTACATGCATGCTATGCAGGGGATAGGTATACATACTGCGGGAGGTGCCAGAGGACCGCCCTATGGAGGTCCTCCCTCTGGGGGGCCTAATGGTCTCGAAGGATCTGGAAAATTTCATCCTTATGGTCCTGGTGGCCCCAGTGGTCCTAGGGGACCTAGTGGCTTTCCACCTTCTAGCCCTGGAGGTTCTAGTTGTCCTCCTCTTAGTGGTTGCGGTGGCTCTAGAGGTTTACCTCCTCCTGGTGCCCCTGGAGGGTCTAGTGGTCCACCTCCTGGTGGTTCTGGTGTTCTTGATGGGCCTAGTGGTCTCAGTGGTCTTGGTGGTCTTGGTGGCCCTTGTGGTCCTCCTCCTATAGACCCTGGTGGTCCTAGCAGTCATGATCGCGGAATTCAACCCCCTGTGGGTGGATCTTCCGGTATTTCTTTCTCACAACAACCTATTTATCAGTCTACTTATGGTCCTACTGCTAATTATATTCCATATCAATATTACCAGTATGTTCAGCCCAACCGACAGTTACCTTTCCTAGCAAATTTGGACTTAACTGATTTGTCCAAGTTGATTAATGACCCCATTCGACACAATCCCTCGTGGCCACCCATTTTAGTAAAGTTACCATCGGAAATCTCAAAATTTGAAGAGAAACAAGGAGATGATCCAAAGAACCATGTAATGACATTCCACTTGTGGTGTTCTTCAAAATCCCTCATGGATGACTCCATTCGGTTACGAATATTTCGGTGAAGTTTGACAGGTAGGGCTGCGAAGTGGTACACTGAACTCCTAGAACATTCATTTGTGGATTTTGGCTCATTGACAACCGTGTTTCTTACACACTTTCAACTCCCTATTCATTAATAAATGGGTAGTAATATTTTAACCTCTCTGTGATAAAACACCTCCACCTACATTTCTGATCATATTCATGGGTGGAGAGGCAAAGAAGGCTTATTAGGTGATTGGTTCACCAGATCAGTTACTAGGTGATTGGTTCACCAAATCCTTGTTACCTCCTATTGCCTAAGATGTGGCCATGGGTGGTGCCGTCACTGAAGAGCAGGCTATTAGTCGGTCTCAGTACCTAGACTTGGTTTATTCCCAGTCTAGCACTCTTTATGACCTGATTCCTCAAGCTCCTCACCCCAGCACCGATCCTACCAAGCCACCAACAGAAGTACATGTTGAAGGGATTGTTGGTTCAATCTAGTCCTTGTCTATAGTGAAACCTACCAAGCAAACCCAAAATACCCCCCCTACTCCTTCGACTCCTAAGGTTTCCGTCAAGGTCAATTCTATTCAAAGTACTCAAACTTCGGGTAATAAAAATAAAGGTAGAAATCGAAATAAAAAACCTGGAAACCAGTTGGAGACTCCATGAACAACCAATGGTGATAACAATGAAGGGAAAATAAAAGCAAAATATCCCTGTCTGCACTACAGTGGTGACCATTTTTCAAAGGAGTGTCCTTGTCGGGACAAAATATCCTAGTTTTTGAAGTCCAATCTCACACCTGCGGTACTTACGAATCCTTTTCCCTCTCAACAATAGGTGATATACCTCATGTCTAATCAGGGTAATTCTATTTTGTTAGAAGAAATTGGTATGATGTCCTTAGATACCATCCATCTGCAAACTCAAAGTCAGAATTATGATAAACTCACAGATAAAAATGAAGATCATCCGTCTTCAGGGAAAGCCCCTTCTACTAGTTCTCTTGAGTCCTCATATATTGTCCCCTTGTCTATCAAGAAGCCTACTCTGGACATGAATTTGCACCCACCTAAGAGTACTCTTCGGAAGGCAGTATTTAATCCCAATGGCTGAGCTACTCAATTTTATAATGTGGTTGAAGATATCGCTCAGGCACCTTTGTGCAATGTCTACCCTAGAAGTGCTCCAAAGTTTCCCTACACAACGCAAAAACCTGTTGATTGCATTAGGAGCTTTAGACTCAGATAACACCAAATTGATTCATTTCAATGTTGAGAACTATAAGTCTAGGTTACCACATAAACTTGCTTTTCAAGTCATTACGAAAGAGGTTGGAAAGAAATTTTTTCGAACGATCCTAGATGAAGGAGCTTCGACTTCCGTTTTATCTCTATCTTGTTGGAAATCCCTGAGCTCGCCCAATATTATAACATCACCTATGACCTTAAGACCTTTGATGGACAGGCTTTCCAACCCCATGGTCTCATATCAGCCCTCGCAGTCAAGGTGGGGGGGAAATTGTTTCCATCCAAGTAGAAGTGGTAGATGCCCCTTTAGATTACAATCTCCTTCTAGGATGAAATTGTTTCTATCCTTTAACTGATGTTGCTTGAACAGTATTTTGAACCATCCAATTTCCACATCTAGGGAGAATCATTACTATTGACCAGCTTGATTTCTGTACGTCAGATGTTACTACCTCCATGGCTAATAACATCCCCATGTTAGGATAGGCCCCTCCTCCTTACAAGTCAATTGGGGTAGGTGTGTTGAAGGATTCATCCCTCATGGGAGTTTTTCCATCCACTCCTTGTTAGAATAATCAACCCATAGTTAGCTACATTAGACATTAATTATCTCCATTTTTGTCTTATTTGCCTAGTTTCCATATTCCACTCTATGCAAGTTGTCCTCCACATCTCCTAGATGGTCGAACTTGCTAAAAATGAGTCATGGAGCACTTGGGAAACCTCTTGGAATCAATTCTACTTTATTCTTGGCCTCCCTAGTGCATATCTTTTTTTTCTGCTTTATTACCTGCTTTTACTGAGTTTTAAGGAAATTGGGAAAGTTTGACTAGGTGAAGTTAACTTGTTTTTTTTCCCTCATCATACTCCACTCTTTTCTCCTAATAAAAGAATGTATGAGTTTTCCTTCCATCACCTATTAGCCTCCCTAATTGATTTTTTCAATTCGTGAGCTCTTAGATAGATTTGGAAGTTGCTTTATGCACCTATGGAAGATTTGATTAGATTTAGTAAGCCTGCTTCTGACTAATTCGAATGGCATCCCAATGCATTCAAATATATCATGTAATTATTTATTGTGGCAGCATATGAAATCACAAGGTTTGCTATTATACACTTATTCAATACAGATTAGTGTTCTGCTCCATATCAGTCTCCTTTGTGTGTAATTTGCATGTGTAATTAGCAATTTTTGTGAGTGTAATTGTTCTAACACTTGGGTTCAATTTCCACATGGTATTAGAGCCTTTTTAGATTGATTTATCTCCTTCCATATTGTTATTTCAGGTTCGACATCATTGACTGGGAGCATTTTGCTGACTGAAGGGACAATTTCTGAGCTATGGATCAATCTCAAAAGATCATCTTGACTCCATTTTATTTCTTTGAATGGAGTCAAGATGATCTTCAGAGTGACTATGGAAATAGAAGCAGATCCCAATGCAGCTGTAGAGAAAATTAAATGTCACAACAGGAGGGATGAGGCCTATGGTCTCCTGTGTTTGAGCATATCCAGAGACCTCCTTTTCCATCTTGATGGATTGACATCACCAAATGAAGTATGGGAGAATATTTTTGAGCATTTTGATAAAATAGATGAGATGAGAGGACATAAAATCAAGAATTAATTGATCTCCTTGAGTCCCAGCAGCTTCGAATCCCTGCAACTTTATTTTTCCAAGTTTAAAGCCCTTGTTTTGCAGCTAAAACAATGTGGAATCAAAAAGAAGGAGGAGCAACTGGTTTCATCCATACTCTCAAAGCTTGTCCCTAACTATTTAGTGTTTTTTTCAACCTTCCATTCCACCAAGTTGACAGCTTGAGCCTAGAAGATTCCTAAACTTGCAGACTTCATGGACTCTCTCACACAAGAACAAGATAAACTGGTGATGATGGGCACCATCAAACCTTCCAAAGACCAAGCTCTGGTTGCTGGAGATTTGAGGGTGGATTCAAAAGGAAAGAAGAAAGATAAGAAGCCACTTGAGCAAAATAGAGACAAGAACAAGTATCCAGAGGAGCCAAAAGGTTCCAAGAAGAACCCCCAAGAGAGGAAGAACAAAGGAGAAATGAGCAAGTGCGCATACTGCAGTAAGGGAAATCATACTGAAATCTCCTGCATGAAGAATCAAATTGACATGCTGACCCAACTCCTAGAGAAGAATGGCATCTCCCTTCCTAATAGCTCAAAGAAGAGGGAAGGAGGATCAAATTCAGAATACACAGAGAGAGTTCATGCATTGGTTGCTGGCACATCAAGCTCACCTAGTTTCATCATTGATTCTGGAGCTTTAAGACATATGTTTTCGACCAAGGAGGCATTCACCTCACTTGACATGTCAAAAGGTCCACCAATAGTACTGGGAGATGACTCTCTCACTGAAAGTTTGAGCAAAGGGAGGATTGATCTTAACCATGGTAAGTTCAACAATGTATTGTATGTTCGAGGTCTTACCTTTAACCTCTTGTTAGTGTATCAGATGACCCACACAGGGTCTCCAAAGAAGGTCATATTCTCCCCTGATGAAGTTGATAGCACAGAGATATCAAGTGGTAAATTCATTGCAAAAGGAGTTGCAAATCACACTTCGAAGGTATACATGTTTTCACATTTTCTACCCTACTCAAACACCTCTACTCTTTTAATTCATGCTAATGAGGCAAGCAAGCTTTGCAATGAAATATTTGGCCATATTAACTATAAGTATCTTTCTGATCTTAGTGAAAAAGAAATGGTCATAGGGATACCAAAGATTAAGTTTTCCAAAGGAGTCTGTCAAGGTTGCATCTTAGGAAAACACCCAGAACATAAATTTGAGAAAGCTAGTCATGAGAGAACCTCTGCACCTCTTGAGTTGATCCACAGTGATGTTTCTGGCCCATTTCCTCATATGTCAATGAGTCAGGCCAAATATGCATTGACATTCATAGATGACTTTTCCAGGTACTGGTGGGTTTACTTCCTAAAGCAGAAGTCTGAATTTTTTGGCCTCTTCAAAGTCTTTAAGGATTTGGTTGAAAACCAGTCTGGGAGGAAACTCAAGGTCCTTAGATCTGAAAATGGTGGTGAGTATGTCAAGTTTGAGTTCATTCAATATTGTGTATATGCAGGCATTCATATGCATCATTCTATCCCTTACACACCACATCAAAATGGTGTTGCTAAGAGGAAGAACAGATCACTAAAAGGGATGGCAACCTGCATGATGGAGGCTAAGATTTTTCCACCAAAGTTTTGGGACGAAGCTATAAATTGTGCATCCTATATCCAGAATAGGGTTCCTCATAAATAGCTTGATGGTATGAATCCTTTTGAAGCATGGAGTGGGCACAAGCCAGAAGTGACCCATTTAAGGATTTTTGGCTCAAGGGCTTGGGCTAGAATTCCAAAAGAAAATAGGAAGGATTTGCAGCCCCAAATCCAAGAGTGTCTATTTATTGGGTACTCCAAACATTAAAAAGGATACAAGCTGATAAATTTTAGCACAAACAAAGCCTTCATTGAAAGTAGTCTTCAGTTCCAAGAAGAGCCTTTAGTAGCAGTTGAAGTTGGAGAGTTTTCTTGACCACTAGAACCATTGAATGTAAGTGAAGAGATAAATGAGTCCTACAAGATGAAAATGGGAAGCAAAGACCATTCACATAGCTAGGGAACTAGCTGGAAATCCTAGTGATTCTAGGAGGACTAGATCTCAATTTTAGAGCGCCCTGTGTATGAAAGACCCTTTGTTTGCAGAGAAATGCTATCTGATGGTTGAATCAGACCCATAGACATATGCATATGCAACAAATGATACAATATGGAAAACATCCATGAAAGAAGAATTCAACTCACTCCAGAAGAACAACACTTGGGAGCTAGTTGATCTTCCCCCAGGGAGGAAGCTAGTTCAATGTAAGTGGGTTTTCAAAACTAAGTTTTCTGATGATGGTTCACCTTTGGAATATTAGAAAATATTGGTAGCCAAGGGATACTCACATGTACATGGCATAGACTACAATGAGACTGTTGCACTAGTGGCAAAGATGGACTCCATCAGGCTAGCCTTAGCCATTGCATCTTCGAAGCAGTGGGAGGTACATCACATGGATGTGAAGTGTGTTTGTCTGAATGGAGATCTTACTGAAGATATTTACATGCAGCAGCCTCAAGGATTTTTTACTAATCCATCTCTTGTGTGCAGGATAAATAAATCATTGTACGGGCTTAAGCAAGCCCCCAGGGCTTGGCATGCCAAGATTGATGGCTTTCTGCTATCATTGAATTTTTTTCGATGCAAGTCTGATCCTAATGTTTATTTGAAGCTGATTCATGGTTCTTTGATGATTATTTTCTTGTATGTGGATGACCTTCTCATTATAGGAAGCTCAAAGGATGAAATTTCCTCCTTGAAGGATGCAATGAACCATGCATTTTCTATGATTGATTTGGGGTTATTGAGCCAATTCTTGGGTCTTGAGATTGCTCAAACCAAACATGGAATAAAATTACATCAGTCCAAGTATTCTTTGTATTTTATGAACAAGTTCAACATGAAATATTGCAAGCCAAGCAACACTCCCTTCCTTTCAGGAGTTAAGCTTGAAGAAGCAGATTTTTCACCTTTGGTAAATAATACACTGTATAGGCAACTGATTGGGTGTTTGCTGTAGCTTACACATAATCGACCTGATATTTCCTATGCAGTAAGTGTGGCTTAAAGATACATGGATCAGAATTATGATATCCATTGGAGAGCAGCCAAAAGGATCCTTAACTTTGTTTAGGGAACAAGAACTCATGGGATCTTCTACAAAGCTAAATCTGATGTTGATTTGATTGGGTTTACTGACAGTGATTGGGTAGGTGACAATATAGATAGAAATTCAACATTAGGATATGTGTTCATTCTTTCTTAAAGACCAATAAGCTGGTCAACTAAGAAACAGAGTGCCATTGCACTCTCATCTACAGAAGCAGAGTACAGAGGAGTTGTAAATGCAACAACTCAATGTTTATGGTTGCAGGGGTTACTTGGTGAGTGTGGCTTCGAATCAGAATACTGAAATACTATCTATTATGATAATCAGAGTACCATTCGAATCTACAATGATCCAGTTCAAAGACAGAGAACCAAACACATTGAAATCCATATGCACTACATCAGACAGTTTGTGCATGATGATACCATTCACCTACTCTTCTGTTCATCTTCAGAACAAGTAGCAGACATATTCACCAAAAATTTTTGTGGGAATACTTTCAGAAATATCAAATCACTACTAAAGATTGCTGATTATGCTATGAAGCATGATTGAAGACAAGATTTTCAAATTTTGTTTTACCGTCCATGTTTAAGGGAGGATTTTTCCCACTGGGTTTTTGCATATTTCCTTGTTTAAATGGACATGCAGTATGTAAAGGGTGACTAGGCCTTGTTGCTAGGCCCTATTATTTTCTGATATTTTACTCATAATTCAGGCTTAAGGGGGGGTTTTAGAATAATCAACCCATAGTTAGCTACCTTAGACATTAATTATCTCCATTTTTGTCTTATTTGCCTAGTTTCCATATTCCACTCTATGCAAGTTGTCCTCCACATGTCCTATATGGTAAAAATTGCTAAAACTGAGTCATGGAGTGCTTAGGAAACATCTTGGAATCAATTCTAATTTATTCCTGGCCTCCCTAGCCCATATCTGGTTTTTCTTCTTTATTACCCATTTTTACTGAGTTTTAAGGCAATTGGGAAAGTTTGACTAGGTGAAGTTAACTTTTTTTTTGCCCTCATCATCCTCCACTATTTTCTCATAATAAAAGCATGTAAGAGTTTTCCATCCATCACCTATTAGCCTCCCTAATTGATTTTGTCAATTTGTGAGCTCCTAGACAGATTTGGAAGCTTCGTTATGCACCTATGGGGGATTTGCTTAGATTTAGTAAGCCTGCTTTTGAATAATTTGAATGGCATCCCAATGCATTCGAATCTATAATGTAATTATTGATTTTGGCAGCCTATGACTTCACAAGGTTGGCTATTGTACACTTATTCAATACAGATTAGTGTTCTGCTCCATATTCAATCTTCTTTTTGTGTAATTTGCATGTGTAATTGGCAATTTTTGTGAGTGTAATTGTTCTAACTCTTGGGTTCAATTTCCACACTCCTTCTAGCATAGATTCCACATCATTCCATATGATCTCCTCATTTTATTGTGAGCCTGGGGTCAAACATGTTGTTGATCCTACCTTGTTAACTCCTCACGAAGCTATGTATGACGCCATTCAAACCTCTTCCGATGATCACACTGATGACCTTCATCTAGTGGCTTTGGATCCCTACCATTTACCGTATTGGTTAGAACCTTCTCTTCCCACTCTATATTATCTCTTTGAGACTTTTCCTTCCAATGAGTCCATTATTGAGATCATGAGCACGGATGAGTCCATTTGGGAGGATCACCATCATAGATCCATGTTCCTCCCCAACACCTGTTCGATTAACCATGATTTTGCATCCTTGTTTCCTACTGATATTGTCAATGTACCCCAAATTCCTATATTTTTGCAAAATATAGATTATGAAGGAAACCTTTGCAGCATTACATAGACGAACCCGATTGACATATCAGCCAAGCCTGATACTATCGAGCATGTTCATGTTGGGCAGAACTGCTCTGCAAGTGAATTTGAAGCCTATAAGGCACTTTTTAAATAATTCCATGATATTTTTTCCTGGTCCTATGAATATATGCCAAGGATTGACCCATCCATCATGGTCCATGAGATTAAAACCTATCCCTCGGCCGAACCTGTCAGGAAAAAACTTAGGCAAGTCCATCCTTGAAAGGCCACAGCTATAAAGGCTGAAATTGAGAAGCTTCTGAAAGCTGGGTTTATTTATCATGTACCCCAAACGTAATGGGTATCGAACGTTGTCCCTGTCAATAAAAAGTAGGGCACCATTAGAGCCTATATTGACTTAGGGATCTCAATAAAGCTTGTCCCAAGGACAACTTTCCTACCCTGCACATCGATCAGATTATTGAAAACTGTGCTGGAAGTTTCATATTTTCATTTATGGATGGATTCTATGGCTATAATCAGATTGAAATATTACCCTCTGATGAACATAAGATGACATTCATTTTCCTAAGGGGAATATTGCCATATAAGAAGTTATCGTTTGGATTGAAAAATGCTGGATCTACATTCCAGCGTGCGATGTCCTACACGTTTCACAATGTCAAACACATTGTTGAACCATACCTTGAAGATCTCCCTGCTCATTCGCAGTGACAAGAGGACCACCCTGGTCATATGAGAGAGATATTCTTGAGATGCCGTCATTATAATATATGGCTCAACCCGCATAAATGTGTTTTTTGCATTGAGACGGGATGATTGCTAGACTTTCTGGTATCCAAAGATGGCATATAAATAGATCCTTTAAAAACTACTTCCATTCTTGATCTACTAGCCCCAACTAATTTCCTTGAACTCCAAAGTTTGCAGGGGAAGGAAAAATTTCTCCATCGTTTCATGTGCAATTTCATAGACAAAATGCATGGTTATATGTGTCTCCTTAAGAAGAACACCCCACTCTTCTGGGATGACCAACCCTAATGCGCCTTTGACAATCTTTAGCACGCTCTGACTCATTCACCTATGATAGACCCCCCTGATTATTCAAAGGACTTTCTCTTGTATATTGCTTGCTCTGCTACTACCATCGCTATGGTTTTAGTGCAGGACAATCTCCACGGTCAGGAGCACGTGATTTACTATGCCAGTAAGAATCTCCTAGATTCTGAAACCCATTATTCATGAGTGGAAAAGTTAGCATTTTCCATGATCATTGCTATACAAAATTTCTGTCATTACATTATGCTCTTCACTACCACCATATTGACAGACCAGAACCTGTTGTACTACATCCTGACTCGTCAGGTGCTCGAGGTTAAGTACTCCCATTGGATTTTTATCCTTCAGGAGTTCGATCTAGAGTTTGCCAAGGCTACATCAAAGAAATCCTTGGTATTTGCAGAGCTTATGTGTGATCTTCCCTGTGCTTCGACGGAATCTGAGCCCAGTGATTCATTTTCGGATGAATTCCTGTTCCTGATAAGCACTACTGATCCTTGGTATGGATATTTGCTTATATATCTTGAGATGCAGCGTTTTCAGCTACATTTATCCTACAATGATCGCTATCGTATCCGTCACCATGTGAAATACTATCTCATCCTAAATAATACTTTGTATATATGTGTAATTAACTCTATTCTTCGACGATGCCTCACTCATGAGGAGGCTGAACATGTGTTGAATGATTGCCGCTCTGGAGGATGTGGCGGTCATTTATCTGGGATGGCTACAGCCCAAAAAATCCTTCATGTTGGCTATTTTTGTCCTTCTATCTTTGAAGATTGTCATGATGCTATTAAGAAATGCCCACCTTGTCAACATTTCTATCCTAAAAATCCCACTTTGGTCCACCACGTCATTGCTGTTGGTCCATTCTCCAAATGGGGGATTGACTTGACGCATTGTAAGCCTACCTTAGCAAGGGAGCATGGTTACATCATCGTAGTCGCTGATTACTTCACTAAATGGGATGAGGCCATGCATACATATGCAGAAGATGGTAAGACTTCTGCTCTCTTCTAGTTCAATCATATCATAGCTATATTTGGAGTTCCACAGTCCATCATTACTGATCACGGATCCCATTTTCGTAATCAGATGATGGAGGAAATGGGTAGCAATCTAGGGTTTTGCCATGAAAACTCTATGCCATATTATCCACAAGCTAATGGTCAGGTAGAGGCCATTAACAAATTTTAAAAACTATGCTTCGTCAGACGGTTGGAGAGCGTAAACCCAATTGGCACCATGTTCTTTTCTCTGCTCTTTGGGCTTATCAGCCTTCTGTGAAAACAACTATTGGTTTCATGCCATTTCAGCTTATCTATGGAATTGAAGCCGTCTTACCAATCCAATGTCAGATTCCATCTTTGCAACTTGTCGTTAAACTTCTCCCAGACACTTCCAGAGAGGAAGAAAGATTTTTATACTTGAGTAACCTTGACGAGACTCGCAGAGATGCTGCCTTGGCTAATGAAGCACATAAGAAATGTGTCAAGGTGCAATATGATAAATTTTTCCAACCTCGTGTCTTCAATGAGGGTGACCTAGTATTGACCTATGACCAGAGATATGAAAAACTAGGGAATGGTAAGTTCGTACATACCTTTCGTTATTTCTAAGGTGGTAGAGAAAGGAGCTTATGAGCTCATTGATTAAGATGGAATCCCTTTGGGGAAACCTCACAATGGGTTGTACCTGAAAAGGTACTATGCCTAGGTATTTCTCGGATGGTATGTTGTATATATGTATATTGATTGGCTTTCAGTGTGCTTTTAGTATTTCCAAGATGGTTTTGAGTTTCATGTCCACATCTATTTATACCATGTTTTGGTCATGCAGATGGCTTTCTACGGCTTCGCTGATGGTGCTTGCTACCACACATTGAATCTCACCTCAGCTGCTTGGGTTCTCTATTCCCTAGATGAATATTTGGTTAGTTTAGGAGTGGTTTGTATAGGTCTCGCTACTAATAACATTGTCGAGTATGAAGCAGTCATTGGTCTTTTGAATAAAGCTTCCTCCCAGGATGTTTGTGATCTAGTATTCTTAATGGACTAACAGCTCGTGGTTTGCCATTTGAACCATTTCTACACCATTAGGAACCCAGTACTCCTCCGCCTCTTTTAGAGACTGCGTTTGTTAGAAATATCATTCAAAACTATTACTTATAAGCATATACCTAGGGAACATAATGCAGTCATTGACTCATTGGATAAATACATCCTATACTGGCATATTTCCCATTCATGATGGTAAATCAAACATGGTCCATTGTAAATAAACATTTAGAGACAATAAAACTCATAGAAAACGCATTTTCCATTTGAAACATATAAACATCGTGTAAAGGTCTGTATATATATATATGAAAAAGTTTTACAAAAAATAGGTCCCAATACCTCCTCTGAAGCACATAGGATTTTAGGCAAAATCATCATACAAAATTCTAAAGCTATCAGCTTTCAGTACATATTTCATACACTAGTGGTGCTCATGATACCACATCACTACTCGAGCTACCCTACGTAACAACCTATTGAATTGGCCAAGTACTCTCGCTGTAGATCTCTGATATCTCATCGGGAAGTCATCTATGTCAGCATATGGGATATCTAAGGTCAACCTCTCCAAGTTCTCCTCTAACTCCCCGGTGATATCATCACCCTATGGTACAAATCAAGATCCTGCTCACCTATCCAATGAAGATACTCCTCCAGGTTGCGCTACTCCAACATCTGCATGAGAATATATAGGCCTCGTCACTTAACATAAAAAATAAAAAACATAAAAATATTTCATCCATTTTAGGGTTTCTTGCTTCTTACCAATATCGGCCCACTCGCCGCCAGGTCGGAGTGGTAGGTCAGGATCTCTGGTGAAGTCTGTGCTTGCATAAGCATAGTCCTCAACCATGAGGATCTCATCTTGGAGCCATCTGAAGAATGAATCAGCGAACTTCACCCTTCCCCTACCCGCTCCTGTGCAATCCATGACTTGGACCCACCTCAGCATATGGGGGTCCTGTGCTCTGAGACTCTGGAAGCTCACCTAAGGCCTCATCTGTGGAACCCGCTCGAGGAAGAAGTAGACTAACTTTGAACCAAATCCGAACTGCTTCAGCTCTCCTTGCCAACACTTAGTCATTTGATCCTTGAATATTGGAAGCATTGTTTCCACCCAGCTGAACACCATGGGTGCCATGGCCTCTACGGCATACAACATGTGTGCCCTAGAAGCCTGGTGCACACCCTGAATCTCGACCACCCTCTTCATGGTTAATAGAATAGTCTGTAAGGCCCCATCCATCCCTGCTTTGATGGGGATCTTCTTCCTCGATGTACCTATTCTCGGTGCACAGTGACAATCTATAAGCTCTCTGGTAGTAATGTCCCCTCTACGGGAACCTGTCAGTGACATGGGAGCACCCTGCCTCAAGAGACCAGTTAGGAAGTAGATATATTCTACCTCCACTGTAACTATATGGGCCCCCACCTCAAAGTACTGCTGCTCTAGATTCCACATTTGCAGTATGTGTTCCAGTAACCTTTCATGTGACACCATGCTTTGGGTCCGGAAGAAATTCAAGAGCCCATAGTCTCGTAATGCGGCAATAAAACCTGCATTTCTCTTGAAAGAGGCATCCTCTATGTCATGCATCCTTTCTTTCCATATCACCATGTTTTGAGAAACCTAGAACTGCCAAAAAAAATAATGGTATGCATTAGAATCATCCTTAAATCATTGAAAATCAAAATTATTAAATTATATTGCCCATACTATTACTTTAAATTATCCACGGTCGGCACCGCTTGTGCACCGTTGGAGACAGGTGGTGACACCACCTGTCCACTGTGTTGTTGGCACGGTTCTCAGGTGGTAGCACGTATCCCGCAAGGGGTAGCCGCAATGCTTTCATTTTGAGTTTTATGGCTTTCCATATGGGCCCAAAACCCCACCAAATCTCAAATTAAATGCTATGAAATAAAAGATAACTGTCTTAGCTATTACCTGCAACTGGCGATGCTGAAAAATGATGGTGGATACTCCCTGTATCAGCTATGGAATATCTAGCTAAGAAAATGCTCCAAGTGCTCTCTGCTAGAGGTAAATAGTGAAATGATTTGATTTTTTACTATTTACTTGAATTATATAGGCATTTTTGGGTCTGACTTGCTATAGTTTTGATGTAAAATCATGTTTTAGTAAAAATTTATCTGTCGTAATCCCTAATGCTAGTTTTGAATGCATTTAACACTTGTTTCTGAGACTATTGCAGGATAGGAGAACTCTAGCGAAAAGCTTTGAAAGTTTGTTTATGGATTTTTTGCACTTTCATAGAACGGAAAAGGTCGATGAGCATTTATTATGAAACTTTGATCACGCTCTTTAAACCTAGTATCAAAGGTCTGAGTCATTTTTGAATCTTTCCAGGCTCGTAAAATTTGACATTGCATAAAGAAACATCATGGAGTCTTCTTTTCACATCTTTTTTCAGAGTCCTTAAACATGAAAAGATCATCGAGTCCATTTCCGAATCTTTCTACGCTCGTAAAAAGTGACATTGTGTAAAGAAACCTCATGGAGCCCTCTTTAAACTCTTTTCAGGCTCCTTAAATACAAAAGGATTTTCGAGTACTTGTCTCCTTCATACTCATAAAAGTATTTGAAGAGTCATCCTTCCGATGGTAGGTTATCTCTTTTTCGGTTCGGATAGGACTATTTACAAGAAGGAACACTCCAGCCAATCATGACTAGAAGATTTCTCTAAGGTATGATTGTATACTTTTCCAGGCCTTAGAGACTAAATCATACGAAAAAGGACCCTTTGGAGTCTTCTTTCGTATTCATTCAGACTCTCTAAACATGAACAATACCAAGTTTTCTTTCAATGGAATTGTTTAAATCAAACATTGAGAGACCCGTTTTGGGAACAAACCCCTCCTCTCTCAGGTTCGTAAAATATATGAGTCTGTACTTGTCTTTAGACAAGCTATATCGAGTGTTTGTGACCATCTTTGAACTCGTAAAAATGAAAAGATGAACTCATCAATCATGATGGGGGAAATGGGAAGGGAATCATTTTGCAAATAATGGTAGTTATTTGTCGTTACCTTTGAACATGGCACTTGTCTACACAATGATGTCAGTCAATTGGGTATTCAACTAATCTCTATGATCATCCACTTTCACAAGTCATGTCAATCCTTTGAGTCTTTCAAAAGAATGAATTGTCGACTAACACATTGTGTGTCTGTCCCATCTAGTCATGCTGCCAAGTCTTTTTGTCATGTCGCTCGATGTTCAAAGGGGATTTGAAGAAGTTTTACCTCTGCAGTCTACACAGTCTTTGTTTCAATATCTTTCAGTTAGTATTCTGGTTACTACATACACATCATTCCAAAACTATGTTCCAATTTTTGTGTCATCGATGTGGGACTCATCATGACCCTCCTTCGACGAGACTATTCCCATTGAAATCAACTCATTGTCCAAGAAATAGTCTTAGAAACAATATTTAGTACCTTGAGATCTGTATACCTTAATGACAGATTCTCTCACTCTCGATATAGGTTCACATCATTAACCTTTGATCGATAGAATTGACTGGGTGTTCGACATTAGGATATATATTCGCACTCAGTAGATTGTACTAGAGTACCTTGGGAATCATTGACGTTAATGGTGATCTCCCTTGCACTTGTTAATGGTTCACATCATTGGCTGATAATTAAGTGGCTTCTACCATGTTTGACTTTAGATCATTGTAATCACATCGATAGAATTGTACTTTGTGGAAGACAAGACGAAGACCCTGGGTGTTAGTTTAAAGTGCTCACTACTTTTCCCTAGGTTGTGATGGATTTTTGTATATCTAGCATGGATACACGTTTGTATGGTCGTGGCTATGCTCAAATTTGCATCTGTATGAAATAGATCTAGGTTGTATGTCTGATAGCTATTTCCAATTTTGAGTCCTCTATCACATGGATCTATGCTATATTCTAGTAGCCATGCTTGTTTATTCCTCTCATGGATCTGCCTTGTTTTGGTCTGCAACCATGAGTTTGGTTACTTGTGTATATGAGTCAACATACTAATGTACTACAAATGACTACTTGATGACATGCTCCAATCAAGATGACATTTTCACCTCGTGGAAACAACTTGTTCTCTGAAAGCTCTTGTTTATCATATCCCTCTAAGACTCATGGTTTGGGGGGCATCCTGTTATACCAAAATCCTATCACCCTCATGTGATATGACATTTTACATACCTACTTTCCCTGAATCCCAGCTTCTGGAGTGGAAACCCATACTAAATGTAAATCTTTCATAGAAATTCCCTGCATTGAGCTTACCTTGTTATCCAGGAGCGGTACCTTGTTCACACCGCCCATCCTCTGTTTCCCATAAGCGGTGCCACCGCTTATGGCCCTTGGTCCATAAGCGGTTATTACTTGAACCGGTCTGTCATTGAAGGAGAAACATAGTACCCCAGGTAAAAAGGGAAAAATAGAAGTTTCTCGAGGCTTCTAGATGATAAGCCTCGAGATCTCCCTTATCCCTACCAATGTGGGTCTGTTGAGCTCGCGATCCCCCATCCTAGGATCTTGGAGGCCACCTCACCCACTAATCTCTCAACCATCCCTATCCACCTAGCCTTATAAATACAAGCTTATTGGCATGGTTGAGGGGGAGAAATCTTAAGGTATTGTTATGTTGTTGGATCGATCACTTGGTCCATATCATTGGAGAGAATAGAGAGAGCTAGAGTTAGAGCTGATGGGGATGGGAATGCTTTCTTCCATGGAGATGCATGTCAACACTAAGGCTTGCTTGTAAAATTCTTCATATTTCTATATTAATGCAAGTTGATTTCTGTCCCACATATATTGTTGTTCTATGATTTCACATGTATGTTGTTATATTCCTTAGTCACTAACATAGATTAGTAGATTATATTCTGGTGGTTTCAATATGTTTGCATATTGAAGCTTATTGCAGGTACACAGGGTAACGATTGAAGCATTACATTCCAGGTATCTACGACATCTAGGGAGAGTCTTCAACCTCTGTCCTCTATTTTTTCTGGATCTGAACCATTCAGACCAATGGAACACCTTGTTGTATGCAGGAGGTGAAATATTCCAGCTAACATGGATCTTTACATTCTTCACTTGGTTTCTCGGAGTCATATTCCTGTTTATGTTCTTCCCTTCAAATAGTTTGGTTAGGGAATCAAACATAGCTTTAGGTGTCTTTAGGGAGGACACCTATGGTATGAGGTGATCCTTGATTGAATCAGCAATAATTCTTTTAGCGATAATCGACTTCTTCTTATGTAAGGCCTTAGCCTCATCTTCCCCTGGAACTGGAACCTCCTCATTGATATAGGAGTCCAACTCATTTTCTTCCAAGACCAGGGAGATCCTCTACTTCCAGGCTCAAAAGTTATTAGCTCCCTGAAGCTTTTCATCAAGCTTGGTATGATGAGACATATTAATTAAGAACCTCAAATGGAAATACAACAGATTTAGATCTTACCAGGTCAAGATGTCCAATCTAGACATTAGAGGAATTTTGGGGTCTAAAATGGGCCTCCTAAGGAAAATAATAAAATAATAGTTAAAATAATAAAATAATGTTGATTAATTTTCGAGGAAGAAAGAAAAAAACTACTTTTTGTGTTCGTATTTTCGACATATCTCCCTGTGCTTTTACTCAAATTTCGATCGGGAGAGCTCGTTGGATGCGGAATTTGATTCCGCATCCAACGAGTACCCACAGTGCATACTTTTGATAGACCCCTCTACCCCAAAAACAATAAATACATGAAAAAAATGTGATGATGACCCCGCTACCCCAAAAACAAGAAATACCTGAAAAAATGTGATGATGATGTCATCATCACATTTTTTCAGGTATTTCTTGTTTTTGGGGTAGCAGGGTCCATCAAAAGTATGTAGTGTGGGTACTCGTTGGATGCGGAATCAAATTCTGCATCCAACGAGCTCTCCCGATCAAAATTTGAATAAAAACACAATGAGATATGTCGAAAACACGAACAAAAAATGTAGTTTTTTTTAATGACAAATATGTCAATTCAACCATTATGGTTGACTTAATTTATTCAAATTCTATTGGTTCTTGAATTCCAACTCACAAAAACTAATTTTGGCATGTTTTCTTATAAGGCCCATTTTAGACCCCAAATTTCCTCTAATGTTTTGAGCTGAATTTTTGCAGTGCTAGTTCAGGAGTAGATTAGGGTTTGGATTTTCCGAAGTTTTGTCCAACCAAATGATTTTATATTGATCTCTAAACTTTTATTTTGAGGAGGATATCAATCCAGGCCTGGGCTCACCGAAAAATTCTACTTTTGTGGAAATCCCTAATTTCCAGTAGTAGTGTCGGGTCCAAAACTGAAAAACCTCAAAATTGGATTCTGCTTCGACAGAAAGATATTCCCTAGGGAGGAGAGTTGTTCCAACATTATTTTGCAAAAAATTGGTGGAGAGAGAACCACAAAGTAGGAATCCCTAGTTCCCACAGTTGCGAAGTGTCTTCTTCTCGGGTTAGCTCTGATACCATGTTAGATTTTAACATTAAGCTAGCATTATATTAGGATCTTTTCACTGAGAGAATAAAAAGCACAGCAATCAAACACAAGAGACAATGAACACAATGTTTATCCTCAGGGAAACCATAAATGGAGGAAACCCCACAACTTCCTTAGATATAGAATCAGCACCAAAAGTAAAACCCCAAAACAGTAAGATGATCTCCCGACAGCAGTAACCTATTTCTTCCTAGCCCTAGTGTCTTCTTCTTCGTCAGCTATGCGATACAACTGAGTGTGAGTGAGTGTGTGATAAAGAGAGAGGATACCTCTCTATTTATACTAATTTTTGACATGAAAAAACCCTACTAGGGATACTTCTCTAGGAGAGTCTAATAACCCTGGTACCCCGTAACTACAGGGACTTTAACCCTTGATCAATAGGAGGGTTACCCATAATGATTGGCATGACTTGTTTACATTATAGAACCTCCTGATAGGAACATCAGGGCATGACATGAATCAAGTACATTACAGACACATCCCAGAATAAACATCGGATTACAATACATAAGAAATACATGTGAATACATTCTGAAGTTACAATTACATCAACAGTAATGTCCCCAACCCTTCGACTGACGAAGAGGATGCTACCATAATCCTATCTACCCGAGAAACTATCCCCATGAACATATGCATGATAAAAAAATTGGAATGCCTTGAACTAAAACATGAATATATGCATAATTATTTATCATACAGGAGAAGCGAACTACATTCCATTCAAGCATTTAGCATGCTCATCATTTTCATTAACAACAAATACAATTGCAAAGATGAAATAGACAAGAATACTTATCTTCGAATGAAGCTCCCCGCAACCAGATATGCTGCTGCAACGTTCCACCCAACCATAGGATAGTGTGCTCATCAATCTCTCATCATCATTGCCACCCCCAAGCTAGGCATGATTTCGCAAGGAAAAGGAAACTAAGAAGGGTCACACATAGCCAAGATATTGCAAAACTCAGTCAAGCCAAAGCTATGTTTCATTTTCTCAGACTACCAAGAGGATGGAAAGCCTTGTTTCCTAATCTAGTGAGCTCAACCATAGAGATATGGGTACCTACACAAGATCTAACTTAGCTTTCCAAACACAAGGAATCATTCCCTTCTCTATTGTACAGTCCCTCAATCTATGCATTCCCTTCAAGTGCTATTCAAGATGTGTAGTGAGGAATAATCATCACTCAATATCCCTCAGTGGGGTTCCTCATGCACTAGGCTTATCAAGAAATTTACCTCTTCCACTCCTAACTCGTTAAGAACCAAAGTAGGGTGTCTAATAGTTTAGACAAAAACAAAATACTCATAATAGCAAAAATGTATTTGCTGGCAATTTACAACAAGTGGGAAACCAAAAACGAATTTCAGATGGGGAAAAAATACCAGGGTGAGCAGAACGACTTTGAGACACATTCTATTGCTCCATAAAGGAAAAATTGACCTCTACAAAAACCCAACTCAACAAATCAATTTTTGAAAACAACAATAAGGATCTCGGGAAAAAAAACGGCCTCTACCAAACCCAAAAAGGAGAATATTCTTTTCCTACAAATTCTGAGGACGTTTATGGCATTACAAGAGGCAAAACAACTGCCATAAACTCCCAAAATGAAAATACTCCTTTCCCACTTCCTGAACAACACAAATATAGATTTTCTAGGCATGCAAGATAAGGAAAATGAGCAAAAAATGTGAAGGATGAACATACAAGAAGCTTCAACTGCATGAAGGAAACCAATGTGGAGGAGAATGGTGAGGTAAAAATGGAAAATGTGGGTGTATGGTAGAATGGCATATATTTTTGGGCATTTTTCTTGCCAAGAAAGTTAGAACACGTTTTTCCAAAAATGGGTGCTCTTCCCAATTCGAATTTGTGCCCATACTCTTCCCACTCCATGCAATAACTAACTCAACCACATTTTGGTAGAATTTAATGATTGGGGAAAAAGACAAAATGGGTAGTTGAGGGTTTAATGGCTTCTCCCTTTGACATTTGTATTTTCTCCATTGGCCCAAAGGTTTAAATAATTTTCCTCCCTATTCCTTAAGAAAAGCATGCCCCCATCTCTTTTAATGTGGCATAGACATAGCTGGTTGTGGGTATTTTAATTAAAATGCATCTTTACATGATGCCAAAAATTATAATGTGTCGGATAGCACGATATACCATCGGCAATGATTTTAATTGCTGGAACATAAAGCATTAAATCGATGGTGAGGATTTTTCATTTAGCTTCACACCATGATTAATTACAATATATACACCATATACATTTTTAATGTAAACGGGGTCAAAACTGGGGTTTTACAATATAATTTTGATTTTAACATTAAAACAGAATATGGAAATAATTTTAATTAGTGCCTTATGAGGTTTAGTATTATCAATGCATGAAGATTTATCTAAAAAGAAAATAATGCAAGTAGTGTTATTAATATGCCACTATGCTCATTGCATAAATTCATTGCATAAATAAAATCTGCAACCCCATATTACAATATTATGGCATTTTCTAGTGTGTTATCAACATAGTTGATATCATATTTAGCTTATATTACAATGGATATTATCATTTCAATATAATGTAGCTATGAATAAAATAGTGTATGGAATTTATTCTAATGAATAATGATTGCATTCCATTGCGAATTCTATTTTTTTTCTTTCGAATGCCTATCACTCGAGGCCTGTAGAATTGAAACATTGGTTAAGAGACAGAACCTAGGGGAATTTAAGCCATCAAATTTACTTGAGGATCGCACCTACCTGGGCCATGCCAACCATTAACATGGCTATATTTTTTGGTGTCTCCTCCCAACTAGACCACCCCTAAAGGGAATTTAACTTAGGCCTTACTGATGAGACCCGCACCTTAACCAAATGGGCTAGTGAGAATTGGCCATGTCATTATGGCATTCATTTACATGCAAAAGCTAATATAACGCAAGTGTGAATAATAAAATTAAAAGTATTGAGTTTATTGTAATGAATAATAACACATGCTTTTTTCAATGCACTTGAATTTCTTAATGTATTATTAGTATAACTAAGAATATGTATTATTTATATAATGCATATATATGGATAATATGTTTGTAGTTAATATGTATAATTATATGAATAATGTGATACTATGAATTTGAATTATACATTTTATTTTGTAACTAATAGCACTGGTATCAAGCATCACTGCCACTATATATGTATGAAGCACATATAGGGATAAAAGAAAAAAAAATAGGATCTATTAATGTTGTTAGAAATTTAATCCTATGACTGGGAAAGATCACCAACTTATAGATCAGGGTAATATTAACCTAAATGACTCTGATTACAAGTATATTATAATTTTATTCACACATTATATCACATATAAAATTTAATAAAGAAAACTAAAGTAGAGAAGATATCAAAGAGAAACGATGTATGCACCTTTTTCAATGGTTGATCCAAGCTACTCCTTTGTCTCTTTTCCATATTTTCTTCTTATTTCCCAAATTCAATCTGTAAATCCAACAAACCAAACCTTTCTGAAGCTAATTTGACAATAGTAAGGAACGTAAATGAACTAAAATACGAGAAAAACACTAGACACCTAATCAATTTTATTATAAATGACAAAATATTATTTACATCAAGCAATGATAATAAAATACATGTGATTGGGGAAGGGGAAAATGTCACAAAATATCAATTAAAACAATGAAATAAGTACAAGATATACCTTTTCAATGAATTATGGCTTATCAAACATAAATATTCAGGTGTTTCTTCTCATGCATGCTGGCGATCCCACTCTAATCACACACACACACATAGGAGGGATACAATTACTTGAGGGAAACAACTTTATTGTCTGGAGATTTAATATTCATCAATAGAAGTTACTAATAGATGGGAATGATGGATGTGATGGTCACTGATTCCTCAAACACTAGTTTGGTATCTTGGGTGTCCCTCCTTAGTCCATTTCATTTTTTTTCATGTTTGAAGGAAGTAGTTCAAAATGATTACTAGGTGATTTAGGGAGTTGCAACATGGAAAAATGGTTTGTGAACTTCCATAGTTTCTTTGTTTTGAATTTTTTTCATTAAATAATGGTTAATTCACACCCTATTCAATGAAAACATGAGAGTGATGCATTCCTTTCCATTTTGCAATATGTGAATGATATGTCTTTGATGCACTCACACCTTTATCGATAGTAGGATATGAATGATTTGAACCTTGCTAGTGTGCAAGGAACAAATTTTACCTTTTCAGGGGTCAAATCATAATATCACATGCTCTTCCATCCATAAGTGCCCCTTTTGTGAGCGAACAATGACACTTTGAGTATCATATTTTGAACTATTGTCACAGATGGATAAGTGTTGCTTTGAGCTATAACAATTAAGGGCCATTGCAATATATTAGTTACTAAAAGAACTGAAAGAGAGGATATGTGCATTCTACATCCTTATATTAAAGATATTTTATGCGACTAAGCATTAAGAGCATTTGTTGCAAGAAATGAAACATTAATTGCGCCAAAGAGAATTTCATTAGATTCATCTTATTTTAATATGATTTTATTTTATTTTTTACTTGTATTGTATTTGTGTGTGTGTGTGTGTGTGTGTGTGAGAGAGAGAGAGAGAGAGAGAGAGAGAGAGAGAGAGAGAGAGAGAGAGAGAGAGAGAGAGAGATTCAACACCGATTAGAAAGGAGACTTACAATCCAACATTTAGAAAAAAAACAAACTAATCCTATCTTAAACCAGATAATTTGAGCACCATCAAATTCATTGAGGCGTAATTTTTATTAAAATGTTTATACCTATCAAGAAAAAAATACACCTTAATAAAATTGATCGCTTGGTTTATGTCATGTCCCCATTTTGGTTGCATATGGATTATCTTGTTAGCTATTTAGTCCTTGTTGTTTTAGGAGGAAAATCCATTAAGTTATTGGGATTAAATTTTGAAAATGAGGAAATTATTTAGTTAGAAGTAGTAATTAATATTTCCTAATGTTTGAATATGCACTTTGGATAAATTATTTTTATGAATGAGTTTTTATTTTAATAAAATAATGGAGACAATGGGACACGGGTGCACATTAAGAGGATAATGTTTGACCGAAGGAACCCTGCAAAATTGTAAACAAAGGAGAAAGCATCTTATCTTTCACAAGAAGAAAGAAAAGAAAAATCACCTTAAAGCTAGAAAGCAAAGAAAATAAGCAAACATGATAAAGTAGTGAAAGATGGCATAAACTAGGAAGGCAGAAAAATAGTACAAGGAAGGAAAGCAGGATAAAACAAGATCAAAGTAGAAAGCAAGATAAAGTAGGCAAAAATTCTAAAGTAGGATAAAGAAAGAGTAAAAGGAAGATAAAAAAATAAAGAAGTAAAGGACGAAAGAAAAAAAAGAAAATATTTGAAATAAAGCAAAGAAAGAAAGTCCCATATTCCTCATGAGGGAGCACTAGCCTAGACGACTTTCTCAACAAGTTAAATCACTGTATAAAGGAAGAGGATCGCACCACTTGCTTATCTTTTGACATTTTATGTTTTGCATTGAGAGAAATTTTTCTTCTCTGACTTGGGAGATGTACCCCTAGTACAAGATGGGATGTGTGCCCCTACTATTGAGAGAATGATGGCATTCAACAATTTTAGGTTTTGAAGAGTATCCAATCAAGTTCAAAATCTGAAAACAAGAATTACAAGTCTTCAGTTTGAGTTCTCCAATATATTCTATCTTTCTCTTTTATTCTCTATCATTATGGAATATGATTTGAATTTTATTACTATTTATGAACCATTTGTATCAGCTATGAAAGTATTTCAATAAATAAGTTTGCATCTCTTCAGTTATTCCAAGACCCTTCCTAGATTTGTATAAAAATGGAGTAGTATTTAATAAACTCTCAATAAACGAATTTCTATATAATGAATTCGAATGATTTCTATTCATGTATTTATTTAATACCCTAATGAACATCCTACAAGTCTAAGATATCCAATTGAATATACTTTGAGTTCATTTGGAATATCATAAATCTATACTATTTGAGTTTTCCAAAAGTATTCCTAGCTAGAGTTTTCCTCCTAAACTGTGTCAAACCATTTCTAAACCTCAGGATTCAAACCATGGAAATATTAAGGGCCTATTTTTCATATTTATGGGTTCCTAGGAGCCTTGGAGTATATTTCAGCATTGCTGGTGCTCAAAACATAAAATCTCTCAATGCATTGTGCAAAGGAAAATGGAGATTGTGCAACCTCCTTGTAAAACTATGAATTGATATTGATCTTATGAACCTATGATATAATTTTCAGATCTATATTAACCATTTTTATATATATAACCATTTCTTGAATGAATTTGAGAGGAATCCAATAGTGTTTTTGAGAAAAACTAGTTAATCCCTGAGTAGTTTTCCCTCCTAGTTCTAAGTCCTCCTAATTGATTCCTTGTGATAGAGTGGATATATCCTTATAACTGATTTGGTAATATTACAAGTGGTATTATATCACTTTCCTATACTCCCATGGATAGTAATATTTCAAGAAGAAGAACACATATCCAAGTTTGCAAACATGTCTTGGCTTCAAAATTGACCCACTATGCCCACTTTCATTCCTCCCCCATCAATGAAAGAATAAATTGTATCCATATAAATTGAGGCATGCTTCCATGAGTATAGAGGTCTAAAATGGGAGATTCATGAAATTTATTATTTCAAAGATATCTTTTAAATTATGGATTTAGGCACAAGAAGGAAAATAATGAATCATACAAGAGAAAAGAAGAAGACAAAGGAATAGAAGACAAAGCTTCACCAAAACCATTCATATATGCAATTTTGATGAGATAATTTGGATTTTATTCAAGAAGATCCTCCAAAATATGTGATCCCAATAAAACAACAAATCAAGAATCCTCAAGTTTTCTAGAAGAGTATGGCCATGAAGCAAAAGCACCAAGAGATAAAAGTGATAGCATGCACATAGATTCACTCCAATCAAAGGAAGAATTGAAGAAAAGAGAATGATAGGTTATTGATGTGAGTCTTACTATGGAATCCAATGAGGAAGAAAATGCTTGACCCAATTTACTCCAAGAAGAAGATGAGGAGGAACCTTGCACAACTGAAGACCCAGTAGCCCATCATTAGGTCGTTAACAATGTGTGAGGAGTGTTCACTTCTAGATTATTTATGGGTGATTTCTAAATCACTACAAAGGGGATTGATTTTGGTGAGGGTGACAAGAGATATTTTGGATCAGATCCAAAATAATAACATTAACCATATTTTCATAAATCAGATAAAAAATAAGAAGATAAATTAGATCCACTTATGCTTCATAATGAAGCAGAAGGTAAGCTCACACCACTTGGGTGTGCACCAGAGAGTTTGTTGGAAGAGCAGGATTAAAAATCTCAAAGATTTGTAGGAAGATATCAAGGGGATAAACTGCAAAATCAATGGACCTTCTAAAGTTCATATTGAGGCCTCCCCAATGGATGAATTTTCTGTTATTGAATTGGTTACAAATGAATACTTGGTGCGGGAATGATGGCATATGTCTTGAATTTGAATTCCACTTATGTTTTTTTTTCAATATTTATGTTTCCAGTTCATCATAGTATACTCTATTAGGTGTAATAAGAGAGTATTTCTAAATCTATATAGGGATGTATATTAAACCAAGTAGGTTGTAGACTAGAACTATATTGTTATGTTTTGCATAGACCTCTTTGCTAAAAACATTACTACCATGGGGTGATTTGTAAATTTTTTTTTTTATAATATAAATATATTTACTTTTCCTATTAAAAAATTAATAAAAAAATCCATTGTTATGCTTTTTACATCTTGGATCCTCTTATTTATGATTATACAGTTCCTCATTATTCTTGTTTCTATATTGTATTAACTGAAATATCTATTTACTCATATGATGAGGTTCCAACACGGTGGATTTCTTGTCTTAATTACCTCAAGTTGCAGTCCATAATTAATTGCAATGTGATTTAAACTTTCTAGATCTAGATACTTAATGGAAATGAATGCTAATTAGTTGAATACTAGTTATCAATGTCTATTGATTTCCACAACAGTAAATTGTAGACTAATAATTACTTATTTTAGAATTGTACTCAATTTAAAAAGTAGAATAATCTATATTACTGAAAGATTAAAATATCAAATATTTATCCTATAAAATTCTATGAATGCAAAATGTGCTTTCAATATTTTCCAGCAAACAATACTAGTGAAACGTGTAAACGAAAAATTGAACATGAATTAAAACATTTCCATAAAATTTAATTACTATGGATTCATATAAGGCGTATTTGGTATTGTCTAAATATACCTGGAAGGCTCTTACAAAATATAAATTGTATTTCATATAACCATGCATTGAGTCAATTTTGGATCCATGGGCATGTTAAATTAATTTCTACATTAAGCTACTTAGTCGATTCCTAGAGATTCTGTTTTATATTCTTATATAGACTATTTTTTTTCACTGTACATTAGTGTTGTATTATTATACAATAACATTCATACACCAATTCTTGGGGTGTGGGATCATTCTTTAAATTACCTCATATTTTTTATATCGTATAATTAAGCTACAATTTACTGTGAAAATTGTTGTTGAGGAAAGTGTTCCTATGGATGGGGCTTAAGAGGCCATCAACACACCAGGGTTGAAAGAGAGAGGCATATAGTTCTGTAAGTAAATGTAAAAAAGATTAAGATATCATATTACAGGTTCATACCTTACTCGAATGAAGGTTGATCCAAGTAGCCATTAAACCCTCCTCTTGCTCCTCTTCCTCTAAGAGACTTGCAAAACGAACTTAAACTTCCTCAAACCAATTTGACTATATGAAAGGAGATTATGTTCAATGAAACATTAAACCCTAGTCTGATAAAAAACACCATATATCATAGTCGGAGATTCAATATACAAGACACATTGATTGGAATGAGAAGAGAATCATATATGTATTAATAATGGAAGAAGTACAAAGTTACATCTTCCTTAAGATAGGCACCTCAAGAAACCTTGATCTGGTTCTTCTGCTTCTCTTTTCCAAGGAACCCAACCTCCAAGCTCTGCAACACAAGGATATTACATCTAGGGAAAAGGTGGGGGGAATAATAGTTCTAATTCATCCATCATAACAATACAAAGGTTCAATTCCTCTCTCATGGACCTATGTTCCTCTATTTATACATTTATGAAGAGATGCGGTTGAATAGGGGTCAGTTACATCTCTCAAATTCAGTTCCATAACCTTCCAAACCACGTTTAATTTGATATTTTTGAAATTATTACTATTTTTTACCTCTACAGGAGGTAACTGCAGGTACCATGAAGGAAAATTCATGAGTACATAGAAAAATGCAAATTTGCAGTGCACAAGGGTGCGATTACATAAAAAAAATAGTTTTTAGGGTGCTTCTAGGAATTTTCAGTATTTGGAGTCTTCTTAAAAGCTGTTTGTGAGTTAGATATATTTGAAAAAGTATAGATAATAGGTCAGATAGAGTTACATAACTTCATATATGGCTCCTCCGATCTAGGTGTTTTTTCAGTTACTTTTAGTGACTTTCATGAAGTGCCGACATGCGATGAAAAAATAGGAACTTGGTCATAGACAGATAATTTTTCATTTTGGGCTATAAAAAATTCCCCCATTCCCCCTAATGTATGAGTTTAGAGGGGAAGACAATATTCAAAATAAATTATAAGAGGAAACAACTGAGTCACGAAGAGAGTAGAGAATCCAATATCGAAAGGATCAAATAGAGGTACCTCAAATACAGATAAATGTCACGAAAAAGTATTCTCTTGTACATACAGGTCCATATACGAACCATCACCATAAATATACCGGAGGATCCAAAATTTATATAATGGATGTAATGTCATGTTCCTAATTAAATAATTTGCAAATAAGACTATTTTCAAATAATGTTTCACTAACCTACTAGTTCCCTAGGTTGAGATGGAGACATAATTTTTGTAATAAGGGTATATGGGACCCAAACTGAATCAAGTTTATCATATTCACATTTAAATTGGTCACATATATGTTACATGTTAATAAAATAATGCGATGTGGTTTCATGAAGACACTTGGAATCTTGTGAAGAATTTGGGTTACGAGATTCCCTGCACACTTGGCATGATATTCATCCAAATTTGAACACACGGGTAATGTAAAATCATTGGATGGTAATGTGGTGTCAAATATCATATAATTATCAAAGGAATTCGAATTGGTAAAGGAGCATAATTCCCATGGAAGAGGAAGAGACTAGAAGACAAGGTGTACCACTTGGAAAGAGATTCTATGCACTCTATGACAACAAATGATGGAAGATACTATGACAAGTATGAAAAATTCAGACCTGATTGCTGGCATATGACAAATATTACATGTCAAGGATAAAAATAGCCACCAAGAGGTTGAATTTGGGAGTTATAGGAATCCATTTGAATAGGGGAAGGAATTGGAGCATGAAGAGGAAGACAAGTGTCATGAAAGTTACTAAACCACTAAGATCAGTTGGAGGAAGCTCATGGAGGTAAATTCGAACTTAGGGGGAATCATAAAGTTAATATGAGGATTTCATGAGGAATTATAATATATTTTTATCATTTGTTAATTGGACTTTGGCATTTTAGAGAGATTTTGCTTGTCCATTGCACGGTGAGTGTTCACTCTCCTTGCTTGTGAACCGGTTTTGAGGGAGTTGGATTCTTTTATAAGTTGGTTGATAAAGAGGTAATTCATACCTCTCATTGGAGCTTAATGAAGGATTTTTATTTTCAGTTTGAAGTTCCATACAATCGAATTCTCATACAGCTCCCTATTCTCTCATTTCTTCTTCTCCATGTCCCCAAACTCAGATTTGATAGCGCACTTGTTGGAGTGATTATTGCGCCTTGATATTGATCATAGATTTGTTATCATTTTTTAAAGTTAAATTACTCATTTAAACATATGCTTTGTTATCTTTTTACATATTTTATGTCATGCAGATCACTATTCATCCCTAGGTATGAATGTATTTGAGGTTTATGTAAAATCTTTTTATTATTATCATTTTACAATTTTATTGATTAAAATTGACATTGTTTGAAGCGCATTTGATATATTAATTTATATGTATATTTGTACATAGGTTATATAGTCTTTTTGGGATGAATTAAAAAAAACACGCATTCAACTAGCCATGTGCACAGCACGTCCATCTCATCATCCAGCTAGCTGCGCAATACTCGTTGGTAGGTTTCCAGGCATTAAAATGTTGTTACTCTAGGCCTTAGTCCTTAGCACGCCAGCAAACCGACATTGCATTCATCCTAGATATGTGCACGTCATATCTAGCTCACAGTCCAGCTCATCATTCAATTCACCGAAACAACTGCGCGCTATTGAAAACTGATTTTAGGCATTAAGTTATTGAAACAGACTCCAAAGTACCTATTGTCCATGCATCTGGGTAATGAAGATTCCATTCTATACGATTCTCCAGCCTGCAGCCTCCTTTGTTTGACATCACACCACTAGTCCACAAGACTCTCATTCTAGAAGACTCGCCCATGTACGCTACCTTTTCTCACCACCACTTCACCAACCGCATTGAAGAAGGATTCGTATGCCATATCATGCAAACTGAAGAGAACCGTTCGCACAGAATAAGGGAGAACAATTATGTGTTGGAGTTCGATTAGTTAGACACCATAATGGTCGACTAAATTTAGAGAGCATTTGACCAGTAAAGGGTTGACTTTCTCATCTCTGTAAACAATATATATATTAGCCTCTATGTGAGAACTAAGCTAGTAAGTATTTTAACTAGTTTATGCTTTGATTCGTTGTTCTTAAGCACATTTTATTTCTATTCCATATTATTGAATAAGAGCCATATTCATTGTTGTTGATGATTGCATTTAAGTGTTATCCAAGCACCACCCTTGATTTCTGAGAGGGCCCTCATCAACCAGAGGGTCATTCTTTTGTGTAATTTTGTTCTCTTCTTTCTGTTGTAGCTAGTTTAGTTTGTTTTCATTAGATTGCTATAAATTTTTATCTCATTTATTTCCTGTAATGCAATTTTATTTATGAATATTAAATAATTAAGTTTCCCACATAATTTTCTTTCAAATTTGCTTTAAGTTATTTCATTTCCAGTTTATTGTTCAATTTACTTGCAAATAGATAGTTAAATAAATTCAATCCTGTTTATTTCCGTTATGTTCTAAGCTTATGCAATTTGAATTTTAGTTTGTTTATTTATACACAATGATTTCTTTCATGAATTTGTTGAATTTTATTTCATTATCGAATTTGATCAATAAGTAGGTTTATTTACTACTTGCATTAGATTTACATCTGCACAAATTCAACTAAAGATTAGATCATTTAGGTTATTTTTTTTTTATTTTAACTATGCAGGCTGTCATTCGGACAACCTGTTTAAATTGTCATTGAGACACCCTTTTCAAACCTGTAGTTCAGTCTGTCATTCAACACGTTGTTTCATTTTTAGTGTTTTTAATGTGTTCTGAAATTGTTTTAAGTTCTATTTCTTTAGTATTTGAAGTATGCTTTGATTGTAATAGTTAGATGATAGTTGTATTTAACATGAAAGTTAAAATTAGGATGTTTTATATTATTTATCAAAGTTTTATCCTTTTCCCTATCTCTTTTCACCTTTAGTATGTTTTAATCTATGTTGTGTTTTGTTTCTTAAGCTTATTTATGACTCCTTTTTACCATTGTATTGTTTTGTTCTAATGCCTTTGGATTAATTTTATCAGTTTGCATGTAAAAAATAACATTAGATGTGCTATTCTTATTAGTACCTTGTAGGTTGTTCCTTTTACATTATGTGATTACTGAAAGAGACTTGTAGGACAGAATTCAAAGATATTCCTATTAATTTTTTTACTTGTTTCTTTTTATTAAGTTTTCTACTTTGTTTCTTTTATTAAGTTTCCTACTTTCTTATAAGTTAGGTATTCCTTGCATCTTAGTTTTCCATTTATAAAGATAGTTGTCGATAGTATATTTTTCAGTTTAAAGTTATTTACTTATAAAATAAATTTTCGATTATTTAGTTTATTATTTTGTTCCGGTTCAATTACTTTAATAGTTAAATTCTTAGGAGTTTGACTCGTTTTTTCATTTTGAAAGATCTTTAGATCTTCTTTTTGTTAAAATATTTCCATGACACCATAGGAATCCCTCTACCTTTGCATATATTTTGTGTCAACTCTAAACCTACCAACCATGGTCGATAATTAAATATTAGGTGAATTAATATAGATGCTATAACACCCGACATTTTGGCATCGTTGCGGGGAGTTATTATGTAAGGTAGAATAGATAGAATTTTTATGAAGCTTAGTAACAGGATGGTGGCGGGGGAGTGGTAAGATCAAAGGTAAGACCCTATGCATCGGTTATAACAAGAACCGCCAAATATAGCAATTGTAGTAGTATAGGTTTTCTTTAGTTTAAGTTTTTTCATGATCAGACTTAGATATCGTCAGGGTATATTTGTTAAGACAAGAAAATGTATTGAAATTCCTACTAAATTTTACAAGGTATGTAATACCCGAACCACTAACTCAATAGAAAGGTATTGAAAGATGTTTGTAGGAAGTAGTTCTACCCTGAAACCTAAGGAGACTCTCTCAGAAGATCTTACCCAAGAATCCATAAGGGGAGAAGGAACCTTGGTAGGAGGTCCTAAGGACCTCATTACTGAGGAAGTTCAAGAAGATCAGCCACTAGGAACCTCTAACCCTCCACTAGTCTTGAATCCAAATAACACAACTTTTTCACTATTAGGAGATCCGAACTTCATTTACTTTGCTAATCTTCCCTAGGTAAAATCTCTCTTTGGAACCTCCATAGATCCAGTCATCTCACAAATTTAAATTTCCACAGTACAACCTACTATCCCTCTAGGATTTCACAAAAACACGGTTGATTAGAGGAATATATCTCCCAAAATAGAATGTTGGGATGCCCCATTATCTCCTCAAAAGGATCCTCCTAGGTATATCTACGTTAAAAATCCATCTTATATGTAGAATTGGGGAGAAAATGAAGATCATGATGAAGTTAGAAATGACGAAGGATAAGGGGAAAATCGAACTAAGGCTACCTTTGGGTTCCCTATTTTAGACACTATGCAGGATGTAACTATGAAAAAAATCCCTCCTTCCTCCTTACCTACTTTCTACGGAAAAATTAATGAGGACCCAGACACATTCCTGTTCGATTTTGATATCTTTTGTAGGAGCTATAATTATCTACAAGATGCTCACAAACTAAAATTGTTTCCCACTACACTAAAAGATTCTGCCTTGAGATGGTTCATGGGATTAGGTGAATTCACTATCAGTACTTGGGACGATATGAAAACTTCTTTCTTGTGAAAATATAAAGAATACTACAAACCTAAGGACTCTCAACATGATATATTCAATATACAACAACTTGAAGATGAAATCCTGGAGGATTAACTGGAGAGGGTCATTTATACATTACATAAATCAAAATATAACGACTTCTAAGAAGATGCAGTACGTACACTTTTTCTTAAAGGGATCTCTAAGGACTTGTTAGAAAGTCTTAATATCATGGCAGCTAGTGATATTTCTCATAAACCTTTGCACAAATAAGTGAGATGTGTAAAAATTATTCTAGAAGTAAGGGGAAAGATGGAAAAAACTTTCGAGAGCCTTATAGTATAAATTTAAGAGGAAACAATCCTGGTTCAGGTGGATTTACAAGGGTTGAATTAGGAAACCTATTGGAGAATTTCAAAATTGATGTCTTAGGAGAAATGGGTTCTCAACTAGATTCTTTACAAAACAAGAAAAGGAAGGATGAAGAACAAGAAACAATGAGAATTTTTTGTCCAAGATGTAGGACCAAACATCCCCAAAGGGAATGTCCATTAAACAGCATCTCCGTATGTCACATATGTACAGAAGAGAATCCAACAGATAAATCCCCATCTTTGCCTAGGTTGCAAGCAATCTATAAGAATGGGGATGTAGCTGAAACATCCAGGAGGCCTCCCTGACAACCTAGAGACCAACCAACGTATCAGAACTTTACACCACAACCCCCACTCTATTATCCTCCATATCAACCACCTCAACAATGGAACAATTCAAGTCGGCATAACTATCCACCATTAGAGGAATTTTGGGGTCTAAAATGGGCCTCCTAAGGAAAATAATAAAATAATAGTTAAAATAATAAAATAATAGTTAAAATAATAAAATAATAAAATAATATTGATTAATTTTGGAGGAAGAAAGAAAAAAACTACTTTTTTTGTTCGTATTTTCGACATATCTCCTTGTGTTTTTACTCAAATTTTGATCAAGAGAGCTCGTTGGATGCGGAATTTGATTCCGCATCCAATGAGTACCCACAGTGCATACTTTTGACAGACACCGCTACCCCAAAAACAAGAAATACCTGAAAAATGTGATGATGACATCATCATCACATTTTTTTCAGGTATTTCTTGTTTTTGGGGTAGAGGGGTCCGTCAAAAGTATGCACTATGGGTACTCGTTGGATGCTAAATCAAATTCCACATCCAACGAGCTCTCCCAATCGAAATTTGAGTAAAAACACAATGAGATATGTCCAAAATACGAACAAAAAAAGTAGTTTTTTTTAATGACAAATATGTCAATTCAACCATTATGGTTGACTTATTTTATTGAAATTCTATTGGTTCTTGAATTCCAACTCACAAAAAATTATTTTGGAACGTTTTCTTATAAGGCCCATTTTAGACCCCAAATTTCCTCTAATGCTTAGTAACCTCCTCCTCAATTTTTGCAGCAGGAATATTGGACACAAGGGTGGAGAGAATAACCATACCTTCAGTCACAGTCTGTACCTGCACCTAATCATCCTTATGTTAGGATATTTAGACACTTATGAGTTAGTTAAGATCAGGTTGTTTAATATATCCATTAGGTAAAAGTGTGTTTCTTTAGTATGCATTAGTATGCATTTGTAAATATTCTAATCCGATGGTCACAATATGCTTTAGACATAAAGTGATCCGACGATTCAAATTCTCTTAGATCATACCTACCATTGATCCATGTCTTAGCACCCGATTGGTCCATGATATCTATTTAAAGAGCACGGAGGGTCCTTGTCTAGTTGATTAATTATTAGAAGCTCATGTAACTTTCTTTATTTTGCATAATAAATTTCTCCAAGTAGCTATTTGGATGGGGCCAAGGACTATTTCCCTCTCGAGGGTTTTAACCATGTGACAAACATCAGTGTATTGATCTGTGATCTATTTGTGTGAAGCAGTTTCTCAAGGTGTTCGATATTTTCGGAGTACCCTGTGTACCTGAACATGGTATCAGAGCGTTTATGAAGAGCTGCTTTCGGTTTTGATCAAGATATGGAACCGATGTTACTGAAACTTTGAAATGGTTTCTAATTATGAATTTTTTGTGCATTTGTGGCCTATGGGAGCCATTCCATTGCGTCCGAAGTGCCATTTCCATTGGGAAATAGTTTTCATTTCATCGAAAACTATTTTTGTTTGTTCCATAAACACCCATTTCGGAAAATTTGAACGTATAATGTTACAGTGACATTTTTTTTTATATCTCTTATATTTTATCAGTTTGTTTATTAGATATTTACTATTTAGTCTCATATGCTCTTTTCCGTGCACCTTGCACGATCACGCTGAATAAGAAACAGAAAGGGAATGTTTTTTTTCTTGTCTTCTCGGCTACATATGCTCTTTGCCATGCACCTTGTGTGATCACAGGGAATCAGAAACAACGAGAAAACTTGAAAATGTAGACTTTCCGGTTAAGCTAGACAAGATCTAACGCCACCCATAGACTTGGAAAGTCTTTTTTGTTTTTTGTTTTTTGTTTTTTTTTTGTGATTTGCAGGAAACAAAGGCAAGCATAGAAAACGAGAGAGAAGAGTAAAAAAAAAAAAAACCCTCTTCCTCTTTCCATTCTTTTACGTAGCTTTTAAACTTAGCTCACTTGGTTCAAAGTTGCTTTATTCTTTGATAGGCCTTGAGTTCAAGTCTTATTTAGTTACTTTTTAGTGCATGCAATTTCTATTTTCAAGTTAATTTATTGTAAAAGTGCATCTCACATAAATAAAATAAAATAAAAAGTGAGTCACTTAAGTCTTTTAATTTATTGCCGCACTATTTAAAAGTAACATTATTGTAAAGTGAACATCACTTATTTAACAAAAATGATTCACTTAAAAAGTAAATTTCTTGTAAGTGATTGTCAAAGGTTCATCTTGGGAGGAAGGGGTTCTTTTTTTTTAGTTGGTCAAGTTAATATCTACCACGTCACTATTGGGGACATCTTCAACATTTTCTTTGATCAAGCATAACTTCATCATCCAGAATCAGTTTTTAGTGCTGTTTTTTTTTAAACTGCATTTTTTTAGCTCTTTGCAACTAGATAGTTAGTTTCTGTTCTTTCAGCCATTATTTTACAGTATGGCAACCCCTTGTGATATTATACTTACACGTTCTAACTATTTCTCATGGAAATATCGTATGGAGGATGTTCTGCGAAGTAGGGGGCTTTTCAGGATAACCTCAGGGAAAGAAACAAAACCCACTGATGATGATAAGAAAATTAAATGGGAAAATAGATGTGATGAAGCTCGTGGATTGATTGGGATGTCAATCTCTACTGATTTGCAATTCCACATATCTAGAATTGATGAACCTGATATAGCTTGGGAAAAGTTGGAATCTGTGTTTAGTAAACACAATGAAATTCGGGGTCATCAACTTGAGAATGAGTTGATTTCTTTGAATCCAAAATATTTTTCATACATTCAAGACTATTTGTCTAAGTTTAAAACTCTTAGACTCTTATGTGCAGAATGCAAGATTAAGAAAGAAGACAAACAATGTATTTATCATATTCTTTCCAAACTTGCACCTGCATATTTTATTTGTATCTACAGTATACTCCATGAAAGAATATTTGACTACAGCTAGCTATCAAGAGCCTAGTCTTGAATCCTTTTGTGATTCCTTAATTAGAGAGCATGATAAGCTCATTCGTCTTAGAATAATTAATAATGCAGATACATCTGGGAAAGCCTTGTTGTCCCAACAAAAAGAAAAGTCCAAGCCTCCCAAGAAACATAATTTTCACAATAATAATCCAAACAAAAAGGGTCCCAAACCCTCTAAGTCAGCTCCTTCTTTAAAAAATGACAAAGGATCCAAGCCAAAAGGAAAGAATACTGAGCGTCATTGCAACTTTTTTGGGAAAGATAGTCATGATGAATCTAAGTGTTTCAAGAATACGGCAGCCTTGGAAGCAACAATAAACAAGTACCACATCAGCCTAGATTCATCTTCAGAATCTACCTCTCATGGACATGCACTTTGTGCTTCTGGTTACTCTTATACTGCATCTTCTTCTTCTACTTCAATTGAATGTCTCATTGATTCTGGAGCATCTTATCATATGGCTAAGGATCAAGCCATATTTTCTACTATGCATGAATGTAACACCAAGCAAATATTTGTTGGTTATGATAGATCTAGAAGTGTTGTAGGATCTGGAACAACTCCAATAGAAAATGGTCATTTCAGTGATGTACTATGTGTTCCAAAAATTTCTAGCAATTTGTTATCAGTCTATCAAATTAATCATTTGGGTGAAGGTAAAACTGTAACGTTTACACCTCACCAAGTTGTAATCAAGGATTTTAAAAATCCTCAAAATGTCCTTGCTACTGGAACTATTGATGATATTGCCAGGTTGTACAAATTTAACAACTTTGGGTCATCACATTTTTCTTTAGTTTTTATTGCTCATAGTGATAATTTGACCAAACTTTGGCATGAGCGATTTGGTGACTTAAATTATCGCTCATTGCAACAACTATGTAAATACAATATGGTGACTGGTCTTCCAATGTTATCATGCAAGGATGTTGTTTGTTCCCGTTGTGTGCTCGAAAAACATCATCAGGACAGTTTTGACAAATGTGCCTCTTGGCACACCTCGGTTCCCTTGGAGTTTGTCCATGGTGACTTGTGTGGCCCCCATCAATCTGCATCCTTTTCTAGTTTCAAATATTTCTTAACTTTCATTGATGACTACTCCAGACGCACTTGGGCTTACTTCCTAAAACTTAAGAGCAAAGTATTTAACATGTTCTTGGCTAACAAGTCCCTTGTTGAACAACAATATGGTCATCAAATTATTAAGTTAAGATCTGACAATGGAGGAGCATATGTTAACAACAAGTTCACTACTTTCTGCACTGAACAAGGAATCCAACAACGACACACTATTTCATATACACCACAACAAAATGGTGTAGCTGAACTAAAGAACCACACTTTAAAAGAAATGGCTAATTGTATGATCCAATCTAAGGGACTAAGTATTTAATATTGGGCTGAGGCCATAAATTATGCAAATTATATATATAATCGCAAACCCACTAAATTTTTACAAGGTATAACACCAAAAGAAGCATGGAGTAAAATTAAACCGGATGTAAGTCACTTTCATGTGTTTGGTTGTGAAGCATGGGCTCACATTTCGGATGAAAAATGAAAAGCATTGCAGCCTAAAAGTGAAAAGTGCATATTTTTTGGCTATTCAATGGATGTAAAAGGTTATAGACTTCTTCAGCCACATTTGTGTGATATAATCATTAGAAGAGATGTTAAATTTGATGAAAAACTCTTAGCCTGTGAGCCTAACTTCGTGGGTGTGCTAGGTGTGCCATCTTTGGCCTGTGAGCTTGATTCGGTGATTGTGCCTTCTTCTTCTTCCAACTTCCTTGACAGGTTTCGAACTCTAGTTTCTGATGATGACAGTGAGGATGAAAATCCACCTCCACCTGCTCATGTTCCTCCAATTGCACCAGCACCAATACTTCCTCAATGGGTCCGTTCAACATGTGAAGTATCTAGTGATCTTGCCGGTGATCCTAGAGATCAACATCGAACAGGTTCTCAGTTTCAGCGAACCTCTTCTCTTTTGGCTCAAGTTTCTGAGAATCATGATCCAGAAACTTTTGCAAAAGCTTCAAGAAATCTAGATTGGGATGCAGCTATGGATGAAGAATATAGTTCCTTAATGGTGAATGATACTTGGGATCTTATTCCTCTTCCAAAAGGAAGAAAAATTTTCAGATGTAAATCGGTCTATAGAACTAATTATACATCAGATGGAAGTGTTGAAATACTTAAGGCAAGGTTAGTTGCCAAATGTTTTTCCCATGTTGAAGGGATTGACTACAATGAAACCTTTTCTCCTGTCACAAAAATGAATTCCATTTGCCTTGTTCTTTCCCTTGTAGCCTTACATAACTGGGAATTTCCTCAAATGGATGTCAAGTATGCCTTTTTACATGGTGATTTATAGGAGGAAATTTACATGGAACAACCTCCTGGATATGTTCAAGATAACTCTAGCCTTGTCTGTCTCGTTAAGAAATCCTTATATGGCCTTAAGAAAGCTCCTAGAGCTTGGTATGCCAAGATGGATAGCTTTCTCCTTGACACTAGTTTTTCTAGATGTCATTCTCACCCTAATGTCTATACCAAGAAAGTAGGAAACCATCTCATCATACTTGTTCTTTATGTTGATGATCTTATCCTTACTAGTAGTGACCCTAAACTTATAACCCATGTGAAATCTAGTCTTAACCAAAATTTTGGAATGTCAGACTTAGGACATTTGCATTATTTTCTTCATCTCCAAGTCTTGTAAACCAAAGAAGGAATCTTTATTTCCCAGTCTAAGTATGCTTGTGACCTACTTCATCGCTTCCACATGGAAGATTGTAAACCAACCCCTTCTCCCTTCCAGTCTGGAGTCAAAATTTATACCAATTGTACTTCCCCTGAAGTAGATGCCACCTTGTATCATTAGCTTGTTGGTAGTATTTTATACTTGACTCATTCCCATCCTGACCTTTCCTTTGCCATTGGTCATGTTTCCCATTATATGCAAACTCCTCATGAAAGTCACTGGAAAGTAGCAAAATGAATACTTCGATCTATTCGAGGTAAAATTCAGTTTGGGATTCATTATAGTACAGAGGGGGAACCTTTGTTGGTTGGTTTCACTGATTTAGATTGGGCCGGTGATCCTGATGATTGAAAGTCTACTGCAGGTTATGTTTTCAATATGGGATATGGACCTGTCACTTGGGCTTGTAAGAAACAACAAGCTCTTGTTCTTTCTTTAGCAGAATTAGAATATCAAGCTGCAGTAAATTCCATTCAGGAATATTTATGGCTTCGACAGATCCTTTCAGAGTTTGGATTCGAGCAATAGAAGCCTACTCCACTTTGGTGTGAAAATCAAAGTGCCATCATGCTTGCCAAAGATCCAGTTTTACATCAACGCAGAAAACACATTCAGCTACATGTGCACTTCATTAGAAATCTTGTTCATGATCGTATTCTTGAAATTCTCTATTTCCCTACAGATGATCAAGTTGTAGACATCTTCACCAAGTCTCTTACAGAAGTGAAGTTTTCTAAACTTTGATCTATGTTAGGAGTTCAGGAATGTGTCCTTAAGGGTGGATAGGCTCTAATTCCTCCTTCCTTCTCCTAATAGTGTCACTTTTGTAAATCCTTCAATCCTATCCCAAGTTGTTCTTAAGGGGGGATGTTAGGATATTTAGACACTTAGGAGTTATTTAAGATCAACTTGATTAATATATCTGTTAGGTAAAAGTGTGTTTCTTTAGTACGCATTAGTATGCATTTGTAAATATTCTAATCCGACGGTCACAATATGGTCTAGACATAAAGTGACCTAATGGTTCAAATTCTCTTAGATCATACCTACCATCGATCCATGGCTTAACACCCAATTGCTCCATGATCTCTATTTAAAGAGCATGGAGGGTCCTTGGCTAGTTAATCGATTATGAGAAGCTCATGTAGCTTTCTTTCTTTTTCATAATAAATTGTTCCAAGTAGATATTTGGTTGGGGCCGTGGATTGTTTCCCTCTCGAGGGTTTTAACCATGTGACAAACATCAGTGTATTGATCTGTGATCTATTTGCATGAAGCGGTTGCTCAAGGTGTTTGGTCTTTTGGGAGTACCCTATGTACCCGAACACCTTATCCTCTGCACCAAACAAGTTTCCAGAAAATTTCTCCTGGATTTGTACCTCAAATTCTTTTCATTACACAACAACCTCATCACTTTCAGAACACAAATCCTCCTCGACTAAAATTATAACCTTCACAACTGATACCTAACCCAAATAATAAACCAACGCAAGATCTTAACAGCATTGAGTTGAAAATTATTCCATCATACCTTATTTTGAATGTACGTGTACATGAGATTCAATTAAGATCTGGAAGAGTTGTGAATGAAAAACCCAAGTCATCAGTCATCATTCATGAAGCAAATGAAGAGGAAGAGAATTCAAATGAACCCATGAATGATGCTATTTTGGACTATGTGA
The DNA here is from genome assembly GCA_001517045.1 of Pseudotsuga menziesii. Lineage (NCBI taxonomy): Eukaryota > Viridiplantae > Streptophyta > Pinopsida > Pinales > Pinaceae > Pseudotsuga > Pseudotsuga menziesii. The sequence continues at coordinate 327,411 of LPNX010589238.1, read as the reverse complement.
ACATTCTAAAGTTTCTAGTACACACCCATCCTTCACAAGAAACTATTCAAGAGTGAAGAGTTCCACCATTCCCGAAAAGACTAGTGATAGAAAAACCTGTAGTTCACCCGAAGTATGACATTTTGAATGAATTAAAGAATATCTATGTCAAAATCCCTCTATTACAAGCTATCAAGGAAATACCAATATACAAAAAGGTAATAAAGGAACTATGCATTAAATGCCCGAGGAAGAAGAAAAAGGACCCTCTCACAGTTCATGTTATAGGAGATATGTTTGAATGTATAACAGATCAGTCCCGAATTGCAAAATATACGAATCCAAGAGCCCTAGTAGGGACTTTAATTATAAAAAAAACCACCATCAAAAATACATTAATCGATTTAGGATCCACCATCAACATGATGACCACCGCAATTTTATAATTTTTACAGTTAGGACAATTTCTCCAACCTACCCCTTCCATCCTAGAACTAGTAGACTATACTACGGTAAAACCTGCTAGAGTCTTGGATGACATTATCATATCAGTAGAATCATGGGAATACCTTTTTGACTTTATGGTCATAGAATCAAAGGATCCTTCTAAAGGGAATCCTATTATCTTGGGAATACCATGGTTAGCTACTACCAATGCTTTTATAGGATGTAGGGATGGAGAGATGACTATTTCCAATGGGTTGTCTCCACAGAGACTTATTTTATACCCCCCAGCAAAACCAATAACTAAAAGATCATGGTGTTTAAATTGTTCTTTCTGGGATGAATATTTTTATGAGCTCTCCCTTCCTAGTGATTTCTCATGGGAACTTCAAGAGAAGACCACTAAGAATGTATTAAACTGGTCTGTTTCTTCAACAACTTGTACATATTTTCCTTAGTCTTTTTCTCAATCCGATCGGATTTTTGGAGACTAGTTTCAAGAGAATATGTCTCTTTCAATGTTTTCTAAGACACCTTATGTCTTCATGATTGAATATAATATAGGAACCTATACCATACCTTGCGAGGTTGGCCTTAAAAAAAATTATACATATAAACGCAGGGTTAAGTAAAAACCAACAAACACAGCTGCTTAAAGTTATTAAAAAACAAGCTAGAGAATTTGCATGGGAATACACTAGTATGAAGGGTATACAACTTGACACTTGTCTTCACCATATTTATATGGATCCAAACATTTCACCTGTAAGAAAGCCGCAGAGAAGGATGAATCCTTCTCTAAAGGATATAGTAAAAGAAGAATTACAAAATCTTCTCATTGTTGGTTTCATCTATCCTATCTCCGATAGTAAATGGGTGTCTCCTTTTGTAGTAGTCCCAAAGAAATTCACAAGGAAATGGTGCATTTGTGTTGAATTTAGGGACCTAAGCAAAGACACACTCAAAGACTACTTTCCTTTACCTTTTATTGATCAAGTGTTAGATACCTTGTCAGGTAAACAATATTTTTCCTTTCTTGATGGATATAGTGGTTACAGCCATATTTAATAGCACCTGAAGATCAAGACAATACCACTTTTACATGCCCTTGGGGAACATATTCCTATCGATTTTTTCCATTCGGCCTATGTAATGCACCTTCCACTTTTCAGCGAGCAGTCTTAGCAATTTTCTTCTGATCTTATGCATGACCGTGTGGAGGTATACATGGATGATTTTACATCCTATGGTAATAGCTTTCAATAAGCTCTTGACAACCTCAAGAAAGTCTTGATTCGATGTCAATAAACGAATTTATCCCTTAGTCATGAAAAATGTAAAATGTTACTGAAAGAAGGTATACTTTTAGACATCATGTTTCCCCCACAAGGAATCATGGTAGATCCTGCTAAGATCGAAGTAATTGTTTTCCTTCACTATCCAAAAACACAAAAAGAGGTAAGAAGCTTTCTTGGTCATGCAGGATATTACCGCTGCTTTATTGAAAAATTTCACTAAAATAGTTGCACCAATGTTGTTCAGGAATAAACACCCTTATAACCTAGGGTCTGGGGTTACCAACTTACTTCTAAAAATTGCAGACAATTAGCTTTAGCTAACTACAGAAAGGAAATAGGAATAAATATTGGACTCACCCGATTAACGATGGTTGATCCAAGCTTTATCTTTTTCCACTCTGCTTCTCTCCAAAGCTTTCAGGGATGCACCTCCTTCACCTACAAAGAGAAAATTATCCAAGTACAATATTATACATGTATATATAATAGGTTAGATAAACAACATATACAGTTCTTAATCAAATATATTCATCAAACCCTAATACATGAAAGAGAATCAACACAATGTTGGAAGAAGAATTCTCTTTATTAACAATCAGGGAATGAGATAAGTGTACAACCCAACGCCTGAGACAAGGAATCCTCTACAACCAAAGGACTCTGAGTTCTGATGCTCCAATACTTCTGAAGATATACCACCAGCATAACTTTGCTCTCCAAATTCATTTCTTAATGCCCTCCCAAAGGCCTCTTTTTATACTTTGGGAAATAGTGTAGTTTCGAAGGTTGAGGAGGTTGAGACAGTTGAGATGGTTAATGATTAGGGATGAACTAATCTCCATTAATAATGATTTATATTTTTTAATGTCAAATGGATATGTATGCAACTATTGATACTGGCAACCCGCATATGACACGTGAGTTTCTTTAAGGGAAACCCGCATAAAGATCAGTACACAGGTTGCAATGAGAATAGTCGCGTGTAGTACGCAAGTTGTCAACGAGGATAGTCACATATGTATGTGAGTTTCAATGAAGATAGTCGTTACAACAATCTACACTTAGAAAAATAATGTAGCAAGTTGGTTGCCAAGGTAAATGCATCTCATTCCATGCCCATCTATAGTGTTTAGGCAAAATTCAATCCTGAAATGTCCTTTTGTGTGCCAACATAATGAATTTTCAGCACTTAGATGGAGAAGTTCCATTTTGGTTGATAACAGATGCCCCCTAATGTGTGAGATCAGAGGGCAGCAATGGCCGAAATACAATATAATCATTATCTTTGGAGAACTCATAATTCCAATGGAGCAGAGGTAGTACCTAAAACAAATACATAATAGTGTCATATACAAAGTCATATCCAAGGATGCTATGTTCAATATACTAGAACACTAGCTCCTTTACAATATTTGAGTACATCATATAATACGGGTACAATACCATGTATATTACAAAGGTGGATTGAATCCACAATATACAATAATGACGAGTCTTCAAAGATCTGGAAGCTGTGTAAATAACCATAACATAATCTTGTGCAACTTAGTCCATGAATGTGAAACTAAGGTCTTCATAAACAATCCCAAAGAACCAGTACAATCCAAGCCATGTGAATAGATGTTTTTGAAGTCAAACATGGAGCAGATTAAACAGATTGTCAATCAATAGGTGACAATCGACAACTAAAGCAAATTAATTCACCAATAATGAGAGTGAATCCTGAGGTACGATCGTCAAAACTCTAGGTCTTCGTCATCAGGAAGTGATGATGCAGAACGATATTGTGATAATGAAGGAAATAGATCCTCTAATGGATCACAAGAGTGATTACGAACTGGGTAAAGGAAGGGAAACACAAGTAGTAACAAATATGACAATGATGGAATCAGGCTATAGATCAAACATAGGGTTAAGTCCTTGAATAGTGAGCATGACATAGAGATGACCCAAGGCATCTTTTTACCTTTATAGATCGAACAACTAAACTTGTCTGTCATGTAGGAGACATGATCAAATTCCTTGGGTAGAACTGACAAGAGGAGGAGTAAAAACTCGAAGCAATAGATGAACTAAAAGTGAACACTGAGACATGAGTATTGAAAAAAATGGAGAGTGCCATGTTCAAGGAGGACATGCTGCCACTAACTAAAAACCAAAAGAAAACTTATTCCTTACCTTCCCTGTTAAGTTTTAACAAGTCCAGGAAAGTCAACTTGAATCTCTCTTCATTTTTTGACAAGCTTGAAGAGAAGAGGGAATAATGCTTGATAGAGTCACTGATTCGTGGATTTTATGAGCCTAAACTAGTACATTCTCACTTGGTGTTTTCATGTTTAGAGAGTCTAAAAACTCCAAACAAGACTCCGGGGGGGTCCTTTTTCGTCCAATTTAGTCTCCTGAGGCCGAAAAAGTATAAAACATATCACAAAAGAACTCTCTTAAATTCCGTAGAAGAAAAGGTGAACCTTTTTTGCACTTAGTCAGGGAGGTCCAAAAAAGGTTAAATTACCACCTACCCAATGCTCCTTCAAGAGAAGCATATAGCTTGAGTTTTATGAGTGTGAAGGAAAGCAAGATTACTCAGAAAGATCCATTTGAGTACGAGAAATGGGGCTTACAAAAATAAAATTGATGCTTTGTTCTTAGTGTTTAACGAGCATGACAAAGACATAAAGTACACTCGAAATCTTTTTCATGTTTAGGTCTAGAACACAAAAAAGTGAAAACTAAGCTCATACTGCGAGTTCATTTTCCATAAATTTAGTCCCTCAGGTCCAAAAAAGTGATAAACCTATACTTGAGAATACTCTTCTCAATTCCATAGAAAAGAGAGTGATCCTTTCTCGTATTATTCCACATGGTCTGACAAAGAGATAACCTACCACCAATATGGATTCCCATTCACGTATTCTTAACGAGCTTGAACGAACAAGTTTACTCAACAGTCAATTCTGTTTTTAAGGAGTTATAACTGGTCCTAAAGAAACTCCATAAGGGCGGGGAGTCCTATAAACGGATAGCTTGTAAAAAGAGACAAAAATGAGGCTCAATTTGGCATGAAAAATAGATAAAAATATTTCCCTAAACCAATGATAGCTGCAGTATGAGTATCAAAAGATAACAAATAGGTTCGAAATGAGGATACTCATTAGAGGAAGGTCCTATCCACGGAAGAACAATGGTAAAGACAAGGAGCTAATGGTTAAAAATACCATAGTCCGTGTTAAAAATGTTAATGCTAGGTTTAAGATGGAGTAGTTATAAAAGCAGAATGCACGTGAAACGACAAAAAACCATCGTATATGAGCAAAAACACCTTAAAAATGATGATAGACCTATCACACGGAAAATAAAATATGGTATTAGTTTTATAAAATATGAACTATATGGAAAATACCAACTTGAAAAATAAATTTTCTGTAAATAGTTCAAAACATAAATAAAACTCACCATTTGGATTTTTAACCATAGAAGACAAGTTTATACCTCTACCTTGAATTGCTCGGTTTCGATGATCTAGTGGACCATTTCCAAATCCACAAGTGTCAGGTAATACTACACTCCATGCTGTTTCATTTGATCCAAGCAATTATTAAAATTGAGCCCGAATTTCATATTTTTAGGCACCTTAAAAAAGCAACGTTATGTATGCGAGTTTGCTATAGTAAAAGTAGCGTACACGCATTCTATATGCGGGTTACCCGAAGGACAGTCGTGTATAGTACGCGACTTGCCTTAAAAGACAGTCGCGTATGTTGCGTGAGGTGAAAAAAAGGTGTGTAGAGTCAAAATTTCAAAATTTTATATGAAACTAATGGTTGGCAATTGCTTGGTTGTTAGGTTGAAAGATGATGCTCAAGTAGAGGGAGCATGAACATGAGGACATGGACCAAGAAGCTCTTCAATATGCCCCCACAATGAATGTTTTGCATCAAAGTGGGTTATTGAAGTTTTTTTGTACTTCACCTATGTGGGCGAATGTCCTCCTCTTAGAGTTCTTGATAAATTATTGGGATCATGATTTGGGCATGTTTGACCTTCAACGTGAGTCCTTGGAGATTACTTATGAGGATGTCTTTTTCATTCCTGTTCTATCACGATGGGGAGCTCCGGTAAACTTGGAAGGCACCGGCAGAGGCGGTGAACCTATAAGTGTATAGAACTATATTGATATATACTGCGCACTAGACACACAAAAGAGGGGTAGTTGCATCCCTATTGTTCACATACATGACCTTCCTTTATAAGTGTTGACGAGTATGATAGCGAGGGTTGCAGGGTCATCATCACTCCACCTTGCAACCCGGAACCAGATGAGACTAGCAGTAGATTGTATGCAGGGAGCCCTATATTACTGGTTCTTGGGAGTGATCCCAATTATGAAAAAATAGCTCTTTGACTGAAAAAGAGGCAGGAGGAATAATTTTTGATATTCCATTATACTAGTAGCCTTCTTCATTGAGAGAGTGCTGGGATTGAGTATTGCAGTGCCACTACCAGTTCTTTCTCGTCGTCAGTCTAGGCTGAGCATGTGGGGAGATATTTTCCTCTGTCAGGGAGGTGGTGGATCGGTGTAGAGTGTCTATGATGATGAATTCTACATTTGGTGGGAGCGATAGTTGCCAGCTTTGGTACAGTTTCCATATCTTGGAATGGATTTCGGTGGTGATGCTGACCTTGTCCTCCCTCCAGGAGGAGCGTGGTGAGAGTTAGGTAATTTTTATTATCAATTTTTTTAATATTTTTATGAATTTTAAATAGAGAGATATATACATATGTATAAAAGTTCTAATCCTTTTAAAATGTCAAAATGTAGATATTGGACCAGTCCGCCATGAAAGGTATCCATGCATGTATGTGCGTCCTATCTTGGGAAAAGACCAGGGCTTGATTAGGGTTCTTGAGGGGAAGCTAGCCAAGCTTACCCAGAGAGTACCCACCTTACGGATTGAGAACATCCCATCCAACATGCAAGAGTTCGTGGTTGGTGTATCACCTGTCTGGATACGGGGTAGCCAAAGCAGTATTGGTATACATAGATGTTGTGTAACACCCCGGTTTTGACCTCATTTGCATGATGTATATAATGTAATTAATCGTGGTGAGGAGCTAAAGGCAAAAGCCCCACCATCGATTTGGTTGTGTATGTTTTAGTAATGGGGATAGTTGTCGATGGTATATTGTGCTATCTGACACATTATAGTTTGGCATCATGTAAATACACATATCAAATAAAATAAACCACACCCAGCTATGACAGTGCAACGTTAAAATGAAAAGGGCATGATTCCAAAGGATAAGGGTGTGGGGGATGTCAAACCTTGGTCTATGGGGGGAAATCCCTGTTTGATTTGCCATTATCCCTTATCTCATCCAACCTCTTTAATGTTTTGTGGAGTATTTGAGGTAGTTATTGTTGAGTAGTGGTGGTTGTGGCAGGACTGTCAGTCCTTGCCCACATGTCCACTCCACCAACGGATTTTTCCTCTTCACGTTGCTAGGGAAGAGGAGCGACATTCGACTCTCCCCACTCTTTTCTCCCTCTCCATTCCTCCATTTTTTTGGGGGTATGGTCCATCCTCACATGGAGGGTTCTCTTCACGAGTAGGTGGGAGATCTTCGTTGTTACCCTCACGCAGGCAGGGGTCGGCTCTCCATTCTTTTGGATGATTATGGTCTGTATAAGTTTCTCCCTTCATGCAGGGAGGACTGATTCCTCATGCGCACCATTTTGGGGGATTCTCCATCGGTTTTCCATCCACACACAGAGAGTCATTCTCTCCCCTTCTCACGCACAGGAATTCTGTGTTGGTTTTCCTCACACAGGGAGCAGGAGAATCGTGGCTGTCACTTGGGATTTTTGGGTGTAGGAGCCATTCATGCTTGGGGTTGTGTGCCTGTGTGTCCCATACTAGTTTTGGTGGTATGTGTATGTCTCCTTGTCGATTGTGGCCATGTATGCTGTCTACTGTGGTTTGCATTTGTGTTTTCCCATGTCCACGCTGGGAGTTTGGCTTCTCCTCTATTTTGGGACTGTGTAAGGTCGCCATAGTTTTCATTGTGCGTTGGGCTGTCAATTTGCCATGGTTTTGGGTTGCTTCTTGGATTCTAAGGCTGTGGACATATTTTGGGTGTTGTGTTGAGTTGTTTTGGCCATGCTAGGGCCAAGAACAACTCTGAGTTGTCTTAAGGACTTGAGTTGTTTCACCTGTTGGTTGGGATTGGCACCTGGTTGTCTTTGCCTTCTTCACAGAGCTGTGAAGAGATTGTTTTGCTACGGTATGCAGTGGTTGGTATTCGGACTATTGAGAGTGAGATTAGAGGCTGTGTATGCATGAGAAGACTAGTGTTGAGGCCACCAGCTTGGCATTTATCTTGTCCTAGCTCCTTGATGACTTGGTAGAACCCTGCTGTGTGGGTTTGGTTGATTGGAAAACCTTGGCTATGTGTAAGCCTGCATTGACCCTTATTCCTTGAGGAATCATGCCCAGCTCGAGGGTGGCAGTGTTGCTGAGAGATTGATGAGCATGCTGGCCTATGGTTGGGCGGAACATTGCAGCGACGTAGCTGGTTGCAGGAGAGTTCTTCATTGAAAGATAAGTAATCGTGATTGTTTCACCTCTGCAATTATATCTATTGTTCCATGAATTATGATGAACATGTTAAATGTTGGAATGTGTGTGTGTTTCTTCCGCTGAATGTTGAGTAACTGTGTATCCTTGTATGTTTTATGCATCTTGTATGATGGATTATTCATCTTGGTATGTGTTATGTTTAAGCCTTTTATTTCAGCATTGTTGTCTGTTCATGTTCATGGGGCTGTTTTCCCATTTGTGTGGTGTGGGTAGTGTCCTCTTCACCGGTCGGAGGGTTTGGGACGTTACAGAGTGGTATTAGAGCTCATGTTGCAGCATGGGCCTGAATGGACCACCAAGATGCAGTGACATAGGCAGGATTTCTCTCTGCCCAGTAGAGATCAGAAATGGATGACAAAAAAAAAAATATTTCGTATGTGTTTGAACTGTTGGATCATCGGAAGAGTTAGTGGGAAATACTTTCGATGTAGCGGAAGAGCTAGGTGGAAGCTTTCCCGACGGGGCACATTTGGAAAGAAAAACATGGAAAAAAATAAATTTCTAAGTGATTTGACGTATCTCGGCGGAAAATAGTTATTCGAGCGCCCACCGTTGTGGATGGCTAAACAACTACGTGTCCGACGGGTAAGGCCTCCGACCGCCGACACCATGAAGAAAGTTCAAATTTTTTTTCTAAGTATAGAAATCATCAGTTATTTGAAGAAGATAGTGGTTTGTATGCCTGCCATTGCAGAATTCTAGAGCACTAGACTTCCGATGAGAAAAGATTGTCAATGCTGGTCAAAATCAGTTCATCGATCAGAAGAAGATCAAGGATCATGTTTCGCCATTGCGGCTGTAGAAGGAACTATTTCGCCGATGAAAAGAAGATCAAGCGGTGGCAGAAAGTACATGATTGAGCCGACATGGGTGAAAACTCAAAATTTTTTTAAGTGTTAAGATCATCGGAAGGAGTTAACTGTTTGAGCAGCCGATACATCAGCTAAGTTAGCCAAAAGGACTTTCGATGCCATCGGTAGAAGAAATTAGAAAGGGGAAATTTTGAAAGGTTGAAAATTCATCTAAGTATGAAAACTGTCGGCAAAATTTAGCTGTTTGAGTACCCGATGCGGTGGCAAGTATAGGAGGAAAATAGAAGATGAGGTTGCCGATGCGGCGGCAGAAGGAAGAAGAAATATTTCCAAAAATTTTCTAAGTACATAAAACGTCGAAAAACTTTAGAGGATTGGACCGCCGACATGTTAGAGAAAATTAGAGGATCATTCTGCCGATACATCGAAAGCCAGAGGAGGATCGGCCCAAAACGTCGAAAAAATTTAGTTGATTGGACTGCCGATGAGTGTCGAATGAAAAATGAAGATCAGACTGCCGAAGTGTCGGAAGCTTAGAGAACTAGCTGTCCGACAGGTAGAGGATTTGATTGCCGACAAAGTCCAGAAGCGTAGATGAACATACCACCAAAAGGTTGGGAGAAAGTAGTTGTTTCAATTGCCGATGAGCTGTTTAGCCACGGAATCCATAGACGGTTTACTTCCCGACATTATGGATTCCTAAGGAAATATCCATCCGATGGATAGTGGTTTTGGTCACCGATGTAGTGGAAAGGATTATGGTTTGGATCGTCGATACAGCAGAGAAGCTAGCTATTTTGACTACCAAAACGTGGGGCTGATAGTCGAAATGAGAGTTGATTCTGCAGAGGGAATTTTGAGATTTTCAAGTGGGATTTTCCAGCAGATTTTGACTGTTTTTCAACAAGATTTTTCAACAGTTTTTCAGTGGGGTTTACAGGTAGCTGAAGTTGGCACCCAGTCCAAAATGCAATTGTGTGTAAAATGCCGAGATTTGGTGAAAATCTTCATTTTTCAAAGTGGTGTGGTTTTCACACCCGAGGTCGGAATGAAGCATGTGGATAGGCATTGGAAAGATTATCCAGTAGGGAATAAGGGAAAGTCACCAGAATCTAAGCATGGAGCAACAAAGTGCTAATGACGGCCGCTGCTATCAAATGGACAAATCTGGAAAGTTGCATGCCCAGAGGTAGCAAGGACTATGAAGGCTAACTAGCTGTTGTGCGGAAGAGGAGTTCCATGCAAGGATGTGGGACTTGAAAATGGAAGTTTCCTTAAACTCTATCTTGCTGATTATAACTACATTCCTAATTTTTATACTTGAAATGCATGAGGATATGTTTTGCGTGCATAGGATATTACATGTTGGTAAGAATATTGAAAATTATATATTTATAATGAGCCACTAATGATAACTATTGCATTGGTGTTGGCATTAGTAGAAAAACCAACGACAACATAGACATGGTTGAGTATGTTGCTGATGCTGATGAATGTGACCAGAAACCCTATGAAGAAAGGGATAAGGAAACAAGTCCATAATCAAAAGTTGGTGAGCAAAGTCTGCAATCCTCTGCGAGATACCGACTAAACTGGTAATGCCAAGGGTGTAATTAGGACCCATGAAGGTAAGAGTTTGATTATGAAAAACTCCAAGGAGTGGTAAAGGAACCATTTCAAAAGCTATTATGAATGCAGGATATTAAGTGCATAAAGAGGATAGTCATGATCAGTTGGCGGCTGGAAATTCTCTATGGAAGAGTAAGGTGGTACAAATGATATGCTTGTGAAGTAAGGAGTATCTAAACATTTCCTTTAATTGCATGAATGATGTGACTATGCCTTGAAAATGTTAGTATGATAATGATTACGTGAAGTAAATGAGTTTTGGTAATATTGATGTGATTAACAGCTGGAAGTATTTGAATTTTATAAATTCTGAAAATGCTTCAGTGATGGTTGTAGCAATGAGAAGGTTATATGCACCCAGACTTACCAAGTGCTTGGTTGATTGAAGCTCAGGTTTCAGGTAGATTATTTAGAGCATGGCAATGAGAGTAAGACCATGACCAATGCCAGAATCTACCATGTGAAAGAGTCAAACCTTATGAGAAGAGTCTCATGGTTGTGAAAATAGTTGGTATGCATAATGGGTTGTTAAATTTGAATTGTGAATTTCAGATTTAAGAAATTGCTGACGACTACTAATCATTGTTGGCTTGCATAAGATTGTGTCAGGAGGACGCATTGTAAGTGGGTATTCATGTTATGCTAGTAAGCATAAAAATTATAATCTGCATAGTAGTGCTACTTACAAGAGACCCACAAATGAGGATCACCTCATTGCTAAGCAAACTAATTTCTGTAGTAGACAGAATTGCAAATTCTTATTGAATTTAATTACTAATGTAATTGCTTGGTTATGTAACAATCAATTTGGGTTGTATTATCAGATAATGATTGAATGTTTGACTATTTGATGAATGTGCTAGGGGTACACACTGCAGGAAGATCATGTGTGATGGCCTGCAGGAGCCAAACTTTATGGGAAGGTTTTCCCTTATTTTGGAAATGGGTTTCGGGTGAAACTCCATTGGACATTCTAGAAATTTCTCATCTGCACTACATGTTTGGAAAGCAACATGAGTGAGATGGTATAAATTATGTAGGTAGGACATGTGTGGATATGAAATGTAAGAAGGAGTTGGGATGGCTAACTGAGGGACTGTCAACTCGGAGAAGGAAGCCCCCATTCCTCCTTAACAAAGGCATACTACGTCGACAGATGGATAAGTGTTCTGTGACCCTTACTAACAATATGCATGCCAATTGTTAAAATTCCATATGCAGAACATGTTTTAATTTTATTTCCATGATGACCAATTGCTTGAGTATGAATAGGGCCTACATGGCTAACATCAGAAAGAGTGCACACTTTCTCGATGTCGGATCATGAAAGGGTTTTCAATATTGATTACACCGTAGGGAGTGGACGCACTCCTGGTTTCTCAATACTTGATAATGAATGATATGAAATATGGTTACAGTTTTAGAGCAATAATGTTGATGAGTTTGCTTATATTGCTTGTGTTGACAGGATAAATAGATGCAATTGGGTGTTTCACCATAAAGGTAAAAGGTAAATGGTTGTTGTGAGGGGTTGTGGAGTAAGGTTTATTGTTGATATAAGTGTATGTTGGGCTGTTATATGCTTGGGGATCCATAGTAGATCCTAGACCTGGAAATGGTCATGGTAAAGTTCCAATCCCAATCGACATGAGGATGTACTGGCTAGACATTAATTATTTGATGTTGTGGAGCAGCCTTCACGCTGACCTAACATCCAAGTTCATAGGCGATCCCAAGGCTTGCAAAGCGAAGCAGGATCCTGTGGACCAATGAGGAAATGCACAATATAGATAAGTATTGGATTATTTTGCTTATGAATATACATGTGTGTATGATTTGGTTATGATGTTTTAAGCTCTTGTTCTAGAGATAAAACCGATGGGAATAAACTAAACATGTGAATCTATTCAATGTTTGGATATAGGTATCACTGGGAGAAAGGAATATGAGAGCATCCTAGGGGTGCATGTGGACATGTGACTGTCCTAGAGAGCTCAA
>LPNX010589238.1:192532-314439 GCA_001517045.1 Pseudotsuga menziesii | reverse complement strand
ATATATATATATTTATGCATTGTGAAAAAAAAATATTGTTGAATGCATGTATGACTGGAAATGGAATGTGTGTATTTGCTTAAAGTAAATTATGAATGCTGGAATGGTTAATTCCTTGCCCAAGAATGGACATGAATGACCTCATGTTCCTGTTGGGAAGGCATGAAAAATATGAAAGTCTCCTTGATGAGACTTGGACTATCATGCCAATTGGGTAATTAACTAACTGATTTTAATGTTTATATTATGCTTGGTCTGACAGAATTTCAACGGTGCATTTCACAGGTGAGAAAAGTGAAACCCAATAGTGCACATTGATCATGGCAGCAGATCAAAGATTGTTGGACTTGGCTAGAAGTCTCCTTCAAATGATTACCAAGACCCAAGAAAATCTGGGGAGATACTCAAGATACATAAAAGGGAGAATGAAATGAACCACCCGATTTTGCAAGACTCTATTGGTTTGCAAAGGGAGGTGAAAATCCTTCTGGGAGCAATTGGCAAAGGAAAGGAAGGTGGATTAGTGATGGGACATTCATCCAAGTGACCCGATAAGAAACGGTCGTGGCATGAAGACTCAAAGAAAATTGACCAGGTAAAGATGAAGCAGCCAGTGAAATGCTGGGAATGCGGAGGACATCATTTACGCCGGGACTACCCAATGAGGGAGGATGAAGAGGGAAATAGTCACAAAGTTTCTAGACTTCGGAATAAGCTGGAAGCTGAGAACCAGCGGGAGAAGTCCGTGGAATCCAAGGGGCTTGGTATTGCATGTTCAAGTGAATAATTGAACTTGGGATGGATCTGCAAAATTTTGAAATTTTGATGTGCAATTGTATATGTATTCCTATGTATTGGAACACCGAGGACAGTGTTATTCCAAGGGGGAGGGGAATGTAACACCCCGGTTTTGACCCCATTTGCATGATGTATATAATGTAATTAATTATGGTGAGGAGCTAAAGGAAAAAGCCCCATCATCGATTTGGTTGTGTATGTTTCAGCAATGGGGATAGTTGCTGATGGTATATCGTGCTATCCGGCACATTATAGTTTGGCATCTTGTAAATACGCACATCAAATAAAATAAACCACAACCAGCTATGACGGAGCAACGTTAAAATGAAAAGGGCATGATTCCAAAGGATAAGGGTGTGGGGGATGTCAAACCTTGGTCTATGGGGGGGAAAGCCCTGTTTGATTTGCCATCTTCCCTTGTCTCATCCAACCTCTTTAATGTGTTGTGGAGTAGTTGAGGTAGTTATTGCTGAGTAGTGGTGGCTGTGGTAGGACTGTCAGTCCTTGCCCATGTGTCCACTCCACCAGTGGATTCTTCCTCTTCATGTCGTTGGGGCAGAGGAGCGACATTCGACTCTCCCCACTCTTTCCTCCCTCTCCATTCCTCCATTGTTTTTGGGTTCTGGTCCATCCTCACATGGAGGGTTCTCTTCACGAGCAGGCAGGAGATCTTCGTTGTTACCGTCACGCGGGAAGGGGTCCGCTCTCCATTCTTTTGGATGATTGTGGTTTGTATAAGTTTCTCCCTTCATGCAGGGAGGATTGCTTCCTCACGCGCACCATTTTGGGGAATTCTCCATTGGTTTTCCATCCACACAATGAGAGTCATTCTCTCCCCTTCTCACGCATAGGAATTCTACATTGGTTTTCCTCACACAGGGAGCAGGAGAATCGTGGCTGTCACTCAGGATTTTTTGGTGCAGGAGCCATTCACGCTCGAGGCTGTGTGCCTGTGTGTCCCATACCAGTTTCGGTGGTATGTGTATGTCTCGTTGTTGATTGTGGTCGTGTATGCCGTCTGCTTTTTCCCATGTCCATGCTGGGAGTTTGGCTTCTCCTCTATTTTGGGACTGTGTAAGGTCGCCATAGTTTTCATTATGTGTTGGGCTGTCGATTTGCCCTGGTTTTGGGTTTCTTATTGGATGCTAAGGCTGTGGAAATATTTTGGGTGTTGTGTTTAGTTGTTTTAGCCATGCTAAGGCCAAGAACAACTCTGAGTTGTATTGAGGACTTAAGCTGTTTCACATGTTGGTTGGGATTGGCACCTAGTTTTCTTTCCCTTCTTCACAGAGCTGTGAAGGGATTGTTTTGCTGTGGTATGCAGTGGTTGGTCTTCGTACTATTGAGAGTAGGATTAGAGGCTGTGTATGCATGAGAAGACCGATGTTGAGGCCACCAGATTGGCATTTAGCCTATCCTAGCTCCTTGATGACTTGGTAGAACCCTGCTGTGTGGGTTTAGCTAATTGGCAAACCTTGGCTATGTGTAAGCCTGCATTGACCCTTATTCCTTGAGGAATCATGCCCAGCTCGGGGGTGACAGTGTTGCTGAGAGATTGATGAGCATGTTGGCCTATGGTTGGGTGGAATGTTGCAGCGATGTAGCTGGTTGCAGGAGAGTTCTTCATTGAAATATAAGTAATCCTGATTGTTTCACCTCTGCAATTATATCTATTGTTCCATGAATTATGATGAACATGTTAAATGCTGGAATGTGTGTGTGTTGCTTCCACTGAATGTTGAGTAACTTTGTATCCTTGTATGTTTTATGCATCTTGTATGATGGATTATGCATCTTGGTATGTGTTATGTTTAAGCTTTTTATTTCAGCATTGTTGTCTATTCATGTTCATGGGGATGTTTGCCCATTTGTGTGGTGTGGGTAGTGTCCTCTTCGCCAGTCTGAGGGTCAGGGACATTACATGTTGTTGAGGCTACTGAAGCCGAGGAGGCTGAAGAAGCCAGAGTATAGGGAGACCAAGCGGACCAGGGTAGTCCAGCTTAGATCTAGGAGCATTTGATGGACTTTGATCCATATTTTGTATAACTTTTGTATATTATACAGTTATGACTGGATCTGAGGATCAGATACTCGACCTATCTATATGAATAGATATTCACACACACACACACACACACACACACACACACACAGATATATATATATATATATTTGTCGGTTTATTTACAAATTTTTTTTATGTGTTTGCTGTATACTTTTATGTGAAATGTGTTAAATGCCAATCCAAGATGTAATTAGCGTATGCATTAGTTAATGAATTTTGATTCCTTGGAATATGATTGAATGTAATGAAATCAAAATTTCTTTCCAATAACCTAACTTGCATAAACTAACGCAATAGAATAGGGTTCCGCACCTGATAAGCACGATTGAGCTAGGAAACCACCAGTTGAGATTCCATTCGAAATTCCAGCTGAGTGATATCATGCGATAAAGCATCCCATAGAAGCTCAATGATGGCCCTATATTCAACCACATTATTGGAAGCATGACCTAAGAAAGCACCTCCTGAGGCAACTAGCTGTCCTGAGGGTGAATAAATAACCCATGCAACCGAAGCTAAATTACAAGGGTGGCGACTAGCACCATCAGCAAAACCTACGAACCTATCGGAAGACATCTGAAACAACCAGCAGATGGTATAAAAAACACAAACCAACGAACTAGTGTACATAAAAGTACATACAATAAAATACAAGAAAAAGTGCTAAGCCTAAGCATAGTACTTTTTTAGGTAGAGCCCATTTATACGCTCAGCTAGCTTGTTCCCATCGAAATATATCAATTCATATGCACCTTTATTTAACACTTTTGACACGATATAAGGTCCTAACCACATAAACCTGAACATTCCTAACCCTAGGGGTTCTTTGCCTTGGTGCCAAAGCAAAACAAGTTCCCCCTAAGAGAAAATTAGACGCTTAACCGATTTATCATATTGCCTTTTGACCCTATTTTTATGAGCTTGGTTTGCTATAAGCGCATCTCTACGCTGTTCATCAAGGTGTTCTAAATGTAATAGAAGTTCTTCAAGCTTATTCATATTGGGTAACACATGAATAGAAATGATTAAAGATGGGATTTCACATTCAATTGGGGTAACAACTTTGTTGTACAGGAATAAACACCTTATAACCGAAGGTCTAGGGTTACCAACATACTCATACAACTTGAAGGCAATTGACTCTAGAGTACAGAAAAGGAAATAGGAGGATAGAAAAGACTCACCTGACACACGACGGTTGATCCTATCTTTTCCTCTTCCACTCTGCTTCTCCTCCAAAGCCTTCAGGGATGCTTCACCTTCACCTGTCAAGAACAAATCTTCCAAATGCAAGATGATACATTTATATAAATAGGTTAGATAAATCATATATAGAGTGCTTAATCATAAGTATTCATCAAACCATGATACATGAAAGACATTCAAGACATATATGGAAGAAGGATTCTCTTTATTAACAATAAGGAATGAGTTCATATTACAACCCAACGCTTGAGACAAGGACTCCTCTACAACCAAAGGATTCTAAGTTCCACTGCTCCAAATACTTTTGAATAGACTCCACCAGCATAACTTTGCTCTTAAGTATCTGTGATTAATACCCTGCCCAAGGCCTTTATTTATACTTGGTGAAATAAGGCAGTTTCGACGGATGAGGAGGTTGAGACAGTTAAGGTGATTAAGGTTAAAGGCTTAACAAATCTCAAATAATTGTGATTTATTATTTTTAATGTCGAAGGAAGGTATACGTGGGTATTAATACTGGCAACTCGCGTATGACATGCGAGTTTCTCTAAGGGTAACCCGCGTACAAATCTGTATGCAAGATGCAATAACCGATACTCACATACAACACGCGAGTTTCATATAGGAAGAGTCACGTACAGGACTTGAGATATTTAAAGGTAAAAATAACGAGCTGGATGGATGATAAATGTAGTTCATAATATGCCCATCTATAGTGTTTTAGGAAAACTTCAATCCATAAATTTCCTTTTGTGTGCCAACATGAGGGATGTCGGCACTCGGACGGAGAAGTTCCATTAAGGTGGATAACAGATGCCCCCTAATGTGTGAGGTCAGAGGGAAACGATGGCCGAAATACATTATAATATTTATCTTTGGAGAACTCAGAAATCCAATGGAGCAGAGAGAGTACCTAAAACAAATACATAGTAATGTCATAGACAAAGTCGCATCTGAGGATGCTATGTTCAATTTACTGGAACACTAGGTCCTTTACAATATTTGAGTACATCATATGATATGGGTATAAAACCACGTATTTTACAAAAGTGGATCGAAACCACAATATACAATCATGATGAGTCTTCAAAAATCTGGAAGCTGTGTATATGAATAGAACATAATCTTGCACAACTTAGTCCATAGGTGAGGAACTAAGGTCTTCATAAATGATCCCAAAGAACCAGTACAATCCAAGCCATGTGAATAAGGGTAAGCTGAAGTCGAACATGGGAAGGATTCAACAGTTTGTCAGTCAATAAGTGATAATTGACAACTAAAGCAAAGGAATTCACCAATGATGGAAGTGAATCCTGAGGTACGATCGTCAAAACTCCAGGTCTTCATTATCAGGAAGTACTGAAAATGGAACCATGCTGTGATAAGGAAGGCAATAGATCCTCCAACGGATCACAAGAGTAACTAGGAACTGGGTAAAAGAAGGGAGACACAATAGATAACAGATATAACAATGATGGGATTAGGATAGAGATCAAACATTGGGTGAAATCCTTGAACAATGAGCATGACACAGAGATGACCCAAGGCAACTTATAACTTATAGATAGAACAACTAGACTTATCTTTCATGTAGGAGACATGATTAGATTCCCCAGGTATAACGGACAAGAGGAGGAGTCGAAAACTCGAAGTAATAGCTGAACGAAAAAGTGATCACTGAGACATGGGTATCGGAAAAAGAAAAGAGTGCTATGTTCAAGGAGGACATGCTACCACTACTGAAAACAAGAGAAAACTTCTTCCTTACCTTTCCTGTTAAATTTTAACGAGTCCAGGAAAGTCAACTCGGATCCCTCTTCATTTTTTAACAAGCTTGAAGAGAAGAGAAAATAATGCTTGATAGTGTCACTGATTCGTGGATTCAATGAGCCCGAACTAGTACATGCTCAGTTGGTGTTTTCACATTTAGAGAGTCTAAAAACTCCAAATAAGACTCCAGGGGGGTCCTTTTTCATCCAATTTAGTCTCTTGAGGCCAAAAAAGTATAAAACATACTACATAAGAACTCTCTTAACTTTCATAGAAGAAAAGGTGAACCTTTTTCGTACTTAGTTAGGGAAGTCCGAAAAAGGTTAAATTACCACCTACCCAACGCTCCTTCCAAAACAACATAAAATAGCTTGAGTTTTACAAGTGTGAAGGAAAGTAAGAGCACTCGAAAAGATCCATTTGATTACGAGAAATGGGGCTTACAACAATAAACTTGCTGCTTTGTTCTTAAGTGTTTAACAAGCATGACAAAGACACAAAGTACACTAGAAATCTTTTTCATGTTTAGGTCCAGAGCATGAAAAAGAGAAAACTAAGTTCATACCAGGTGTTCCTTTTCCGTAAATTTAGTCCCTCAGGTCTGGAAAAGTGATAAACCTATACCAGCGAATACTCTTCTCAATTCAAAAAGAAAAGAGAGAGATCCTTTATCGTATTATTCCGCATGGTCCGAGAAAGAGATAACCTACAACCAATGCGGATGCCCATTCACATATTCTTAATGAGCTTGAACGGATGAGTTAAATCAGCAGTCAAGTCTATTTTGAAGGAGTCAGACCTGGGCCTAAATAAACTCTATAAGGGCGGGGAGTCCTATAAAAAGATAGCTTGTAAAAAGAGATTCAAAAGAAGCTCTATTTGGCTTGAAAAATAGCTAAGAGGATACCCCTGTACTTGAAATAGTTGCAGCATGAGTACCATAGACCAACATGGGCTTCGAAGGAAGATACTCATGAAAAAAGGGTCCTATCCACGGAAGAACAATGGTAAAAAAAGGGAACTAATGGTTTATAATACCATACTCTGTGGAAAAATGTTGAATGCTAAGGTTAATGTGGATTGAATAAAGATGCCAAAAATGTATTGGAAATGACAAAACCACCCTATTGGAGCAGCAACACTTTATAATGGTGAAAAACCTGTTTCAAAGCAAAAAGAAATATGGTATTAGTTGAATGGATTTTCAAACTATAAAAAACACCCACTTAGAGAAATAAAAATTTCTATAAATAGTTGAAAATCAAAACAAAACTCACCATTTGAAATTTTTAGCCATAAAAAGCAAGTTCTTCCCTCTACCTTTGTTCGATTGTTGTGGACAATCTAACTGACGAAATCAAATTCCACAAGTTGCAAGTAAGCCTACACCCTGAGCTCTTCATTTTGATCCTAGCAATTATTAATTTAGAGTCTGAATTTCATGTTTAAAAGTATCCTGAAGCATGTCACAGCGCGTATGCAGGTTCACAGTGTGAAGACTCGTGTACATTCGTTCTGTATGTGAGTTGCCTATATAAACAGTCGCGTACAGTACGCGACATGTATAACTAGACAGTCGCGTGTACTGCGTGAAGGATAAAAAGCTAAATATGATAATAATAAAAAGAGAATTTTTCTATGAAATTACTGAATCAAATTACTTGTTTTGCTAGGTGAAAAGATGGTTCTGGAATGGAGGGAACGACAACATGAAACAAAGGACCAAGCAGTGCTCCAAAGTGCGCCCACTATACATGCATTACAGACAAGTGGGCTACTAAAATTCTTTTGTACATCACCCATGCGGGCCAATGTCCGCCTGCTTAAGTTCATGATAAGTTATTGGGATCATGATTTGGGGATGTTCAACCTATAGGGTGAAACCTTGGAGATTACTACTGAGGACATGTATTTCATTACTGGTCTGTCATGATGAGGAGCACCGATCAACTTAGAGGGCACCGACAGGGGCGGTGACCCTTTAAGTGTCCAAAACTATATAGATGTGTTTTGCACACCGGGTACTCAAAAGAGAGGGAGTCGTGTCCCTATTGTACATATCCGTGAATTTACTCTATAGATACTAACGAGCACCATCGTGAGGATTTCAGGATCCTCCTCTTTACATTTGGCCACATGGAACCAAATGAGGCTGGCAGTGGACTATTTTCGTGGTGCTCTCTATGATTGGTGTTCGGGAGTTGTCCCTATCATGAAAATACAACTGTCTGATTGCAAGAGAGGAAGGCGAAAGAACTTTGGTTATGCGAGCATATTAGTTGCCATCTTCTTTGAGAGAGTACCAGAGTTGAGCCCTGCCATACCTCTACTGGTCCAATCTCCATGTCAGCCGATATTGAGTAGGTGGGGAGACATCTTCCTCAGTCAAGGAGTAGGAGACATAGTACATAGTGTATATGATGATGATTTCTATACCTAGTGGGAATGACAGCTACCGGCACTGGAGTAGTTTCCATATGCCAGCATGGAATTTCGAGGTGACCCAGACCTTGTCCTCCCTCCAGGAGGAGCATGGGGAGAGTTAGGTAAATAATTTTTAATTTTTTATCATTTTTCAATTTTTTGTGAATATTAAAATGATAGATATATACATATGTACAAGTATTAATCCTATAAATGTGTCAAAATGCAGATATTGGACTGGTCTTCCCTAAGGGGCATCCATGCATGTTTGTTCATCCTGTCATAGGAGAAGACCCAGGACTGAGCAAGGTTCTAGAAGGGAAGATGGCCAGGCTGACCCAAAGATTACCTACCTTGCGGATAGAGCATATCCCAACTACCATGCAGAATTTCGTTGTTGGAGTTCCATCGGTCTGGCTATGTCTTTTCAGGCGAGTGGTCAGAGCAGTGCTTGTATATATAGAAGCTGTGGAGGCTGCCGAAGCCGAAGAGGCTGAGGAAGCTAGAGTACAGAGGGACCATGGGGACCAAGGTGGTCCTGTGTAGTTCTAGGACATTTTGATGGAGAACGATCCACATTTTTGTATATTTTGTATATGAAGGGATCTGAGGATCAGACTTGACCTATCTATGGACAGATATTTTACATATATATATATATATATATATATATATATATATATATATATATTGTTGTTGTTGGCGGTTTATTTACAAATGTTTGTTATATCTGTGTTGTATATCTTTATAAAATGTGTGTTAGATGCCAATCTAAAATGTAATTAGCATATGCATTAGTCAATTGATTCTGATTTAGTGGAATGTGATTGAATGTAATAACTTCAAAATTTCTTTCCAGTAACCGAATTTGCATGAACTAACGTAATAGAATAGGATTTCGTACCTGATAACCTCGATCGATTAAGCTGGGAGACCACCAGTTGGGAGTCTAGACGAACTTCAAGCTGGGTGATACCACCTGACAAAGCATCCCATAGGAGCTCAATTCCATCCCTATACTCAGCAACATTATTAGAAGCAGGACCTAAACAAGTGCCTCCCGTGGCAACAAGCTGTCCTGAGGGAGAATAAATAACCCATGCTGCCGAAGCTAGGTTACAAGCGTGATGGCTGGCGCCATTAGTGAACCCTATATACCTTTCAGAAGACATCTGCAACAACCAACAGATAGTATAAAAAACAAAACCGACAACCTAATGTACATAAAAATACATACAATAAAAATACAAGAAAAAGTGCTAATCCTAAGCATAGTACTTTTTCAGGTAGATCCCATTTCTAGGCTCAGGCATCTTGTTCCCATCAAAATAAACTAACTCATATGCACCCTTCTTCAATACTTTCGACACGACATAAGGTCCTAACCACATGGCCTTGAATTTTCCTACCCCCAAGGGTTCTTTGTCTTGGTCCCAAAGCAAGACAAGTTCCCCTTCAGAGAAAACCCGAGGTTTAACCGATTTATCATACTGAGTTTTGACCCTATTTTTGTGAGCTTGATTAGCGGTTAGCGCATCTCTACACTGTTCATCCAGGTGTTCTAAATGTACCAGATGTTCCTCAAGCTCCGTCGTATCAAGTAACACATGAATAGCTATATTTAGAGACAGGATTTCACACTCAATCGGAGTAACTTCTTCCACTCCATGAATGAGTTGGAAAGGGGAGAAACCCATAGCAGTTTTTACGTTAGTTCGGTAGGCCCAAAGAGCAGGATATAGCATGATGTGCCAGTTAGAACGGGTTGCATCAATTGTACATTTAAGGATAGGTTTTAAAGTTTTGTTAACAGCCTCGACCTGACCATTTGCTTGCGGATAGTACGAAGATGAATGTTCTTTTTTGAACCCGTCATAGTAGTCAGTTCTGTCATCATGTTATTTTGAAAATGACTGCCATGGTCAGTGACAATCACTTTGGGTATACCAAATCGCACTATAATCTGAGTGAATATGAAGAAAGTTGTTGTTTCCCTATCGACTTTAAAAGTAGGCATTGCCTCTACCCATTTCATAAAATAGTCAACAATTACAATGATGTAATTATGCCTCCCAGCTGAGGCTGGGTTGCATGTCATGTAATCAATCCGCCATTTCATGAAGGGACCTACCGAGACAACAGGAAATAACGAAGCAGGATGTGACCGCATTTTCCTGGTGTAAAGCTGACACGGATGACAGCACTTCACTACTTCCACACAATCTTTGAAGATCGTGGGCCAGAAATAACCAGCACGTAGTATCTTCTGGGCCATTGCTAACCTAGATAAATGACCCCCACACGCTCCACTATGGGAATAATTTAGGACAATCTCTGCTTCCTTGTGGGTAAGGAAACAATGCAAGATGGAATCTACCCCTCTTCGATATGATATATCTCCTATGATGAGGTAGTTCTTGGCATGAAGGCGTAATTTACGTCGTTCCTCCCTTGAGGAAGCTGCAGGATACTTCAAAGTCTAGAGATATATAAGAATATCTCCATACCAAGGATCATAGGTGGATATCAAGAATATGTGCTCATATGGGAATGAGTCATCTTCAATAGCTACATCTTCTTCAGTAGGAAATTATTCTATAAGTTTAGCAAAAACTAAGGACTTCTTAGACTTAGCAGACTGGAAATCTAAGTCAAACTATTGGAGAATGACTATCGATTTGTTAAATTTTCCCCCAATAATCCGTCGAGATAAAACATATTGAAACGGATTCACATCTGCCACTACTATGGTGGTCCTCAATAAAATGTAGTGACGTAACCTGTGAACAGCATAAACGGCTGCTAAGGCTAATTTCTCAACGTGGGAATATCTAAGTTCGGGTCCAGCCAAAGCATGACTAAGATAATAAACGACATGCTCTACAAGCTTATCGTCCTCCTGGACTAGTACTACCCCAATGGTCGACTCAGACGCAGCCATATATAATATAAAATCCCTAGAATAATCTGGCAGACGTAATAATGGTGCCAACAACAAAGTTTTTTTCAATGCCTCAAAAGCAAGTTGTGCGGTTTCATCCCATAGAAATGGGGTGTCCTGTTTGAGCAGGCGCATGAAACCCTTAGTAATCTTGACATAGTTAGCAATAAAACGTCGAACAAAATTAGACTTTCCTTGCAGACTTTGAAGTTGCCTGATAGAATGAGGAGGAGGAAAATTTACAATGGCCTCAACTTTCAATGGATCCACCTGGATGCCTCTACTAGAGACAATGAACCCGAGCAATATTCCTAACTCAACACAGAATACACACTTGTGGGGATTCAAGAATATTTTATAGTGTCTACATCTCTCAAATATCAACCGTAAATGATATGGATGTTGAATCCTCTTACGAGAATGTGCAGGCAGATCATGAAGGTATGGTTCGACAATGGCTTTAATATCATGGAAAGCAAAGTTCATAGCCCGTTGAAAGGTTCCCACAGCATTTTTCAATCCAAAAGGAATTTTCTTGTACGTGAAGGTACCCCAAAAACAAATGAAAGCAGTTTTATGTTGGTCTTCCAGTTTTATTTGAATTTGATTGTATCCAGAGAAACCATCCATAAACGAGAACACCTCACTTCCCACACAGGCATCTATAATCTAGTCTATAAATGGTGTGGGATAGTTGTCCTTAGGATAGGATTTATTAAGGTCTCTAAATTCCGTATAGACATGGATAGTCCCTTTCTTTTTATCAATAGGAACAGGGATGGACACCCACTATGTCAAAGCTATGGGATAGATAAAACCAGCCTTCAATACCTTTCCAACTTCCGCCTTCATAATCGTCGCTTTGCGCGGGTTAACAGGTCTTAACTTTTGTCAAACCGGCTTGGCATCAGGATATGTTCGGATTTCTTGTTCAACAATCGATGGATCTATGCCTGGCATCTCCTCGTATGACCAGGAAAAGACATCGCAGAATTCCTTTAACAGGGCAGTATAGATAGCAATCTCTTCAGGAGAGCAATTTGCACCTATGTATATGTTTTCCACGACATCAGGGTTTACAGAGATGTTAATAGGTATGGTGGTGGAAATATTTTCCATATTTCCCTCGGAAAATACTCCTTCCCTAGGTAAGGGATTGATAGGTATATCAACATCTTTTGACTGTCTCAATTGAAAGTCTTGATTTTCTATTCTGCTTAGTTCAAGAAGAAAATAGGATCGATGATGAAGATCCTCACAAATATTACCACGTCCACTCATGGATTCCAGAATGGCTTTATCAAAAGGTAAAACCATGTCTTAACAATATATAGAGTGCTAAGAGTTTTCCTCCCATGCGGGAAAATAGACTTCTTCCAGATCTTCCGATACTGTTAGAAGATCTAGAATGGGATCAACAGTGGCTTGAGTGATAGCTTGATAATCCACCTCCACTACCGATAAGGGCACTTCTGGTTCATGGGGGGATGGGACAACCCAAGGATCAGTCCTATCGACAACCGTAGCTATGGACTTCCCCACACTAGTAGAACCAATATAATTAACCGGGGTTGCAAGATCAAATGTGCCCATTAGTGATGTGTACATTCCATCCCCCAAGCTCTGTGTAGCAGGTTTGACTTGATCAACCAATGGAATAGCGGACTCATTAGACTCTAAACGACCTTTTTGAGTATAATCAATTTGATCAATAGTAACGAAATTTCCCTCATGTGGAAAAACCACTACACGAAAAATGGCTGACACAATAGCGGACATCACATAAGTCCAGTTTCTTCCCAGAAGCATATTATAGTACAAAGGAGCATCAATCACTTCTACCTCAATAGACACTACTTTGCCTGCCAACTTAATTTAAAAATCCAACAAGATACCATGTGGACATAAGGACCTTCCATCAAAAGCAGTAAGCAGAGTGTTTGATGGGACTAGCTCTGGGGATCCAAGAGCTTTCCAACAGGTCAAGGACATAACACATGTAGAAGCACCCTCATCAACAACTGCCCTTCCAATGGTATTTCCACCATGGATGACATCTATTGATAAGGATACATGGTAAGGTAGTATAATTTTAACATCAGACAAATGAAATTTCACCATGAGACTCGATGAGTCCATGCTGCCTAAAGCTGCTAAGAGGGCATCCCGCTAGGCAGGACAACTCTGTAACACCTCTAAAGCTGACATTGCACATGGGGTTTGAGCTAAATTTTCAACCACGGATTATTTTTAAGCAGCCCTAGCATTAGGGTTATGCAAGGTCTTCTTGAAGACACCTTTCAGTATCTTCGACATAGTTTCAGCAGGTTTCTCTATTGTGAGAGGGTTAGAAGTTTCACCTATAGCTTTACCCTTCTCATAAGTCTCTTTCTCATAATTTTTATTCCTCGTCTGGAACAAAGTAGAAGATCGAACCATGTTGATATAGTTTGGGTCAGGGGCATTTTGAGTGCCCCCTGCTACGTTAGAAGCTGAAGAAGAGTTCTGTCCTTGGGGAAAAGGATCCTTCAGAATAGCCGGTTGTTGAGCTTTAAGAAGCTTCTGGGCTTGATCCATAAGGGGACAAAGGTGAGTAAGGTGGTCCTCGTGGCACAAATTACATGGGAACTTGACCTTCTTCTTTTATTTCTTGCCCCAATCAGCATTGTTCATGGGCTTTTTCTTGTTTTGATTTCCCTCTCCCTTCTTTCCTTTCTTTTTCTTCCCGTCGGGCTGCTGATTGCCCTTTTGAGAGGTTTGTGCAAAAAAATTTGCACTCTGGGGGGAGGGGGAAGCCTTTGCTGCATCCGCCATAGAATTATTGATGGACAACTGATGAAGTTGCTTAGCCAAAGACTCTACGGTGGGACATTTAACAGACCCAACCACACCATCGGCATGGGGTCCAGGCTTAGGCTTCTCTGCATCGTGCGTAGGCCTCAGTGCATTAGGGATAATCTCATACAAGATCCTAGATTGTGAATAAATCAAATCCAGTTGCTGGGCCTTTGGAATGGCTTCTTCTTCATTTGTCACTCCTGAGGTGGATATGTCCTTAGATATGTAGGGAAATAGGGATTTAAGGAACCACTCTAAAAGGAACTCAAGAGGAATAGTGGATTTTATAAGGCTCTTTCGCCTCCTCCACTCTTAGATGTGATCCAAGATGTGGGTAGCCTTGTTCTGCCTAAAGGTAGACAACAAGTCTGTTCCGAAATCATATCAGACCAGAAGCTGAAAGTTCCTAAGAAATGCACTAGCCAAGTCCCAGAAACTATTGAAAGCAGTAGAAGACAATTCAATATATCATTTTTCCACGGTACCTGTTAAGGTTCTTTGGAACAAACTCAACCTAACTAAATCTTCATTCAGTGAATTCGAAGAACACCATAAATGGAATGTGGTGGCATGAGCCCCATGATCTTCACTAACTTTACCCTTGAATTTAGGGATGTTTGATGGCAATTTGGTGGGAACAGGTGGCCACAAGGGGTCAGGCCTCATCGGGTCATTCATCAATTTTGATAAATTTGGCAAGTTTAAAGTTGCCAGGAATGGAAGTTTGGGTCGAACCAGGGTACTAAATGTGCCAGCCTAGGGATTAGAGGGACCTACCCCTGAATGCCCATAAGTAAAAGTTGGGTTTCCCCCTGCCACCAGTTGCGAAGTGGGTAGATTACTCTGAAACGGATTCCATCTGTAAGCCATAGGATTGTGTGTGGGAGGTGCAGTATAAGAATTTTGGGCCGTCCAAATAGAAACAGGGGTCTGCAAGATAGGAGCTGGTATCCCTCCATTGAACAATGAAAAGGGAGAGCTCATAAACGGAACCGAAATCGGAGTTTGGAAAATTTTCCCATAAGAGGTATTGTTCACAGACTACAATCCTACATAGGAAGGTGATGGGCCTACGTATGGAGTGGATGAGGGAATGTGCCCCCCATTCTAAGGAAATCCTTGGACAAAGGCCGAGGATCCTACCGGACCACTCTGGGTAGTATATGGCAAGGAAGAAGGAACAGTAGGTATACTAGGGATCCCAGTAACCATATCACCAGAAGTACTTGCTAGGTTTGAGTGAACTGATGGGTTGACTGCCTGGCTTGCTGGAGTCAAAGGTGTAGAAGGTATACTAAATCTAGGGGCACTTACCAGGGGAGGTAGTACCCCTTCAACCGGAAAGGCTGAGGTGAACAGAAAAGAGCTTTCTTCCACAGAAGACATGATCCTACCCACATGGACACCTAAAACAGGTGAATCAAAAGGTCTAACCTGAACGATCACAGGATCATTTAAATTAGTCAAGGGGGTGTTAAAATTCCTTGCAAACTCGATAGTCTAGAAGTCTTTTATCTCAATTGTGTCAATATCAAAATGGTTAGCTATCATTTTTGGTTCACCAAGAACTTCACTTATTCCTACCGGTTCAAATGAACCATCCGTGTCCAATCTCTGCCTTTGGGGGGGAGGTGGAGGCTCCAATGTGACAAGAGGAGGAAGGTTTCGCAACCTTATTGACCTTCTAATGGGTTGGTCCTCCACAATTGAAACTTTGACAAATCACACCCTAAGGCCAACTAAACACAGGCAAAACCACAGAGCACACCCTATAAAAATCCTAAAGTCTCAAACAATCAATCAAGGGTGAAAGATATACTTTCCCGAAGAAAGCTGATGAACAATTACTTCGTGTCCTTGAAGTGGTTCTTAGGCACAAGTAGAGGAATGACCCAACCACCCTCCTACACTTACAACAAGGGTTACCTTCCAAGATCATCCAAGGTGAACCAGAAATATCCTTCCGGTTTACCTAGGTATGAACCCTAAATGTCAAGAGACTAAAGGCTACCTTAGCTATACAAACAGTCTGGGGAGGCAGTCACAAGCCTAACTCATACACATGGGAAGGATAGCTGAGCCTGAAACTCTGTCTAGGATAGAATCCTTAGATGCGTAAAAGTCCTGATTTACATTTTGACAAGGAATCAGAGTGTTATCTCCTCAGTCCAATGCCTCCACGTGGCCTCGTGCTTGACCCCCTTTTGAGAGGAGCTTCCCAGATACAATTGATAAAGTCAAGGATTTACCCAAAGAAAGGTCCACTACATCTGAATTTTAAAACTTATGGGAAGTTTACACTTCCTATCCCACAAGTCTAGCCTAAGCTAGTAGTTGAAAGGCCCATAAAAATAAAAATTACTAGTAAATTATTGTGTTTATTTTAAAGGGTTGTTTCTTACGCAGAAGGAAATGGAGTGATGAACCATGGTGTTTTTTGACTCGATAAGAAATAAAAAAGTAAAGGTGTATTTTTTTCAAAGCAAATTACCACTACTAAAGAAAACTTCTTTTTCTTTTGTAAATATATATTGATGAACAAATGCAAATGATAAAGAGAAACTAAGACTATGTTTTTTGTAGTTTTTGAGATTATATTTTTAAGCTGAAATGAAAACTACTTATGCAAAAGAAAATGCAAAAGCTTGAAAATGTTTTTCTTTTCACTTTCTAAAATTGCTCAAACTCTACCATGCACCTAAAATGAGCTAAACTTGAGTATACTTGGATCTAATCAACTATATAAAATAAACAAACTGAAGTAAACAGGTCAAAAGAACCAAGAATCAACCAACAAAGGGAGACCGAGAACCCTAGCTTGGGTGTACACAATGACAAAAGATCACTGTAAACTCATAAAGGTAAGTGACAAACCAACCATTATCAAAAGATAGATTGGAAAAAACAATGCCCAAGGCCCTGATCATTGATCCGGACAGAGACACTTCAACCTATAACCCAATAGTCCAAACTACTTCAGCATGCAAATAGAGGACAATTCAAACAAAAGAAACCCAAGGGATTTACGAAAAAGAACAAAGTGTGGTCACAAAAGTCTTCAAACTAATACCACAGTATCCTTAAAGAAATCCAACTAACAAACATGAATTACATAAAGAGAGGGACAAGCAAACCCTATCCTAAAAATCCCTATTTCCAGGCTTGTACGTGATTGTGTATAAGGGCAACTCATGTACTATACGTGACTGTGCAAGAGAGCAACTCACGTATGCAGGCCTCTGTACGCGACTATGTAGCAGAGCAACCCGTGTATAGGTACAAAAGGTTTCTCAAAAAATAAGAAAAATCCACAAGACTTTCAAACACTCTGATAAGCATGAACTAGGATAAAACACCACATGCAAACTTCAAGGCAAAGACTGGTCAGGGGTGACAGAAACAACTTACAACAGTCTAGACTCCCCAGCGGAGTCACCAATTCTGTTGTATAGGAATAAACACCTTATAACTGAAGGTCTAGGGTTACCAACATACTCATAAACTTGCAGGAAATCGAATCTAGAGTACAGAAAATGAAACAGGAGGATAGAAAAGACTCACTTGATACACTACGGTTGATCCTAGCTTGTCCTCTTCTGCTCTGCTTCTCCTCCAAAGCCTTCAGGGATGCTTCACCTTCACCTGTCAAGAACAAATATTCCAAATGAAAGATGATACATGTATATAAACAGGTTAGATAAATCATATATAGAGTGCTTAATCATAAGTATTCATCAAACCATGATACATGAAAGAAATTCAAGACGCATATGGAAGAAGGATTCTCTTTATTAATAATAAGGAATGAGTTCAGATTACAACCCAACGCCTGAGACAAGGACTCCTCTACAACCAAAGGATTCTAAGTTCCACTGCTCCAAATACTTCTGAATAGACTCCACCAACATAACTTTGCTCTTAAGTATCTGTGATTAATACCTTTCCCAGGCCTTTATTTATACTTGGTGAAATAAGGAATTTTCGAGGGTTGAGGAGGTTGAGACAGTTAAGGTGATTAAGGTTAAAGGCTGAACAAATCTCGAATAATTGCGATTTATTATTTTTCATGTCGAAGGAAGGTGTATGAGGGTATTAATACTGGTAAATCGCGTATGACATGCGAGTTTCTCTAAGGTTAACCCGCGTACAAATCTGTATGCGAGATGAAATAACGGATACTCGCGTACAACACGTGAGTTGCATATAGGAAGAGTCGCGTACAGGACTTGACATATTTAAAGGTAAAAATAACCAGTTGGATGGATGATAAATGTAGTTCATAATATGCCCATATATAGTGTTTTAGGAAAACTTCAATCCATAAATGTCCTTTTGTGTGCCAAGATGAGGGATGTTGACACTCAAATGGAGAAGTGCCATTTAGGTGGATAACAAGCTTCCACTCCATGGACGAGTTGAAAAGGTGAAAAGCCTGTAGCAGTTTTTACATTAGTCCAATATGCCCAATGTGCAGAATGTAGCATGATATTCCAGTTGGAACGGGATGCATTAATAGTACGTTTGAGGATAGTCTTCAAAGTTTTATTAACCGCCTTGACTTGACCATTTGCTTGAGGATAGAACGAAGATGAATGTTCTTCTCTAAATCCTAGCATAGTGGTCAATTTAGTCATCATGCTATTTTGAAAATGACTGCCATGGTTAGTGACAATCACCTTGGGTATACCGAATCGTGCTATAATTTGATTAAACACAAAAAAAGCTGCAGTTTCCCCATCAGCTCTAAAGGTGGGCATTGCCTCTACCCATTTTGTAAAATAATCCACAGCAACAATGATATATTTGTGCCCCCCAACTGAGGCTAGGTTACACCTCATGTAACCAATCCCCCACTTCATGAAGGGGCCCACTAAGATAAAGGGAAATAACGGAGTGGGATGCGACCACATCTTTCTTGTGTAAAGCTAATAAGGATGACAGCACTTCATGGCTTCCACACAATATTTAAAGACTATGGGCCAGAAATAACTGGCACGTAATATCTTCTGATTCATTTCTAACCCAGATAAATGACCCCCACATGATCCACTATGGGCATCATTTAGGACAATATCCGCTTCCTCGTTGGTAATACATTGACGCAAAATGGAATCTACCCTGTACGGTATAAAGTATCTCCTATGATGAGGTAGTTCTTGCCATGTAGGCGTAGTTTATGTCGTTCTCCCCATGAGAAAGCTACAGGATACTTCAAAGTTTGGAGATAGATAAGTATATCTCCATACCAGGGGTCAGAAGTGGAAATCAAAAACATGTGCTCATATGGGAATGAGTCTTCTTCAATAGCTACATCTTCTTCTATTGGAAATTTTGCAATAAGCTCAGCAAAAACTAAGGATTTTTTGGATTTGGAATATTGAAAATCGAAGTCAAACTCTTGGAGAATGACTATCCATTTGTTGAATTTGCCTCCAACTATCCATCGGGACAAAACATATTGAAAATGATTGACATCTGCCACTACCATTGTAGTCCTTAGTAAGATGTTGCGACGTAACCTCTAAATAGCATAAACAGCTGATAAGGCCAACTTCTCAACATGGGAGTACCTCAGTTCAGGTATGGCTAAAGCATGGCCAATATAGTAAATGACATGCTCTTGGAGCTTATCATCCTCCTGGAATAGGACTATCCATATGTTCGACTCAGACGTGGCCAGATATAATATAAAATCCCTAGAGTAGTCTTGAGGATGCAATAATGGTGCCGATAACAAAGCTTTTTTCAATGCCTCGAATGTGAGTTGTGTAGTTTCATCCCATACAAATGGGGTGTCCTATTTTAATAGGCACATGAAACCGTTAGTAATCTTGGCATAGTTTACAATGAAATGGCGAAGAAAATTGGACTTCCCCTGTAGGCTTTGAAGTTGGTTGATAGAACGAGGAGGAGGAATATTTACAATGGCCTCAACTTTTAACGGATCCACCTGAATGCCTCTGTTAGAAACAATGAATCCGAGCAATATCTTTGACTCAACATAGAACACACACTTGTGGGGATTCAAGTGAATTTTATAGTATCTGCATCGTTCAAATATCAAACGCAAGTGATCTGGATGGTCAATGCTCTTACGAGAATGTTCAGGAAGATCATCAAGGTAGCGTTTGACAATGGCTTTAATATCATGAAAGGAAAAATGCATTGCCTGCTGAAAGGTTACCCAAGAATTTTTCAATCGAAATGGCATTTTTTTGTATGCGAAGGTACCCCAAGGACAAATGAAATCTATTTTATGTTGGTCTTCTGGTTTAATTTGAATTTG
This sequence comes from Pseudotsuga menziesii, assembly GCA_001517045.1. Lineage (NCBI taxonomy): Eukaryota > Viridiplantae > Streptophyta > Pinopsida > Pinales > Pinaceae > Pseudotsuga > Pseudotsuga menziesii. The sequence continues at coordinate 294,111 of LPNX010589238.1, read as the reverse complement.
ATTATATACGGAAAAACCATCCATAAATGAAAAGACTTCACTTCTCGTGCAAGCATCAATAATTTGATCTATAAATGGCATGGAATAGTTGTTGTTAGGACAGGCTTTGTTTAAATCTCTGAAGTCAGTACAGATGCATATGGTCCCTTGCTTCTTATCAACAGGAACAGGTTTGGATACCCATTTCATCAAAGCTATGCGATAAATAAAACTAGCTTTCAGCAGTTTTTCCATCTCAACCTTTACTACTGCTGCTTTACATGGGTTAACAAGTCTCAACTTTTGTTGAACATGTTTAGTGTCAGGGTATGTTCAGATCTCGTGCTCGACTATAGATGGATCAATGCCTGGCATCTCCTCATATGACCAGGAAAAAATGTTGCGGAATTCTTTAAACAAGGCGGTATAAATCGTAATCTCCTCAACAGAGTAGTTTGCACCGATATGTATATTTTCCACAATGTCAGGATTTACAGAGATGTTGATAGGGATGGTAGCAGAAATATTTTCCATATTCCCATCAGAAAACATTCCTTCCCTTGGTAAGGTATTAACAGGCATATCAACATCGTCTACCAGTCTCATATGAAACTCTTGATTCTCTATCCTGCTTAACTCTGGAAGAAAATAGGATCAATGATGAATATATTCACAAATATTATCTCATCCACACATGGCTTCTAGAATGACTTCATCAAAAGGTAACACCATATCTAAACAATCTGTAGAATGCAAAGAGTTTTCTACCCAAGTAGGTAGATAGGATTCTTCCAATTCCTCTGAGACTATGAGGGGGACTGGAATGGGATCAACAGGGGTTTGGGTGATAGCTTGATAAGCCACTTCCACTGATGATAAGGGCACTTCAGGTTCATGGTGGGAAGGGAGAACCAAAGGATCAATCCTATCAACAACCGTAGCAATGGACTTCCCTACACTAGTAGAACCTATATAATTAATAGGAGCTGAAAGATCAAATGTGCCCATCAATGATGTGTACATTCCATCCCCTAAGCTCTGTGCAGTAGGTTTGACTCGATCAACCAATGGCATAGTGGACTCATTAGATTCCATGTGGCCTTTTTGAGTAAAATTGATTTGGTCAACAAGAACCAACTTCCCTTCATGTGGAAACACTACCACCTGAAAGATGGTCGATGCAATAGTAGACATGGAAGCTTCTTCCCAAGATAAAATTATAGTCCAAAGGTGCATCAATCACCTCCACCTCAACAGACATCGCTTTCCCTACTAGCTTAATTTCAATATGGTAGGATACCATGTGGATGGAATGACCTTCCGTTGAAAGTAGTAAGCAGGGTGTTTAACGGGACCAGCTCTGGGGATCCAAGAGCTTTATAACATGACAAGGAAATAACACATGTAGAAGCACCCTTGTCAACAACTTCCTTTCCAATGGTCTTTCCACCATGGATAACATCTATCGATAAGGCTACATGGTAAGGTAGGCGAATTTTGACATCAGACAAGTGAAATTTTGCCATGCGACTCAATGAGTCCATGCTGTCTAAAGTTGCTAAGAGTGCATCCCATTGGGAGGGACAACTCTATAACACCTCTAAATATGACATTGCACAAGGTGTTTGCGCTAAGTCTTCAACTACATAGTATTTTGATGCAGCCCTAGCATTAGGATTATGCAAGGTCTTCTTAAAGACACCTTTCGGTATCTTGGGCATAATTTCGGCACGTTTCTCGATCATGAGTATTAATTCTTGCACATGATCTAGGAAATAGGGATCAAAATCATCAAAGAATTATTAACAAATACTCATGAATTGGAAAATAAATGGAACCAAAATAGGTTTCCTCTCTGTATATTTTATAAACAATAATGGGTTACAATTTCCATGCTGAGCAATGGCTTAACTCCATGAAGAATTCGAATACCTAAGGGACAATTCGAATTCAATGAGTGTGTCTAGCTTAACTGAATCTTTTCCATGCAATCTCACTCAGTTAACCACTTGACAAAAACCCTAATTGACTCACCAAACCCTAATTGAAGTCAGAGTGCAATAAATGACTGAATCTCAACTGAAGGAGATCAAACACATGTCATAGCAATCCAACCATCAAGTGCTAGTCCTGCATGACTCCAATGAACCTTGATGAGGTTAACTGAAGCTGAACTGACCATCAAAAGTTGGTGGAGGCGCCTTGTTGACTCCAGTTCATTAAATAATAATAAACAATCGTTAAATAATATATTTAATGAATGGAGGCGCCTTAACTGACTGTAACTGACTGGTTGAACTGATTGTAACCACCAGTTAGCAATTAGGTACATTAATGTCACACGGATCACCCCTGGAGTGCTCCAGTTAGCCTCCTTGACTGTAGGAGAAGGCTAAGTTAGCATCCTTTACTGTAGGTAGGCATGGAAGTGACTGGGATGATGGTAATTAATTCTCCACTGATGTCAATTAAACTTAGGATAGTGGTTTAACTAGGCCAATTTGACTGAAAGAGTGTGTATGATGGTAAATGTCTCCAATAGTGAGAGGGTTAGAAGTTTCACCTATGGTCTTACCCTTCTCCGAGGTCTCTTTTTCATAGTTCTTATTCCTAGTCTGTAGTAAAGTTTCAGATCGAACCATGTTGATATAATTGGGGTCAAGGGCATTTGGGGTGTTCCCTACTACATTTGAAGCTGAAGCAAAATTCTGTCCCTGGGGAAACGGATCCTTCAGAACAGCTAGTTGTTGAGTTTTTAATAGCTTATGAGCTTGTTCCATAAGGGGAAAAATATGGGTAAGGTGATCTTCAGGGCACAAATTACATGGGAATTTCACCTTCTTCTTTTCTTTCTTGCCCCCATTAGCATTGTTTGCGAGTTTTGCTTGTTTTGATTTCCCTCCCCTTTCTCTCCTCTCTTCTTTTTCCCACCGGGCTGCTAATTTCCCTTCTGTGAGGTCTGTGCAAAAACATTTTCATTTTGGGGTGAGGGGGTAGCCTTTGTTTCCTCCACCATAGAATGTTTAATAGACAGTTGATGGAGTTGTTTGGCCAAATATTATATAGTGGGAGAATTAACGGAACTAACCACACCATCAGCATGGGGTCCAGGCTTAGGTTTATCTGCATCATGTGTTGCCCTTGGTGCCTCAATGATAATCTCATATAAGATCACAGACTGAGAATATATCAAATCTAGTTGTTGGGTCCTGAGGATAGCTTCTTCCTCATTCGTCACTCCTGACGTAGATCCATCCTTAGATATATAAGGCAATAGTGATTTATGGAAGAATTCTAATAAAAACTCAGGAGGAATAGTGTCTTTAATAAGGCTCTTCTTCCTCCTCCACTCTTGGATGTGATTCGAGATGTGGGTGGCCTTGTTCTGCTGGAAGGTAGACAACAAGTCCGTTCCGAAATCATTTCGGACAAAAAGCTGGAAGTGGTTAAGGAATGCATTAACCAATTCCTAAAAACTGCTAAACATAGTAGAAGGCAACTCAATGTACCATTTTGTTGTAGTACTTGTCAATGTTCTTTGGAACAGCCTCAACCAAACTGAATCTTCATTCAGTGAGTTGGAAGAGCACCATAAATGAAAAGTGGTGGCATGATCCCCAGGATATTCACCAACATTGCCTTCGAATTTTAGGATGTCCGAGGGAAACTTCATAGGTACAGGCGGCTAGAAGAGATCATGCCTCACTAGGTCATTCATCAATTTAGACAAATCTGGCAAGTTTAACGTTGCCAGGAAAGGAAGCTTAGGTCTAACCGGAGCACTGAAAGTACCAGTTTGGATATTAGAGGAACTTTCCCCCAAATTTCCATATGTAAAGGTGGGGTTGCCCCCTGCCACCGATTGCGAAGTGGATGGGTTACTTTGTAATGAATTCCATCCATAAGCCATAGGATTGTTGGTGTGAGGTGCAGTATAAGAGGTTATGGCTACCTCAGTCGAAACTTGGGTTTGAAATACAGTAGCAGGTATCCCTCTGCTAAAACGAGAAAAGGGAGAGCTCGCACTAATGGAAAATGAGAGATTAGTGACCAAAAAAATGACCAAAATCCGCATATGAATGACCACTTTTGGTTTGGCGATCGTTGGTGGCTAATTTACGGTCTCTTATTACGCGACCAAAATTGGTCATTTATAGCTTGTCAGTTGGTCGTTAATTTGGCCATTAATTTGGTCATATATTTGAATCAATGACCAAATATATGACCACATTTATGACCAAATTAATGACCACATGACAAACTAGAATATGACCAAATTTGGTCGCGTAATAAAAGACTGTAAATTAACCACCAAAACTACTTTTTGGTCATTGATATGTGAATTTTGGTCATTTTATATGCAAATTTTGGTCATTAATCTCATTTACTGGTCACTAATTTAGTCATTTTTAGTCGTTTTATGTATGGTTATCATAATTTCGTATTTTTAATAGTGTCCATTATTAATCAATATAAGTTTTTAATATGATAATATGTTTACATTAAAAAAGAATCATATATTATTTATCATCATCTAATACGCATGTGAATTATGCAATGTCAAATTAATTAGTTAACTACAACACTTATAAATAATATAAAGTACCACCATATAAGTTTTAAACCGCACAAATTATATTACATAAAATGTCAAGTATTACAATAAATACGAGTTTTCTCAAAAACTATCTTCATATAACTTTACATGAAAATCATCTAGTACGTCGATGAGTTTTTCTAATATTACAATGGCTAAACCATCCCACTTGTACTTGGCTGCTAATCCATACTTAGATCATGCGGTAGCTTCAAAACCGTACTTATCAGCTTGAAAACCTCAACAATAGGCTCTTCATACTCAATGGAAAAGCCTCAACAACAAGCTCTTCATACTCAATGGCCCGCTTTCTGATCTTTCTATCTGTGCATGTGCTTCTGTATCTGTATTGCACGTGCTTCTATGTCTGCACTGCAGCAGCCTCCCTCCTCATGTTATAAATCTTGCAAGTAAGGTTACCTACAAACAACACATGTTAAGTAATAAATTTTGCTACTCGCTAAAAAGAGAAAACAAATAACTGAAAAATGTGCATAGTAATTTCACAAGATTTTACATGGAAAAAAGAAACAATTCCAACAAACAACAGGTGTACTTAAAATGCATAAAAATTTAAAACCAGCAGACCTACAAATACATGAACATGAAATACCTCTCCGTAAGGCCTGAAGATCAATGGCAGCATTGCGCAAAGCAAGAAATTCTTTTCGAGCAATATATGAATGAACTTTGCACTGAATATGTTTTGTCAAATTTCCCAATACCTCAGTTCTTCTAACATCTAATTCATCCATTTGACCCGCTCTGAAGAAAACCTTGGTTTTCTCTATCTAAATAGTAAAGGAAATTTTAGGTTGTTTTTATTAGCATTTTAACTGAATAAAATAGTGGTGGAAGAATCCACAACCTTAGAAAATATACACTTCAATCCTATTTTGAATCACCCTGAAAAAGATACAATCTTAAACCTAACAAAGGCACAAAATTGAAGGGCATATAGAAAATTCCATGTGGAGTGAACATAACAGTGGTCTTAATAATTTTCAAGCTGGCTTACCGGGATATGTGCAAAAAAACAAATATTTCCATTTGTGTGTACCTCTCAAGTAATGGAAAACAAAGGTGGCTACTGAGCACAGAGTTATGTTTGAGCCCTTAACTTTACAAGTTAAAAAAAAAAATCAAATAATGTATAAGAAGATTATTTTTCAAGAACCCCTCACTGTTTTACTAACATCTAAAGGGAAGCTATTCCACTTTGAGTAAGAAAAAAGTGGATCAACATACTTGAAAAGGAGATCGCCTTCCTCCCAATGAATCCCCTATCTTGGAAGATGAGGTTTACTTCTGAGATTAGGTGAGTCCTACATGCAAAGTATGACAGGTGAAAGAAAGAAATTTTTTATACTGTGTAAATTGGAGTATGTCAAAAAATATCGTGTTTTTGTTCCGAGGGAAGATGAGCTTAGGTCATCAGGAAAACACATTAAAAATCGACAACCAAATACTGTATATCTAAAATAATTCTTAGTATCTATAGGATTTAAAACGTAATATCAGTTATTTAATGTAAAATGAAGTGCATTCTACATTTCTCACCTATTGTATACATTTTTCGATTAGAATTTAAATTTTAAGCCCACGCATAAACATTTTCCACATATATTCCAAAGTACCGAGCATAGGCGAAGGAGACTCATTTATACCTTGCATTTTTTACCTGATTGATACTTAGGAACCTGAACAAGAAACTTTTGACATTCGACTCGAGCCTCCTTCTAAATTGCTTGAAAATCATTCTGTTCTAGAAGTTAACATCAATTCAATTCAGAGTTATAATAACATTATTTTGCTATAGATGAAAATTAATCAGCTAATTCAAAAGAAACAATGATTGTTCAACATTGACATATACAACTCTGTAGATGCTGAAATTTGAAATACTATTGTTATTTAGGTAACCAAAATTCACTAGAGCTGCTTATGTATGTTAGCGATGTCAACACAATTTTGTAAAGATGAAACAATAAACATAATTTTTTTTCTTCAGATCACAAACAGATCTACAAATAGTATTAATTTAAATTAATCAACCCATTCTTCAATACTGCTTTCATTGTGTTCTTTATAAGTTTATAATGAGCATTTTAGATATTATCAGTCAAAATTTTTCTAAAAGAACTCAATTGCGCTCCTAGTTTGAGTTCTCTTGCCAAATATCTTAACTCTCTTGGAAATATCATGTCTACAATTAATCCCGTTCAATATACAGGAATCGAGATAATAAATAGTATGTTTCTTGTAGATAACTCAAAGTACTATATCAGCTTCTAACAGAGGTTGGAAATACATAACACTAATCAACATCTCCCCTGTAAATTCCCCTTAAATCAATCAAATATATCAGGTTGACTTTAAAACCTATCATGTCTAAGGGTTATCAAGCCCCTTTCCAGATTACTATCATATAAGGACTGAATGTGCATCACTCAATTTCTCCGAAGTTGTTTCTTTCTACATATGCTTTTCATCAATCTACCTATAAAGACAATTGACCATGATATGAAAGGGAGGTTCCTTAATCCTTTGAACTCAACCTCTGAGTAGAAGAAACCTACAAACTTGCAGTTTTCAATACAAATTAAGAAACTTCTTTGTGACCATATGCCAAACTAATGCTCTATTTTCTAGAAAAGAATAGCTGTTCCAGGAGAGTTGCCACAAAAGAAGCATTTTGTAGGAAAAAATCTACAATTTTTTAGCAAGCTCACTAGCAACATCCTCTCATCCTCAAATTATTCCAAGACATTTTATAATTATGAACAAGCTTTACATTTGTGAACAAGCAATTAGCCAACCATAAATGTGAAACGTGATTTTAGAGTTTCTTTCGGTCTTGGGTCTCAAAGATCTGACATGTTAATAAAATATAGGTTTCAATTAAAACATTTTATTTTATACCAGCAAACTAATGTATTACATCCCACAATCCATATAAACTACATCTTTTATAATTATAATCAATCACTCATTAACCATAAGTCAGTCCTTCCTAGCACATACTACATTTGGAGAACAAACCTAAATGTTAGATTCACCATTGGAGAAGTATTGATCACTCATATACATTCTGCAAAGAACATCTACAAAGTTGACAATTTTACACTCGAGTTAGGAATGTTATTATATGAATAATGGCACAAATTATATAAAGCATCCCTCGTCTTTCACATTTCTACATGTACAACTTACAAAATTCCAATCCTAGCTACCATAATAAAAAAAAGGTTATTGTCTTCTTCTCGAAAGAAAAAAATATTACACACTAAAATCGAAGTCAACAAAGCAAGGAAGTTATAAGCATAGACACAGCTTAGTTATTAAATGCAGACAGTATTGAATTTCAAATATGAAGCAATGATACTGTGAAATGCTTAACAAGAAAGAGAGGGAGATCCTGAAATAGTGAATCACTTGGAATGAAGGAATGCTATTTAAATGACACAACTATGTAATGTTAATATGCAAAGCATTCACCTTCCCTTTTAAAACTTAAAAATTCTGCTGTTTTAAGATTAATTTAGGAGACCTATGGTTTTACCTGGAATTTATATAGGGATTCTGGACTATGGTCTATATTTAAAAGGCTGTAAAAAATAACACTTGATTGATGAAAAATCAGGAATAATGTATGTTTTTATCACTTTGTAGACCAATGACAGATAAACTTTGTATGCAGGCACAAACAGGCAGAACAAAGGGGGGAAATACTGTTAGGAAAAATGCTTGGAATTTTTTCTTATGTTGGTGGGATGTTTATACCCTTGTTGTCTTTGGGAGGATATATAAAATGCCGAAAAGCATATGCAAAATATAATTGTCCTTTGAATAGAATTACAAATGTTTTTAGATGGAATCAAAAATAAATAAATTCTCAATGCAATCTTTAAAAAAGGTGAAAATCACATAATAATGAATCTCCTACACAATAATAGGAAAAGACATATAGCGACTGTAAATTACTTGACAATCAAATGCATACCTTTCAGGTAAAAGAATCTTCTTTTCATTGTTAAATTCTTGGATCCAATCATCATCTTCATCTTCTAAATCATACTCAACAAAGTCTGAATTTTCTGCCCTAACTACAAATTAGTATAAAATATTTACACAGTTCAGTGCAAAGCAAGAAACCCTTCACAATAAGCTCAATATTAATGAAATCAATAGCAGGTTTTTTACTTTGATGTATTCTTGGAAAATGTGGGTTTGTATCTCATTTTGAATCACTTGATGAGGGCTCTGAAGTGTCAATTGCACATGATGCAGCCCAACGTTTCAATAACTAAAGTATTTGAAATAATAGTAGAATGTGACAAAATAGATGGTATTAACACTGGAATTTGAGAAATTTTTAATGTAACACTAGAATTTAAGAACCCCAAAATCCCTAATGTATAGAGTACATTAACGCATCCAAATCCAAATAAGGAAAATAAAATAGAACACAAAGCTAAAAACAATTACTATTCAAATTTTAGATTCAAGTTTCTGATCAAAGTCAGGGTATCACCCTGGATGCCCACATTTGTAAATGCTTTCTCTTTCACCGAGAGATAAATCAATGGTATGTTCTCCAGATTTTATTTATTATTTTTTATAATATACCATATTTCATAATTCATTCGATGAATTCCTAGACATTAAATTATTAATTACTGTGCAAAGTTAAGAGGGTAGTGAAAGATTTGGTCCCTCAAAAGAATCCCCTTTTGGATCAATAATTGTTAATGTGTAACTTTTGCATGACTAATTAAGGTAGTTTTATGCTCATTTCCTTCTGTTTTTTTTCTACGAGTTGAAAGTATATGAATACTGATATCTGCATGCATCTTCTTGGCTGGTCACTTGTGATTTTCAATTGTCAAGCATGACTTTTACAATCTAGAAGCAATTTCTCATTCCTCTCTGCATCTTATCATAAATTTCAAGTTTCAATTGATTGACACAATTTTTTTTACTAAATCTAATGTTAGGTAGCAATGATTATCACGGTTTCAACATGTTATGTTAAATATTTTGTAATCAGTGCTGAATTATAGAACCAAGCCTTCTGTTAGACAAAATTTGTACTCATCATTGGTTATGCTTTTATTTGATTTGCATTTTCTTGGTGCCTGAGCTTTTTCTAGATAGCAATTCACTGTTATTGATTCAATCACATTTCTGAGCATATCTTGGCAGAAATTTAGTTGATTTGCATATTTATGCCAAACATTTGACCTATTGCATTTTCTTGGTACCTGAGCTTTTGCTAGACAGCAATGTACTGTTATTGGTTCAATCACATATGAGCATATCTTGGTAGAAATTTAGTCGATTTTCATATTTTGTGCCAAACAATTGTCATATCACAATGTACGTTGTATACCAATTTCTTTGAAAATCTTCTGGTGATTGAACTGATATAACAAACTTCAAGTGCCAAATATTTTTCAGTATGTCAACTAGGTTTTGGTTATTTGGTAAAGCAGGATTTTTTCGTACCCATCAAGTCTCAAAGTTTAAATTACAAAGAACCCAATTGCAAATGAGCACATTTTATCATCCCCAAATAGATGGTCAGACAAAATGAATCAGTAGGTGTCTTCAAACCTATTTGCGATGTTTTGCATCTGAATAGTAGCACCAGTAGGCACAGTGGTTACCCTTGGTGGAATGGTGGTATATTACCACTTATCATGAGGCTACAAATAAAGCACCATATGAAGTGGTCTATGGTTGACAACCACCCTCAATGGTTTCTTATCTACTTGGTACCTCCAAAGTAAACACAATAGATAGTCTTCTTTAGAATCATAATGTTACGCTTTGCACAATTAAGAAAAAGTTGGCAATGGCTCAAAGTCGCATGAAGCAACAAGCACACCAACATCGCTCAGAGTTTTTAACACATTGGTCAAGTGGCCTACAAATTAGTTCTTCTCATCACACTCCAAGATCCACCCAGTAATTTTTGTGTCTTGTTTGAAGAAGGTTGTTGGTTGGAACTGTCAAGTTCAAACTACATTACCAAAACTAGATGAAGGCTCCATTTGGCTCCAACCAAAAGCAGTTTTGGACACCAAGGAGGCTCATTGACATTAACCCACTATCCCTGAATTTTTGTCCTAGTGGAAGGATTTAGTGTTCACCACTAGAAAATGCTACTTGGGAACCTCTAGTCATTTTGCAGCAGTTTCCCCAGCTCTATCCTTGAAGACAATGTTGCTTTTGAAGGGGATGGCATGGTAGCATCCTACATTAACTCCCCTACTTTATCAATGTACAAGGTCATAAGGCCCAATAGATAGTTAGCGGGTAGTGAAGTCAATGTAAAATGACCCTATTTATTGAATAAAGGCCCCTAGGTGGCGACCCTCATTAATAGCAGTGTCAAAAGTAGTTAGGGTGTTGGTTATTAAAGCACTGTATATAGATTAGTACACTAGGTAATGTTTGCCAAGAATTGTTATTGTATTTGGGGCTTTGCTCTTGGAAGTTGCCCCCCTTGAAGAGGCAAGTGAACATAGCTCTCTATTTTAAATACCTTTCATACAAGAGATATTTCTCTGGTTTTTATTTACTCTCTTGTGTTTTTCTATCTTTGCTCTGAAGTTCTGGGTTTAAGTGTATTACAGAAAGACCATTCTCGGCCACTTTGCTTGTATCAACCTCAAAAATTAATACGTTTTCCTCTGCATTCATTGCAGCATCTTCCTGCAACAATTGGTTGGCCATATGAGTGTCAGCAGCCTTGGGGATAGTTGTTCTATGAAACTCCAGTAGGGACCCACAACAACAGTGGCTGGGGAAAATGACTACACATCCTTCAAAGCCATAATCTCTTAACAAAAGCACTCAAAATGCTATCAGACCAAAATTGTGCAGGCACATGAACCAACAAACCATGATCTCAAGCAACCAAGTGCCCAACTTTCTGAAACAAAAGCTACAATGGGGCCTTCACCTTTTCTTTTTCCTCTGAGCCTGTTTTTGTTGTTTGGGGATATTAGGCCTGCCTGAACCTATCTTGTGCTATCCAAAACTGTTACAGGCATGCCGAGCCTATTTTGGGCAGCCCAAAACTAGTAAAGGCGTTCCTAACTTGGTCTTGTGCTATCCAAAACTGTTACAGGCATGCTGAGCCTGTTTCGAATAGCCCAAAACTATTACAGGCCTACCTGAGCCTATTTTGTGCTGCCCAAAGTTGTTACAGGCCTGCATGAACCTGGTTTATGTTGCACTGCCTACAACTTTTATAGGCCTCCTTGAGCCTATTTTTGCCTTCCCAAACTGTTACAGGTCTATCAGACCTGCTCAGGGCCTGTATGCTTGCCCCTTGAAAAACATGCCTACATGTTGTTTTCACTGTCAGTGGTCTGTATGTCCCTGGTCACTTCCTGTACGAACATCTTGGGAAGCATACATGTTGCTGTCATGTTGTATTGTGGAATATTTTGGAAGCATGCTTGATTTTGTGTTGTTCTACAACTCTTACTATTGTTATAGCAATTTCTGGCAGTATTACCCACCCATAAATTCAAATTTCTGAGCCAACCTATTGACTGTCTAAGGTTTCTGACCTAGTCAATATATTAAAATTTAGGAAGACCAAAAGCTGAAAGGCTGACTTATCTTTTGTGTTGTGTTGTCTTTCTCTCAATCTGTTTCTCACCTCCTTTGTTGTTCTGGGTATTCCAACCAGTCCCTTAGTCATGCTTCCTTCTTGATATGTGCACACCATATCCTTATAACATGCTTTAGTTTCTAACCTCTACGGTGGATCTTATACCATGTTGCAAATCCATATACCAATTGTAGAAAACTAAGTGGACCAGCAAATGTGAGAGAGAAACCATATAGATGTTATGCTTCACTTTTTCGAAAAACACATTGTATGAGATCGCAACCCAAAGTGACGCTTTGCTTTCCAAAGTGATTATATACAAATTAGAAAGTGTGTTAAGCTAGTTTAAAAGACTAAAGTCATGATATAACAGTTCTATTCTAACATGTACTTTCCAACTTAAATGTCTAAAGTACGTCATAGTAGTTATGAGCATTACACATACTTCATCAGTGCTTCTGCCCCTATGATGGCACTAATTGATACTAGCTTTGTACAGTTGAAAGGAAATAATTCATTCTATGTAATTTAGCTAGAAAGGACTGGTGTGTATAATGGGGAAGTCAGCCACCAATCATAGGCATAAGTGTTGGGGGCAATCATGGACCTTGAATGGAGATGCTATGCTCCCCTTAGATTTCTATAACAAATTAGTTAGTTTACTACCCATTCTCATTGGTTCAAATATTTTAACATTGCCTATGAAATGTTGGTGCTGTCATGGAAGGTTAGAATTAGGATCAGAATTAATCTTTTGTTTTGTTATTATATAAAAATAAGAGAGAACTGCTTATTCCCGAATTAGAATTTTGACATTAAATTATAGATATTGCATAAGCTAGTTAGTGGATTTTTTCCTTTCTTTTCTCATCATTACAAAAGTTTGCACATAACCATTTTCTTGATCACTATATGGTTGGCTTGCTATTGTAAGTTTGTAACTGATGCATGCCCATGTAATTTTTCTCTCTCATATTCTTGCATTAACTAGAATGTCATTCTTTTAACTTATTTTTAATGAAAATCCACCATTTTAGGTGGTTGCTCGCACTTAACATGTTGTGCTATTTGATTTTTGTTCCAAGGACATTTATCCTGAAATTAATACAATAAGGAAGGTAGGAGAAAGTTCAATTTTACATTTGAAGCAGTTAAAAAACAAAAAGCCATGCAAAGTGTTCTTGATTGTATATAAATATCCATGAAGTTTTACTAATTTTTAAACTATCTTTCAGGTGTTTTGATGCCAATTTAATGGAGATCCCAGTTGAAGTGGAGTCCCCTGATTGGAATTACTACCATGTATACAAATTTGAATCTCTTTGGCTTGCTGGTGACTTGTTTCACAGTTTTTCACCATTGCTTTTTTGATGCCTCATAATAGCTTGTAATTTGGCTCTTATGTATCCTCTTGTAAATCATAGTTTTCCTTTTTCACTACAAGAAAGGTCGAAACTCTGGAAGAGCTTACATGGGTATGTTTTTGAGTATCATCTAATCTAGCTTGTGTTTTGGGTAAAGTTTTATATTTCTATATGTATGGCATCTTGATGTAGACCGTAATTTTTTTCCATGCATTGTTCAATATCAATTCTAGAACAATGTTAGAGTGATTTAGTTGTTCTTGTTGAAATTATGCAAGTAAATTGTTTAATGTGAGGTTCAATTTTCTATTGCTAACTTCGTGGAGCTAAGGGGATTAAGAGTGAAGCAAATGTGTGATGTATCATGTGTCAAACATCTAGGCTATCCTAGTATAGTCATTGCACTAAGAAAGTAGTTATTTTGGTCAGGGATGAAGAAGGAAATCAATGATTGTGTATTAAAATGTTTGGAATGCCAGAAGGTTATGGTTGAGCTATAGCATCCTTGATTCTATTGGATTATTACATTCATGGAATGGAAGTGGGAGGTAATAATTTCTATGGATTTCGTCGTAGAGGTGCCTAAAAGTATGTGAAAGTACGATTCCATCGTTGTGGTCATATATAACTTAACTAAAGTAGCTTATTTTATACTCATTGATATTATCAATATAGCCTTATATATTGTTGAAGTATTCACTAAGGATATTGTGAGTTTGCAGGGAGTGCCATATAAAAGTATAGTGGACAAGGATGCTAAGTTCATTTTTTATTTTTGTAAGGGCTTATTTCAGTTTTCAAGCATTAGGCAGTTAATGGAAGTTTAGCATAATATACCACTTGAAGACAATGAGCAAATAGAACAGGTAAAAGCAAATAATTGAATACTTGCTAGAAATTGATGCAATGCATAACCCATATGGGTTGATGGCTACCATGAACTTGCATAATTTTCTTATAGCAATGGAATCATATGTCCTTAGGCATGAGCCTATTTGAAGCATTGTATGGAAGAAATTTAACACCTTCATAGCCTGGGTAAACCAAATGACTGGATAACACTTGCACTTGACATGTTGAAGGATATGGAGGAGCAAGGTAATAGCACTTTAAAGTGGCCCATGATGGCCAAAAGAGTTTGATTATATAAGGAATTTGATGTGGGGGAGTTTCACATATTTTTTAGCATTAAATTAATTATAAGCTCATTAAAATTGGGAGACTGCACGAAAGTCACCTCTAAAACTGCAACCCATTTGACTTCTTGGAAAGAATCAGGCCCATTGCATATATGATTGCATTACCACCTAGTATGAAGAGACATGATGCATTTTATCTATATTTCCTAAAAATATATGTGCACGATCCTCCTCTCATTTTGAATTGGTCTGTGAATTAGGTGGAGTCAAAAGGGGAATTCTCAAGTGAGTTAGTTTGTATTCTTGACAACAAAGTCATGACATTGAATTAGGGAACATAGCATGTCAAAGTCCAATAGAAGCAGTATGGATCCAATGAAGCAACATGGTTAAAGAAATACTATGTAGGAGTAGTACTTGATTTTGTTTGGCCCATAATAAACACATTGAGGATGTTATTCTTTTGAAGTGGGAGGGAAATGTAAGGTACATTGTTTTATGTGTTATTACTTTGTAACTAAGCAATGATATATCCTAATTATCAAGATGTGAAGATATGTTAAAAGGGGTTTGGATGGCTATTAAAGAGGGGATAGTGATATTCCCCCTAATAGGTTTCAATTCCCCGTAGATACGTGTTTTCCCTTAAGGGGTTTCCATGCCCATGTATGTTAGTTGGGTTCATGGGTAGGACATTGGATTCTATTCAAGAATACCATCGGTTCATGCTCCTTAGTGTTAACAGGGTGGTGTTCATCAAGATTCAAAGGAAGCATTTAAAAAAAAATGAAGAATTGTCTTGGAAAGCATATCTTGCTTTCGTAAAATGAGGTCAGTTGCCAAGTTCCTTGCAGTGCCTTGTGTTACCCCCCATGTTGCAGGGATGTCTTCATGCAATTAGTTTTTACATTTCAGCCTTCGAGAAGAACATAGAAGCTTATTGTAGCAGATCTGGGCAGGATTGTGCTTGAAAGGGAGCAATAAAGGTGGAAATTTTCAGTTCTGGGCATGTTTGGACAAGTCTAGGCATGAATGGTAGTGATAAATAGCAGTAAAAGAGCAGGGGTTATATGATCATTGAGTTGATTTATGTCTTGGTATCCTTGATGGTGGATTTTTGTTTCACATTGTGATGAATCATGATAGCCTAGCTGATTGCAATATAATTCTAATGAATTTCTTCAAAGGGTGAAGTCTGAAATGTTTTGAGGGGCAACGATAGGTTAGAAGCAACTCTAAAGGTAAAGAACATCCATTTGACATGGGGAACCTTCATATCTTAAAGACTACCAAACCCAATATTTTATGAGCAGTTCATTGCTATTCTTAAGCCACTGCTATGAAGGATATTTGACCTGCAGCATTAGTTTGCCCAAGTAGGATATTATCATGGTTCTCACCCAGTATGCAGACATGGTCTATGAAGCAGATTGCAGGCCTGTACTACTGTGCATGTTGTCGCATCTGAGTGTGGGTGAATGATAAATAATATCGAGCTTTGAATGATAAAATCAAATCACAACAATAAGACAAATTCTTGGCAATCCTGGTGCAGATCTGTGTACTAATTTTTGAGATGTTTTCATGGAGGTTTGTGCTAAAAAAGGGGTTCATTGGAGAGTTGTAAGAATCAGTTAACTATTGAGTGATGCTAAGAAAGACTTGATTCCAACTCTGTAATCTAGACTGTTATTGAAAACACAACCAGAAACATTCATCCAAGAATGTTCATGAACCTTTCTCCTAACTTCAAACTTCAAATTCCTTAGAGATTTTTTTTTTCTCTCGTGAGTAATCTCATCCATGTAAGTGGGTCATTTAATGCTTATTAGCTGAAGGGATCTAGAATGTTTTAAGCTAGCAAAATTTGTTTGTAATACTCCCAGAATGAGAAAGGGCATATTTCCTAGACACAAATAATAGGAATCATCTCATAATAACCCTATACATCTGTTCCTGCTACCTAGAAATCTATATTGAATGTTGGATTGTTTGTATAGATGATAATGTATGCCCCTCTTTACCCTGATCTACTGAAAAAAGTTTGCATTGATTTTTAGTAACCTAGCCATTTTCATGATAGAAATGTGCATCCTCTATGAAATTGTTGACTTTGCATGTTCTTAATACTTAATGGTGGATTTTCCAGAGATGCTGAAATGAAGCTCTGAGAAAGTAGTCGTCTCAAGTCAAAAATCTAAATGAAGAAATTTTAGATGCTTTTCTCAACAAAACAAATACTTGATTGATGTCAAACCAGGACAAACTAAAGGTAAAGGTTTCCCTACCCTAGTCACAGCTTGAAATGTATCAAAGGTATCTCTTAATGCATAGCATCAAGTTTTGGCAAGATCCCTTTTAGAGTACCCTGACCATCAATCAAGTTTTCAACGGTGAACACTTCGTTCTAGAGAAGGTGTTGAAAGGCCCTTGTAAGGCTTATGTAAATTTCTTACATCCCAGTTTTCTAAGGACTAATTTGATACACCAGGGGTGT
This sequence comes from Pseudotsuga menziesii, assembly GCA_001517045.1. NCBI lineage: Eukaryota > Viridiplantae > Streptophyta > Pinopsida > Pinales > Pinaceae > Pseudotsuga > Pseudotsuga menziesii. Next base: position 276,905 of record LPNX010589238.1, on the reverse strand, counting down.
GGCCTGTCAGCACCTGAATGTGCATCATATGTGGCAGGGATAAATTTTTTCCCTCTTGGTAGCTCTTATGTCCAGGTCTTCAACATAGACAAAATTATGTCTTTCTAAAAATATCTCTGAACATATGAATGTTATGTCATACTGGGAATTCAAATTTTATTGCTCGTGTTGCATTGTATTTTCAATTTTCCTCAGGTCTTATTAGCACCTTGTCCTTTCTGTTTGAGCTACTGAAAACTCTTCAATGATATCATAATATCACTAGTGTAAATGACCAAACTTTCAATATTTCATTGACAGTACCTCTAAAGTCTTCCTGATGAGATGAAAGTAGGCTGTGGCTGCACACATCCTATGAGCTCTTATATCTACTTCCATGCCCTGTAACCATTTCTAAAATAACCATGTTGTTATTTTGTTTCCTACTGACAAATTATTCTTGGTTTTGATTGCATTTTTTCACCTTGCGTTGAAATTAAAATCTATAGGATAATTATAATAGCAATTTTAGACTAGTTGATTTACATACTAAATTAATCAAATTAAATAGATGATGGTTAATTAAAGCAAGGTTGAAATAGGTGATATTTTCCCATTTCACACTGGTCGATTTACATACTCCCTAAATTAATCAAAATAAATATTTGCTCAAACTCATAAAGAGAATACTTGCCTAAAGCTGAGGCCATGACTATGTACGGAGAGGCCATGGCTCCATACACCAAACTAGAATGAAGTAAAAAAAATTCTTTTTCAAAAAACTGACCTGAAGGTCTTCCCGGAGGAAAAATGGAATCCCTCACTACATAAGTTGTGGCTTCAGCTACCGACATATATCCTCCTTGGCCTGTCATATCAGTTTTGATAAAGCTGTCAGGATGCAAGCAGTTCACATACACGTTGTGATCATCATCATCATGCTGTTGAAGATCTCTTAACACAAGCTTAGTTCAGAGATGGAATTCTAATAACTGTATGCGGGATTTTTCTTTAAACCCACTACATATTCAGAAACCATTGAAATCAAGCTAACTTCAATGAAATCTAGCAAAAATTACAATGATGTCCGTCATTAATCTTGGGAAAATTTAAAAGGCATGGGACTATTTGTACAGGGGACCAAGCTTCACAGGAAATATACATTGACCTTTTAATTTTATAAAATAACTAGAAACACAGGACTTGTATTTTTATTAATTTATCAAGCAACCAGCAACATATTGTCATACAATACCAGCCATAAGAATTCTTTGCTTCAATCCAAGAGGTTATTTATCGAACATTGATACCTACCTCACGATTGTACACCTGAGCGGGAAACCCAAATTTCCCACTTTCTAGTGCCAGATACCATGCCATCACTGAATCACATGGTGGGCCACTTTTACCTTCTTTGTTAATCTATGGCTGTAATCTCAACCATGAAAATTTTCCAAATGCAAGACAGGGGCCTCAACCATCCATTAGCTTTACAACCATCTAACGTCCATGTCTCCGTATTCATTGCAACAGTCCGTTGCCATTCACGGCAGGCTGCAGGACCAATAAACTTGCCCCATTTTTCTTTCAAATGAAGATCCCACAAGTAATTGCTCCTACACCTCTTCCTTAGATCCGTACAAACCCCTGTCATGTTACATAGGCTGGTAGGTGAAATTCTACTCAATATGCCCTCTAGTGCCAATTCAGGTAGATCTAAAATAGAAAAGCCTTTTAATTCTTCTACATTTTCTACTCTTTGAATACATTTTCTCTTCAAACCCTTTGAAGAATAAACTTTTACCAAGCTCATATTTCTGATAAACTCCAAAAGTAGTTGCGACTGTCCCACACCTAACGCAACTGGAAAAACATTTATCTCATTATTAGGCCATCCCTTGACAAAAAATGGAATTTCAATAGTCTAAAAAGTCTTGGTCAAGGCATTCACAATTCTGGGACCTTGGCTTGCTTGGAAAGTTGGCAGTGAACTTAAAGTGAGGGCAGGAAACAATCCATGGATAGGTTGTTGTGAACTTTTTGATAGATGTGGTTTTAGAAAGAATGACATGAATGATGAAAAGGACAATAAATCTTTAGCAGATGCATCCATTCAAGCAGCTCATGGAGGATGGCTACAGTATTGGAAATATGCAGTTGGTTTAAAATTGCAGGGAGATCTGGCTACAGAATGGCTTCCTTATGTTTCCCTTTTAAAACCCAGTGTGATATTTATAAAAGAAACATATGATGAGTTAAAGTGGTCTTGGAACAAAGAAAATGAAGTTTTAACTGCAAAGTTAGGATATGAAGCAAAATCTTGAGAAGAACAAATTGGGCAAAGAGAGTGGTAGGATGAAATATGGAGTTTAGAAAGTCCATTAAGAACAAGAAATTTTCTGTTGTGAGATTTAGCTGCCAAAATATTAACCTGGGATAAAAGGAAAAAGAGGAATTGGATCAGATCTAGTTGGTGTGTGCAGAGTAAAAATGACAATGAGACAGTTAATCATCTCCTTGGTAGTTTTTCTTTTACTATCTATGTATGGAAGGAAATTATAAATATAAAAGCCATAAATGTATCTCATCAATGGGAACAATCTACATTACTGGAATATTTTAAAGCCTGGTGTACAACTCAGTTCAGACACATAAAGCATTGCCTTGGTTTAAACTTTGGAGTGTTGGGTAGAGAGCTATAAATGTATTTTCCAAGGTAAATAATTGACCGTAGGATTGGTTTCACATCAAATCAGACTATCATATGGAGAAATTTGGATGCCTCACCTAAAAAAAAACAAGAAGGCTTTTAGAACCAGTTATAGATTTCACAAAATATTGGGTTTACTTTGATGGTGCTTGTCAAGGAACACTTGGTAAGTGTGGGGCAGGGGTACTTCTTTACTTCACAATGTCTCAATTCTTTGGTTGGAAGTATATGGAGCAGGGGAAGGAACCAATAATAGAGCTGATATATATGCTCTGTGGATTCTTTTGAAAGCAGCAGTTGAAAAAGGGATCAGAACATTACAGGTGCTAGGTGATTCAAAACTCTTGATAGACTAGGAAAATGGACGTAGCCAAATTTCAAACTTGAACTTGAATCCTATCCTAGAACTGATATTGGAGTTAAAAATAACTTTGAATAAATCTCCTTTGCACATATATACAGGGAATTCAATATAGAAGCATATCTTCTCTTAAAGGAATCCTTAACAATGCAATAAATATTACTGGAAAAACAGGTATTTAAGCAATAAAGATTACTGGAAAAATAGGTATTTGAGGGAGAAGCTATAGTCTCAGTTTCTGTTAAGTCCTTATTTGACACAATGCAAGCTGTTGAGGGAGTAGTTTTTTATTTGTAGTTAATGAAAAGTCAAAGTTTATGAAGGAGAAGCTTTAGTCTCAGTTTCTGTTAAGTCCTTATTTGACACAATGCAAGCTGTTGAGGGAGTAGTTTTTTATTTGTAGTTAATGAAAAGTCAAAGTTTATGAATGTTTAGAAGTTATATTTTTTTGTAAGAACCTTGGAGGTTTTAATTTTTGGGATCTGGAAAAAAAATTACAGTAGAAAAGGAGATGGTATTCTTGACCATCTGAATATGAGTCAAAATACCATAAGAATGTATATTTTGATTTCTGCTTCAGAAATAGAAAATATAATATTTTTATCTTGGGAAAAAAAATATTGGATTTTCCTCTCCTGAATTTCCCTCCCCTTCTGCCTTCTGCAGATATTTTTTCTTTGTTGGGCATCCTTAGAATTTCCATCTCTAATAGGTTCTTGGTCTTTGTCTTCTGATAAATTTCATGGAGCTCTTACTTCAGGTTGACTTTCACCCCAACTAGACCTTCTCTTTCTACTTCTCTTAACTATTTGAAAACCATCTCGGTCCACCTCTAGTGAGTTTATTTTTCTCTCTCATAGGGATTACTATGGGTTTAATTTCATCTTCTACTTTCCAAATCATTTTTGGGTAGGTTACTTTCAAATGGCCAATTTCCTAATAGAGCCTACACTGAGAGCGTGTGTTTTTATAGTCCAAAGTTTGGGCTCGTTGTACTCCATTACATTCAAGGATGATCTAATTTGGTTGTCCTTTAATTAAGCAAGCAGTACATGTATTATTGCTTAATAGAAGAAGCTGCCATATTTCTTACTTCTGTAAACCCAATAAACTTACCGAAGGCCTTACCAATTTTCTCCATGACCTCGTCTTCCCATAAGGGAAAGGATAAACTAGGGACTCTCACCCAGAAAAACATGGAACATGGGTTTAATTATGGGAACCAAGTCACGAAGAAGAACCAGCCCCACCCCAAATCGAGGACCCTTCTTCCATTACTCTCTTCATATCTTCAACTTCATTGTAATGAACTATGAAAATCCCTGAAACATGGAATCTTGCGAATAAATTTGTTGTCTAGTTTCCACTTATCCAGCTCATGAAAGCATCACAGTTTGGCCAATCTCTTCAAAATAGCAGATCAAGGCCTCATCTTTGAAGGCTTTCATGTTATTACAAACATATTTTGATGATACATTCTGAACCTGGATAGAGCCTGATATCTCCATTATGAATCTTCTAGCATGAGACAAATTTTGGGGTTGAGATTCGAGAAACATTGAGTCATTGATAGATATAACCACATATTTAACTAATATCACTTAAAGAAGATAATCACCTCTAATTGAAGAACCTGGATTAATACCCTCCAAAGATGGAACATTGGATAGAAACTTTGCAGCTGACTCCCCTCTGGAAAAGGAGGGAATCTAACAGCCAAAATTTTCCTTCAAAGTAGCTAAGCCTTAGTGCAGGAAGGAAGGACTTGAGGCCAAGGAGGACACCTTTGTCACCACAGACACTGATCTCTTGTAGGTCATGCACAGGTTTCTCATTGGCATATAGAAGACAGTGACTAAGATCTGTTAAGAAGAATGTAAGCCCATTTATTGTTCCAAATGATGTGTAAGTTTCTCTCCAAGGGATCTATATTTTTTTGACGATAATGAAATATATTATAAATATTGACTTGCAGTTGTTATCTATGTGATGTTGCAAACTATCGCACTTCAGTGGCATATCCCTCTACTGGGATTTCGTTCAACATTAATATCCCTCCTCTTCAATCAGTAAAAATAATAAATTCATCCATAAATTTCCCAACACAATGATAGAGCCACAATGTAAGTACAATTAAAAAAGTCCCAACTCAAACATTAATACCCCTCGTCTTCAATCAGTAAAAATAATGAATTCGTTAATAAGTTGCCCAATGCAATGGTAGAGCCATAATGTAGATATAATTAAAAAATTCCCAACTCAACATCACAAGTAGGTTATCTCTCATTTCTACCCAGATCCATCATAATAAATGAATAACCTATAAATTGAAGCAGGGATGACCTTGACAGTTCATTGAAATACACAGTCTAAGAAAAAGAACAAGATACTAGACTACCAATGAATTGGGGTTCGGATTCTATTTGGCATTCTTTAGGACTCCATAATAATTGAACCGATAGACCAAAAATGAGGAACAGAGAGGATAGGGACTCTGAGAACAACAGCTGAGAGACAAATTCAGCCTGTCCATCCAGCAAATGGTTAGGGAGTCTCAATCCCATCAAATATCAACCCCGCACCACAACTTGAACAAAAAATTATGCATTTGTTGGATCCAATAGTAGTTAAAAGTATGTAGAGAACTCTAATTAGGACTCTTATGAAGTAAGACATGACCGAGTTAAGATAAAAGAGAGTTGACTTACGTTGCAGAGAGGTAGTGTATGAAGATGCGGGCACTTTCAGAGCAAGCTAAGAGAGATTCCTTCTAAACGGTGATGTCCCTGGAAGAGGAAGAGGAAGAAGGATTGTCCTTCATTATTTGGCTCAACTTCCCCTTCACCACTCTGCTAATGTTGGCCCGTGGAAGGTCCTCTACCTCTCATGTGCTCTTATTTGCAGCAAATCCATTCAAACCCCATCTCCCTTTTCTAATATCCCGAGCAAGTTTTATGAAGTGATTTTCAGCTTCACCGCTATTACAATTTGTTGTATTTAATATCTAGAATTTGAGCGCAGGGGAAAAAATGGAGTCGACCTTCTTCCCACTTGGTCAAGCAATTTGAAATCTGAAGATGCCCAACATCTGTTGGGGGCACATTTTGATTTAAATACTTGTTGAGCGATTCCAATGTGAACATTAATCCATAATCAAACTTCACTTTATCAGCTGGAAATTGTATTTCACATAAAATTAATTTTAAGTCATATATATTGAAGTTTTAGTTGTGGATTTGAACTCTTGGAGACTGTATTTGCAAATTGGATTAGAAGAGTCTACATTAATTTCATTATAGGTACCATATTGGCATTCCCACATTACACATTACACGTTTCTTTGAGGGAATCAACATTGTATGACTTTTCTTTAGAGTCCTTGAGAAATATGAGGGTAAGAAAGTAATAGTCCTTCTATTTAAGGGAGATAAACCTGGTAGCCTTTATATTTGAACAACTCCTTCAATCCATCCATTACAAAGATGTATCCTTCATCATAATGTAAGAGAGGTCACCTCTTGTGTATGTAATAATCAATAGGACACTAGACATAATGACTAGTCTCCAACATGCATAATCTCAATTACCCAAGAGTAGTGTAAGGGACACTTAAATCATGAATTGTAATGAATATTTCAGCAAATAAAATAGCTTGATGGTTTATTTATAATGGCAAAGTTATGATCTCCTTAAGGAACTATTCCTTCATACTAATAATTAAACCTTGCATGTTCATCCTATGCATAATTCTTCGTAATAAATTCTTAGCTTAATTATCCACAACATCAAGAACAACCTCATTCTTTATGTAAACCAGGCCCTAATGCTGCCAACCAACAACACTTGTAACTCATACTGTAGCATTGGGTACAATTTTGTCTATATGTTTTAATGAGAAAAAAATCTAAACCCCTTCTTGTGTAATGTACAATTTCTAAAACTCACGGGAAATACTTTGTGGGTAGCCAAACTTCATCTAACCAACATGATAGGGAAATCATTACCAATCTATAATCTAAGATAAGTGCAATGGCAAGTGCATTTAATATTTGTTTTATCCTAGGATCTTCTCTTCTTGAAAGATCACTTACTATATCTTGATCTCCATAATGTTTACAAGTCAGATCACCATCACGACCAACAAAATTTAATTAAGTGTATCAGGGACAATCATTCCTAAGTAGTGGCTACTACTTTGAGGAAAGTTGTAGACAAATGTTACATGAGTTTAGATTCCTATTTTAATGAATTAATAACTCCATTTCATGTTATCTTCATTCACACATCGGATTAATATATATGACATATACCTTTTTATTAATTTATTTCCTTTGCATCGAGATCCAAAAAATATTCATCTTGAGACTCTTTGAAGAATGGATGAGAAAGACATGAATCCCATCTATAGATGCAAAGGAACAAGTGATATGGAGAGACTACCATTTCCATTAAAACCCCAACAATTGTTTAATGAAATCATTGCAACCTTCTTGCACATTTGACTGACTATATGGTAAAGGGGTTGAGGCCAAGGAAATAATTTGTGGTACTCCATTCCCTGCGTTGCTCCTGCCTCTAATTTGAAGAGAATTCAAGTTTATAAAAAGTGGAAATGTAGAGGCATGTAGAGATGTGTCCAAGGAATTTATTCTTGGACTATTACAAAATCTTAATATAAAACCCTAACATACATTACCAATAGGAGAAGTATATACAAAATGGGGAAAATACGAAATGGGAAAAATCCATGGAGATTGCATAGTGCATTGAAACCTAGAATGAAAAACCCTATCACTTATACAGTGACCCAAGAAAAAAAATTGACAATGATACATACCTACAATTCTATAGCAGTTGTTGAAGGGAATTCCGACTCAAATTATTTGCAGGAGTACTAACTCTAGAGTCCTTGTTTTCCTTTATAATTCTTTGCCTTCTCTCCATGGAAACTTGAGTTACTGAATTCTTAATCCCCTCCCTCAAATTCCAAATAATTTCCCTCGAACCCCTCTCAAAACCCAATTCTCAAACCCCTTCTCCCAATTTCCAAATACGGTGTCCCCTTTTGGCCAAAGCCAAAGATAATTTGGCAGCAAATGCACTTCCTTCCTGCAGGTATCAGTGGGCTTCATAGTTTTTATGAATTTATGTCTCCTCCCTAATTGCCTCTTGAAACCCCACAAATGGTCCCCTTCCCACCAAAGCCACATATTTGGCGCAAAATACACCTCCTTTCATGTTTCATCATAGCTTCATGGTCGCTCTGGTCACGGGTTCATGGTTGTTATGGTTGTGTGTGTATTCAACTATGGGTTTTGTGTATATGGGATGCCTATCATGTCTTTGTTTTGTAATTATAATTACTTTTTGTTTTATATTATTTATATATAATATATACTTATATTTAATATAAAATATACATTATATCGTATTTATATGGTATATAATATATAACTTATATTACATATATTTTTTATAAACTATTATTCAGAAATGTCGAATTATCAAGAGATACATGTTCATGTGGTTAATTGATTATGTGGATTGATCTTTAAATAATGTTGACAAGGAGATTGTTATGGAGACCATAGTTTAGAAAGAAGTTCAATGAAGTTGAACACCTTGGTTGAGGAAACCATATACAAAAAAACATCAAATAATATAAGACAAAGATTAGGAAGATTATTAGGAGCCTCCTCTACAACCACATGATTACAAGCTCTTATAACATGCCATGATGGAGATTCTATACCTACTCTTGGACAACACGTGCTCAACAACTTAATATTGAAATAAGATTTAGTGAAGTTATTGGAATTTGGATCAAAATTAATATATAAAAATTAATTGAGAAACACTATTATATGTTTCCAGCCATGACTGAGATTAAGCTAGTTGGGAAAAAGTGGTTTAGGATCAAGTATGAATTCATGATATAAAATAATTATATTGTACATGTGATTGGATGTGGCATTCCAAATCATATATAACCAATACAATATCCATGGATACTACAAAAATGAATTCAACATGAAAAATCCTAATCATGAAGACGATAAAGCACATTAAAACGACTACACTACCAAAACTCAATTACATATAAGTAAGAAATACCACTAATTTATATCAGCATAGTCATTATTTAGTTGTATTAATAGTTTAGATTGATCATTTATAGCCATGTCACTTAAAATTTCTCAAATTTGGTACTTTTTAGCTTAAAATTACATGACTAACTTTTTTGGCCGTGTAGTTACAAATTTGTCATTTTGTACTAGTGAACAGAGACTACGCTATCGAAAAGGGATGTAGAGAGAGAATCCAATGAAGGATGAAGAAGATGATGGAGGAAGGAGATTATGTCGTGTTTCAGTTTAGTGCGATGAGATTCTTGCACGTGTCACTGGTTTCAACTAACGTGGAATATCCCACCGATTTAATTAGCCAAGGTTCCAAGGTCGTGTCCAAATTAGCCTATAAAAACTATAATTATATGCCAAGGTCATGCAAATTAGCCTTCTAATTAACATTATATGCCAAGGTTTAATGGCTTTAGTGGGTTTTTTTACACATGAAGGTAATTTCCAAATTAACATATAGATGGGTTGGATAAGTTCATTTTTGTTAATATAGGGATGTGTAAATATATATTATATATATGTTATAGTTTACTAAATTATAACACTGTAGATGGATTCAGAGGCCCCTGGTCTCTGAATCCATCTGCAATGTTAGAATTTGGTAAAATGTATAAATTCATTGTCAAATTTGCAATTTTTTTCATTGTCAAAGTGCCAACTAAAAATGACCAAATAAATGACCAATTGTTATGTGGTCATTTTTAATCTAGATACCCCGTGACCAAATTTAGTCATTTATCTTGGTCGTTTTTAGTTGGTTTTTATCCAGTGACCAAAAGTGGTCATTTATCTTAGTCTTTTTTAGTTAGCTCGCTTAAATTTATCAATTTTGGTCATTTATCCCTTGAAAAAAACCGTGGGGACCAAAAATTTTGGTCTCCTGGTCACTAATCTCTCATTTTCCACTAGTGTCGTGAACGGAGTCGAAACCAGAGTTTGAAAACCTTGACCATAAGGGTTAGTATTTCCAAGATGTACCCCTACATAAGAGGGTGGTGGGACTACATATGGAGTGGATGGGGGAATTTTCCCCCCATTCCAAGGAAATCCTTGGACAAAAGTTGAGGATCCTATATGACCACTCTGGGCAGTGTGTGTGAAGGAGGTTGGAACTGTAGGAACACTAGGAATCCTGGTGACCATACCACCAAAAACACCTGCTAGGCTTGTGGGAATCGGTGGTCGAACCACTCAGTTTGCTGGAGTTAAGGGTGTAGTAGGTATGCTTGATATAGGGGAACCTACCGAGGGAGGTAGCACCCCTTCATCCGGAATGGCTGAGGTGAAAATAAAAGAACTTTTTCTTGCAATAGACATTATCTTTCCCATAGGGACACCAATCACGGGTGGATCAAAAGGTCATGATCATTTAAGTTAGTTAGAGGTGTATTAAAATTCCTTGCAAACTTATCAGCCTGCAATTCTTCTACCTCAACTATGTTTTAATAAAAACAGTTTTCCCTAAGTTCTGCTTCACCCAGAACTTCACTGCATCCTATCAGTTCAAAAGAACCGTCCATGTCCAATCTCCTCCTTTGAGGGGGAGGTGGAGGCTCCAATGTGATAAGAGGAGGAAGGTTTTGCAACCTTCATGACCTTCGGATAGGTTGGTCCTCCACGATTGTAAACTTGAAAATTCAAACCCTAAGGTAGGCTAAACACAAACAAACCACAGAGCAATCATTATGAAGAATCCTAAAGTCTCAACAGTCAGAAAGGGTAAAAGATATGCTTTCTCGAAGAAAATTGAAAGTCAATTTCTTGGCATGGTTGAATAGGTTCTTAGGCACAAGCAGAGGAATCACCCACCGCCCTCCTACACTTTCAAAAAGCATTACCTTCCAAGCCCATCCAAGGTGAACTAGAAATAGCCTTTCAGTTTACCTATGTATGAACCCTATATGTCAAGAGACTAGAGGCTACCTTAACTATACCAACAATCTAGGGGGACAGTTGCAAAACTAATTTGTACGCATGGGCAGGGTAGTTGAGCCTGAAACTCTATCTAGCATACAATCCCCAGATGCATAAAAACCCTAGTTTACATTTCGACAAGGAATCAAAGGGTTATCTCCTCAGCCCAATTCCTCCATGCGGCCTCGTGATTGACTCCCGTTTGAGAGGAGCTTCCTAAATACTATTGATCAAGAGAAATAGTTACCTATCGATTGCCCCACTATGTATGAATTTAAATACTTATGGGGAGTTTAGACTTCCTATCTGACAAGTCTAGCCTAATCTAGTAGGTGTATGGCCCTGTAAAACAAAAATTACTAATAAATTTTAATTATAACGTTCATTTTAAGGGCTATTTTTTACTTAGAAGGCAAGTGGAGTGAAAGACTATGATGTTATTGACTCGATAAGAAATGTAAAAACAATAGGTGTATAATTCCAAAGCAAATTATCACTACATAAAACAAGATTCTCTTTTTTTTTTGTAAATATAAATTGGTGAAAATGCAACTAATAAAGAGAAAACTAAGACTTATATTTTTGTAATTTTTGAGATTTTGTTTAAAAAATGAAAATAAAACTACTACATGCAAATCAAATGCAAAAGTTTCTAATGTTTTTTTTTCACTTTTCAAATTCCTCAAAAACTACTATATACCTAAATGCACAATTCTTGAGTATGCTTGAATAAATTAACTGTATAAAGTAAGAAAAATGAAGTAAAGCAGATTCATAAAACCAAATATCAACCACCTAAGGAAGACTTGGAAAAACCTAGCTTGGGAAGACACAATGAATGGAAATCGTTGAAATCAAACAAAAGCAAGCGACAAATTAGCCCTATCTAGAGATAGAAAAAGACAAAATAGTGTCTAGAACCCTGATCATTGATTCAGACAACCAGCACTCGAACCTCTCACCCAACAGGAAAATCCACTTCAAGTTACTAACTAAAAGACAATCCAAACAATAAAAACTAAAGGGCTTATTGGAAGCACAAATTATGGCTAATAGGGTCATCAAACTTATAGTGCAATGTTAAAATCAAAGATCACTAAGTAGGACAAAATTCACAGAAGGACAGGGACAAGCAAAACCTAACCCAAAATTTTTGTTCCTTAGGCTTGTAGGGGACTGTGTACAAGGGAAACCCGTCTAATATACGTGACTATGCAATATAGAAACCCACATACACAGACCTCTGTACGCAACTGTGTACAAGAGCAACCCGCATACAGGAGTTAAATTTTTCAAAAAAGAGAAAAATTATAAAGGTCTTCAAACACCACTACAAGCATGAACCAAGAAAAGACACCACACAGTGAATCAAAGCAAATACTGGGCACGGATCTATAGAGTTAACCCACAACAGTCTGGGCTCCCCAACATAGTCGCCAGTTCTGTTGTTCAAGAATAAACACCCTTATAACCTAGGGTCTGGGGTTACAAACTTACTTCTAAAACTTGCATACAATTATCTTTAGCTAAGTACAGAAAGGAAATAGGAAGAAATATTGGAATCACTCAATTAACGATGATTGATCCAAGCTTTATCTTCTTCCGCTCTGCTTCTCTCCAAAGTTTTCAGGGATGCACCTCTTTGACTTGCAAAGAGAAAATTCCCCAAGTACAATCTTATACATGTATATATAATAGGTTATATAAACAGCATATACAGTGCTTAATCAAATATATTCATCAAACCCTAATACATGAAAGAGACTCAATACAAAGTTGGGAGAAGAATTCTCTTTATTAACAATCAGTGAATGAGATAAGTGTACAACCCAACGCCTAAGACAATGAATCCTCTGCAACCAAAGGAATCTAAGTTCTGATGCTCCAAGACTTCTGAAGATATACTACCATCCTAACTTTTCTCTCCAAAATTCATTTCTTAATGCCCTCCCCAAGGCCTTTATTTATACTTTGGGAAATAGAGTAGTTTCGAAGGTTGAGGAGGTTGAGACAGTTGAGATAGTTAATGATTAGGGCTCAACTAATCTCCACTAATCGTGATTTGTATTTTTTAATGTTGAATGGATGTGTGCACGACTATTGAGACTGGAAACCCGCGTATGACACGCGAGTTTATTTAAGGGAAACCCGCGTATAGATCTATATGTAGGTTGCAATGAGAATAGTTGCATATAGTACATGAGTTGTCAATGAGGATAGTCCGATATGTACGTGAATTTCAATGAAGATAACCGCGTACGCCAATCCACACTTAGAAAAATAATGTAGCAAGCTAGTTGGCCAAGCATTTTTAAGGATGCTTCTAAATATGTCAAAGGATGCCATAGTTTCCAAAGAATGGGTAGGCCTACGCCATCTGGTCAAATATACCTACAACCCCAAGTCATGATTGAAACCTTTGAGAAATGGGCTCTTGATTTTGTAGGACCAATTTCTCCCATGTCTCGTAAAAACAAGTATATCCTAGTTTGCACAGACTATGTCGCTAAATGGGTAGAAGCTAAAGCTTTGTTTAGGGCTATAGATAAATCAGTGGTAGAATTTATATATGAAGAAATATTCACCCGATTTGGTGTACCTAGAGAAATTATCATAGACCAAGGTACTCAATTTACTTCTAAATTAATGAAAAACTTACTAAAAAAAATGGCATCCGACATTGCAAATATTCACCTTATCATCCTCAAGCTAATGGTTAGGTAGAATCAACCAATAAAGTATTAGAATCCATTTTAACCATAACCATTCACTTACATCATAAGGATTGGGAAGATAGACTCTCGGAGGATTTATGGGCCTATAGAATAACGTGGAGAAACACTACCGAACATACCCCCTATGAGTTAGTGTATGGAAAACAAATCCTTTTACCTATTGAATTTCAAGTTAAAACCTTTCGTATGGCAGCACAATTATGCATGGATTTGGAAGAAGCATAGAAACAATGAATATTACAGAATAATGAGTTAGATGAGACTGGACAAGATGCACTCCAAACAACCATTCTAATACAGAATCAATGAAAGACATGGCATGATAAATTTATTAAGCAAAAGAAGTTTTATAGTGGATATTGGGCACTACTATTTGAATCACGGTTTAAATTTTTTAAAGGGAAATTAACTACCCTTTGGATGGGCCCAAATGAAGTAGTTATAGCTTTTGACAATGGGTCAGTAGAAATTAAAACAATTGATGGCTCACAAATTTCCTTTGTAGTAAAAGGACATAGAATCATACTTTATTACCAACCGACATCTAAACGGGATTTCATACATAATGTTTTGCAGCATAATGAAATGGAATTAGTTGAAGAAGATATCCCTCCTCCTCCTGATCCTTAAAAAAAATTATTTTGGGTTATCATCACTTGTATATATGTAAATATGTGTATTCTTTTCTGAATAAATAAAAGACTCATTTCTGACGAATTGCTTACAAGGGAATCTTTTTCTTTTTATGATGTTATATATGTTTTCATGAATAAATTGAATCATCTAACAAGCGATTTTGCAATTTGATTACAAGTATTTTATCTCTATAAGAAGCTCATGTAGTATCACTTGGAAAAGGGAAGTATGTTAAAACACTCATCAGGTATCTTAACCTTTCTTGGGGTACTTCTGAAATTTGCAGCTTATAGTGAAAATTGAAAATATTCAATCCTTTGTACATCATTCTTAACCATATCTTCTATGATTCATATGGTTTTCGGTATTTTTATTTAGACATGTATATTTCTGATTTTCTCTTTTGAACAATTGCTTGACAAACCTACTTTCATTATCATATTTTTGACAATCTCATCTTACACCTATGGATTACTAGTTCATCCTATACTTGTTATCAAAACATGATCAAAACATGTCTCTCATATATTTTGGTGATAACTCGAGAGAAAGTGAAATTTTTTCCTGTGGGGAACATTACTTATATTTTATGAAGAAGAAGGACTGTAAGGTTAAAGAACAACTTTAAGTTATTCTCTTTTGACATAATTTATGGTTAAGGCCATTATGAAATTACTTATAACTTTATTTTACAAAATTAAATTATGTGTTTAGCAGGAATTAACACAATATAGTACCAATCAACTTCCATATATTTAATATCATTATACAAGGTAAACTCGCCGGGGTACTGAACAGGACTGCTAGTAGCACATCAATGCTAAGTAAAAACTTAAACCATGAAAGGTCGATAAATGCAAGTAAACCCATCAGGGTACTGAACAGGATCGCTAGCAACGAGACTATGCTTGCATGGTACCAAGGTAAACCCATCGGGGTACTGAATAGGCCTGCTGATAGTGGGGAAATACCGGGTAAAAGAGATATGGTTAATGCACTACTATGCACATAGTTCATAAAACGATTATAATATAAAGTTTTTTTTAGAATTTATGAAGAAACATATCACGACTGATTGTTTATAATGTCATTTGAGAATGGTTGTAAGTTGGGCTTGACCCTAGCCATCTAATTCAACAAATATCTAGGATGTCATTATCCTATAAATGGGACCCATAGCTGTAAATCTCACATACTCCAGGGTAAAATTAAATATTGTGTGCTGATAGGATATCTTTAAAATGAGGCATGGATGACTAGTTTTTCTTATGACATTCTTTTGGTTATATTATTATCATTCAAGCGGTCTTTCTAAGAACTATTATATTCTTCATAAATATACATATCTTAATCATTTCCATTTACTAATTATTTTTTCTTTTTCTTACAAAATAATAAACAACATGATAGAACTCTTTAATTTTTATTTTCTAGAACAATTAATTTTGCTCTCTTGCATGGCTTGAGGACACACCATGTCTTTGGTCTAGGGGGAGAATTGGGAAAAATCAGAATGTTTTTATTTTTTATTTATGACAAATCTATTTATCTCTCACAAATTATAAGTGTTTTCAAGATAATGTTAGCAGTGGAACTTGGTTATAGCATGAAGCATATTTTCAAAGAAAAATCAATATGGAGGACTATATGAAGGATCGAATGAAAGTCCAAATGAAATACCAAATAACGATCTGAATAAAACATTGTGATATTATAGAACTTATGTTTAAAATTTTCTACCCATATTTTGTTTTTTGGAAAATAGATTTTACATCCATGTAGATGCTTTGACCTTAAAATTTTTTAGTCATCATTTCACTGTTGGGAACCCTATCCTCTTACCCAATCTTGCATGTAAATTATCAAATGATTGATCTTCTTGTTAATCAAGGTTAGTAAAAATGTGATTTATGCCTTCGTGTCATACGTTCAACCTATCCAAAGTTTTACTTTGGACATGGTTGAACCAAATACAAACCTTATGAATTCATTCATTTATGCATATGTTCGTTAATTTCATACATTCCAAGGTTCGCTATGATATCATGATCTCTTAAAATAGGCCGAACTTATTGCTATTACATTGTTTTTAATTTTCATTATTTATGTGGAGTTGTTTTAGCCATTTGCTTCTTACGCTCTCTACAAAAAGACTCTATATCATAACTTGTTTAACAATCCCAAATTGTTTTGAACCTAAGAGCTATCAAATCAAAAATGTTGAAGAACTCAACAAAGCCATTTTAGCCTTCATACAACATTTCACATGAAAGACATGTTATTTTTAAGTCATGGACTAAAAGATTGAAGTTTAAATCACCTCCATCATCTTCCAAGTCGAAGGCAACTGCTAGTAGCTCCACCTTTTTCCTAAGTTATTTTTCTTTTTGCTCAATGGGACCTGACATTTCTCTAGTTTGGGGGAATGTTGATCCTAGATTTGTTATCATTTTTGGCAGTTAAATTACTCATTTCAACAAATTTTTTGTTATATTTTTACATATTTTATGTCACGCAGATTAGTATTCAGCTCGAGGTATGAATGTATTTAAGTTTTATGTAAAATCCTTTTATTATTATCATTTTACAATTTTATTGATTGAAATTGGCATTGTTTGAAATGCATTTGATATATTAATTTATATGTATATTTGTTTGCGGGTTATATAGTCTTTTTGGGATGAATTAACAACAAACATGCATTCAGCTAGCCATGCACACAACACATCTAGTGCATCATCCAGCTCACTGCGCAATACTCATTGGCAAGTTTCCAGGCATTAAAACATTGTTACTCTAGACCTTAGTCCTTAGCGCATTAGCAAACAGAAATTGCATTTATCCTACATATGTGCATAGCATATCTAGCTCACAATCCATCTCATCGTTCAGTTCGCCGAACCAACCACATGTTGTTGAAAAATTATTTCAAGCATTAAGTTGTTGAAATAGTCTACAAACTACACGTTGTCCACGCATCTAGGTAATGAAGCTCGCATTCTATATTATTTGCCAGCCTGCAGCCTCCTTCGTTTGACATCACACCACTAGTCCATGCATTTAAATGATGGAACGACTCTCGTTCTATAAGACTCTCCCATGTTCGCAGCCTCTGATCGCCACCACTTTACCAACAATGCTATAGAAGGAGTCATATTCCATATCATGCACGCTGAAGAGAACCGTTCACACTGAAGAATGGAGAAAAATTATGCGTCTGAGTTCGATNATATATATTATTTTCTACATGAGAGCTCATCTAGCTATCATTTTAACCAGTTTATGCTTTATTTTTTGTGCTTTAGCACACTATATTTCTGTTCCATATTCTTTAATAAGAGTCGCATGCTTTGCTATTGATGATTGCATTTGATTAAGCGCTAGTCAGGCACCACCGCTGATTGCTAAGAGGGCCCCTCATCAACCAGAGGTTCATTCTTTTCTAAAATTTTGTTTTCTTCTTTCTATTGTAGCTAGTTTAGTTTGTTTTCATTAGATTACTGTAAATGTTTATTTCATTTATTTCCTGTAATGCAATTTTATTTTTGAATATTAAATAATTAAGTTGCGTGCATAGTTTTCTTTCAAATTTTCTTTCAGTTATTTCATTTCCAGTTTATTGTTTAATTTACTTGCAAATAGATAGTTAAATAAATCCAATCCTGTTTGTTTCCATTTTGTTCTAAGCTTATGCAATTTGAATTTCAGTTTGTTTATTAATACGCAATGATTTCTTTCATGAATTTTTTTAAGTTTATTTCATTATCAAATTTGATCAATAAGTAGGTTTATTTACTGCTTCCCTACATTAGATTTACATCTACACAAATTCAGCTAAAGATTAGATCATTTAGGTTATTTTCTATTATTTTAATTGTTCAAACTATCATTCACATAGCTTGTTTAACCTGTCATCCAAACAACCTTCTCAGACCTGCAGTTCAGTCTGTCATTAAGCCCATTGTTTCATTTTTAGTGTTTTTAATGTATTTTGAAATTGTTCTAAGTTCTGTTTCTTTAGTATTTGAATTATACTTTGATTGTAATAGTTAGATGGTAGCTTTATTTAACATTAAAGTTAAAATTAGGATATTTTAGATTATTTATCAAATTTTTATCCTTTTCCCCATCTCTTTTCACCTTGAGTATGTTTTAAGCTATGTTATGTTTTGCTTCTTAAGCTTATTTCTGACTCCTTTTTACCATTGTATTGTTTTGTGCTAATGCGTTTGGATTAATTTATCCGTTTGCATGTAAAAATTAGCATTAGATGTGTTACTCTTATTAGTACCTTGTATTTTGTTCCTTTTACATTATGTGATTACTGAAAGAGACTTGTAGGACATAATTCAAAGATATTCCTATTATGTTTTTGACTTGTTTCTTTTTATTAAGTTTTCTTTATTAAGTTTTCTACATGTTTCTTTTATTAAGTTTTCTACTTTCTTATAAGTTAGGTCTTCATTGCATCTTAGTTTTCCATTTAAAAAGTAATTTGTTGATCATATCTTTTTCAGTTTAAAGTTATTTACTTATAAAATAAATTATCAATTATTTAGTTTATTATTCTATTCCAGTTCAATTACTTTAATAGTTGAATTGTTAGGAGTTTGACTTGGTTTTTCATTTTGAAAGATATTTCGATCTTATTCTAGTTAAAATATTTCCACAACACCATAGGAATCCCTCTACCTTCGCATATATTTTTTTTCAACTCTAAGCCTACCAACCACGATCGATAATTAAATATTAGGTGAATTAATCTAGACATTATAACACCCAACACTTGCTAAGGGTGGTTGATTCCCAAGATTTGATTCATGATTTATGTATATGTAGTATCATATCCATATGTTCTTTAATTTTAAATATCATAAATACATGTATGAAACACTCACATTCCCCATGCTCTTGAATAACTATTTTTCATGGATTTGGCTTCAATACTGAAGTAGATTTATATCATATTTGTATGGGGAAATTTCAATGAGTTTTATGAAGATAGGGAATAAATATATGATGTATGTCTCTATAATATTATCTACACATACTCTGTAAATCAAAATATCAGATATACATGTATGAAAAGATTGCATACGCATTCCCTTGTATCACTAGTCTTCATGGATTTGGATTCAATCTTGAAGTAGTTTTATACCATATTTGTATGAGTTGGATTATGTTGAGAAAGCCATATATTATTAATTAATATGTAATTTAATTTCCATATCCTCTGTGGGTCTAAATCCAAGAAACTCATGTGTGAAAATATTGCATTCCCAAGCCATTGAATCACCAGTTTCCATGACTTCGGATTCAATCTTAAAGGAGTATTGTACCAGATTTGTGGGAGGTTTTTACATTTAGTTTTATGATTTTTAGGAGTAAATTTTTATTCCATATATTACCACCATGTTTTTTATTAGTCTCAGAACCATATATTCTACCTTTCCTATGTCAATTCTAGCTAGTAATGCAAATTTCCCTTAGGCAATTTCTATGAAAGTCACCTTACAAATGTTGCAGATCATAATCCATCTGTATAAATTAATAAACATGATAAAGGGAATTAATTTATTTCTGATACTAATTCCCATACTCTTTTCTTAAATTTTTGAAGATCGTACTTGATTTGGAGAGCTAGTTTGGCCATCACCCTTGGGGGGATTTGAACACAATTTCCTAGTATTTTTGGTCTTTTTGTCATTAGACCCAAACAACTTTGAAGAGGTATAAAGTATGATAAAAAGTTTACATATACCATATTTGGATGTTATAATACTCTCCATACCCTTACATTTAAAATTTAGGACCATTCGGTGAAAGTTGGAACCCTTTAGAGTCATGACTAGTTAAGCTTGAATTTTGTCTGAATTACACTTTTCTCCAAAATTATGAAAAAGGAATATTACAGTGTTATAAGAGCATGATATTGGAACCTATTGAGGTTATGTATGATATATATTAATTTAATAAATGACTGAATTCATATTTTGATGATAAGACCAAGCAACTTATGCAAGGATTCAAATTGATGGCTAGCCAACTTAGGTGTAAGATTGAAGCAGGGGGTACTAGAAGTTTCCATCATGGAGAGACACATAATACCATTCATTTTGAATACCTTTATGATTGGTTTAATTAATTTAGGAACAATAATACAAATGTGGATTCATTAAGGTAAAATCAGCAATCCATAAGTTTGGAGGAGCATGAAGTGAGAAAAAATTGACCTACTTGTGAAAAGAGCCTAGATACACCATTACAAAAAGAAACATAGAATAATGAAGTGGAGAATAAATTACCTCAATATTATTGTAGATACGAACATAAAGATAAAATTGAATTCAAGCACACAATCCTTACTGATGGGGGTTATGCAAATCAAAGGGAATCCACTGATGGATGCTTGAACTGTGAACAAGTACCTACTGATGGCTTCTCACAACTCTATGTTGGTGAAATAGATATTATATTGGACAATGTTACTGCAGAAAAAATTTCTAATAACAATTAAGATGAATACCTTGTTACAGATAATTAAGAACCAAGATCAACTTCCCCATCACCACTTGAGCTTCAAGAAGTTGATCAAATCAAGCAGAAGGAAGAAGAGGAGGTTCGGTCTCATGAACCATCCTTCATTGAAGGGTCTTTGAATATGAGTGAAAGGGATATACAAGAGGCTCTTATCATACTCCATGACACGCAAGCATTGGTATCAAATTCTTGTTGTAAATTTTCTTCATTGGAGGAGCCATCCTTCCTTGAAGACATGGATAAGATTCAAAGAGCAATTTGCAACATCAAAGGTAATTTCATGTCTTTTACTTTTTATAGAAGAATTTCATAGAGATTAGTGAATGGTTACATGAATCCTACTTGAAGAATAATGAAGATATTTATAAGCTCAAAATTCAAAATGAGCAACTTCTTGAGAGGTTGCAATATACTTCTTCATCCTCCTATGTCTCAGATTGTCATATGGTAGATTGCTTCGAGGATTCTCGTGACATGATCAATCATGAGAAACATGAAAAATTGCAGGTTCTTGATGTGTTTGAAGATGATATTGATGAGATACAATCACTATCTATGGTGGAAGATGAACTCAAGTTTCCTCTTGAATATGGGTGCAGACATGTTGAAGAAGTGCATGATTCGACTACCTTGGAACCAACCTATGGGGAAAGTTTTAAAATTTTGAGGGAGGTGAATGTTCCTATCAGAGATAAATTTAGGGGCGAATTTTATCCCAGTGAGCTATTTTTCCATGTTTTTATCCCCAAAAATATTCACTATTTTGCATTTTTTGAAGCCCCACTTTGCCCAATTTTTATGGGGTAGCATTGTTTCACCCAAAAAATCGCCAAATTATTATATAAACGATATAAAATCCTTGGAAATTAAAATATTTTTTGAAAAATATCGCCAATCATTTTATAGTTGGAGTTTTAAAAATTGGTAATATTCACCAACATTTATATACTTTTAACTAAGTATGGTTCCTTAAAATCATCCCTGGCTTGTATCCTTATGTGTCCTTCACATCATGAACATTTTTCACTTTCTAATCCTTTGGGTGAGTTGGTTCTTTCTCCTACATCCTACATTTCCAAATTTTGCAGCATTCATCCTAATGAAGTATGGGTGAAAGGTTTCCTTTTTATGGTGCCACATGAAGAGTATAGACTTTATATGTATCCTTTTAATTATGATATTATTAGAGTAACATATTCTTTATATTTTTAGCAATGTCACTTGTTACATTATGATGATACACATATGCATGGATGCACCTATGGTATTCACTTGAGTCACTTGGAGACTAATGATTTTCCTTGCTCCTTGCCTAGTCCATTTGATGTTGGAGGAAGTTCATCCCACACTTGGGTGAAGAGATATATGATAGAAGAACATTATTGTTGGCAAAAAAATCCTCTGTTATTTCATGATGATATACATATTCATGGGTGTATTGATGAGACTTCTTTAATCCACTTAAAGTCTTCATGTTTTCTTTGTTCCTTATTTGGTTCATAATTTGGTGGACATTCTTCATTCACTTCTTGGATGAAGAAACACATGTATGATTATTATTTTGATTCATATTACATAATTTTGGAGAAGCATTATAGGGCATGGGATCATCACCTATGTAATTGGAGCATATATGCTATAATACTTTATGTTTGTGTGTATGGGCCACGTGGTGATATACTTACTTGGATGTACAATCACTTTCATGATTCTTTGATGAGGTACCTTATTGATGTACATTTGTATGATGTTGTTATGTACTTTCATGATCTATATTTTGTACTAATGATGTTTGGAAGGGTGTAATACCAGAAATGGGATCCTATAATTGTGTGGTTTCATGTCACTAGGAGTAGTAGTTTGGTTATTGGTTTGAGAAAGAAAACCAACCTTCAGTTATTTGCCAGTTCATCTTTCTAGAGCAGTGTTACAGTTTCCTATGTGGTAGAAATTTTGAGAGATGGATTCAATTTTCACATGCTTGGTTTTCATGACATTTCATCATAGAAATTTCACACCATGCATGTATCGGGATCATATGGGATCCTGGGATCTTTTTTGGTCTCCTTGGTTTCAATTTTTGGGGCAACTAGCAACATTGGAGATTTAGTCACCACTTGAGAATATTATTGTAATCATAGTAGTGTAGTAGCAAGCATGGTGGTTCCTCTCTTATATTTTTATTGGAATCTTAAGAAACAAAAAGTTTGGTATCTCACTACAAACATCAAAGAGTTATACATAAGCAAAAAGAGGGTAAAAGTTCAAAAAAGGTTTCCAAAATACGGAGGTAAATATTATTTGCAAAAAAATGGTCTTTATGGATTTGATTAATCCTTTTTTTTTAGTGGTTATGTTACAATATATATCAATATGAAAAATCCACGTCTCTTTACTTTTGGGAACACAAAACTGCAGTACATCAGCGCCGCTACGAAAATTACAGCTAAAGAAAATTAATGAGCAGAACCATAACAGAGCACTTGGTGCAAAGGAATGAGTACCAAATAAGGATGCCACTTCAGAATATGAAAAAAAAAACATTTTAGAAGAAAAATTTGGAATTGCTTAAGGAAAAATAATCTTGAGTAGGGAGGATTTTTCATGTCTCCAATTAAATAATTTCCAAATAGGTTGAGATGGAGACATAAATTTTGTAATAAGGGGATATGGGACCCAAAAGGTCTTTAGTTTAACATATTCATATTTAAATGGGTCACATATATGATAAATTCTAAGAAAATAATGTGGCATGGTTTCCTGAAGACACTTGGAAGCTTGTGAAGAATTTGGGTAATTAGATTCCCCTCACAGTTGGCATGATGTTTGTCCAAATTCAAACACATAGGTAATGTAAAATTATTGGATGGTAATGTGGTGTAAAATATGATATAATGAGCCAAGGAAGTCAAATTGGTAAAGGTAACTCTCATGGAAGAGGGAGAGACTAGAAGACAAGATGTGCCACTTGGAAGGAGATTCTATGCACCCTGTGACAACAAATGATGGAAGATTCTATGAAAAGTATGAAAAGATCAGACATGATTGATGAAATATGAAAATTATGAAATTATAGGGATAAAAATAGCCTTGAATAGGTCTAATTTGGTACTTAGAGGAAGGAATTCGAATTGGGGAAAGAATTGGAGCATGAAGAGGAAGACAAGTTTCATGAAAGTTACTAAACCACTAAGATGTGTTGTAGGAAGCTCATTGAGGTAAATTCGACCTTAGTAGGAATCATGAACTTAATAAAATTATTTAATGAGGAATTATAATATATTTTGATCATTTTTTAATTATCCTTTGTCATTTTGGAGAGCTTTTGCTTGTCCATTGCACAGTTAGTGTTCACTCTCCCTCCTTGTGAACCAATTCCAAGGGAGTTGGATTCCTTTCCAAGTTGGTTGATGGATATTTCATTAATAACTATAATTATATATTAATGAAGGAGTTTTATTTTTATTTCAAATGTCCATATATTCAAATTCTCATGTATCTCCCTATTCTCATATTTCTTCTTCTCCATTTTCCAACACTTACTTTTGATGGCGCACTTGTTGGAGTGATTTGTGTGCGCTGAGGATGGTTGATTCCAAATATTTTATTTATGGTGTATGTATCTGTAATATCATATCCATATTATCTGTAATTATAAATATCATAAATACACGTATGAAAGGATCACATTCCCCATGCTATTGAATAACTAGTTTTCATGGATTTGGCTTCAATATTGAAGTAGATTTATATCATATTTGTATGAGGAAATTTATATGAGTTTTATGATGATGGGGAATAAATATATTCTGTATGTCTCTGTAATATTATTTCCACATACTCTGTAAGTATAAATATCAGAGATACATGTATGAAAATCTTGCATACGCATTCCCTTGTAGCACTAGTCTTCATGGATTTGGCTTCAATCTTGAAGTAGTTTTATACCAGATTTATATGAGGGATATTTTATGATTTGGATGATGTTTGGAAATAAATATATGATTTATTATTCTTTAATTTAATTTCCATATCCTTTGTGGGTCAAAATCCAAGAAACTCATGTGTGAAAAGCTTGCATTCCTATGTCATTGAATCACTGGTTTCCATGAATTTGGATTTAATCTTGAAGGAGTAATGTATAATATTTGTGGGAGGGTTTTAATTTTAGTTTTATTCTGTTGAGGAATAAATTTTTATTCCATATATTACCACCATGTTTCATATTAGTATCAGAACGATATATTCTACCTTTCCTATGTCAAGTCTCGCTAGTAATGCAAATTTGCCTTAGGCAATTTCTATGAAAGTTACCCTGAAAATGTTGCATATAATAATACACTTTAAGAACTTAATAAAAATGATTAAGTGCATTAATTGATATCTAATACTCATTCCCATACTTTGTTCTTTAATTTGGGAGGGTTGTACTTGATTTCGAACATTATTTCCTAGTAATTTTGGTATTTTTGTCATTATCCCAAAACAAATTTTCTTACCACACCCTTGCATTTAAAATTTAGGACGAGTCAGTGAAATTTGTAACCCTCTAGAGTCATGACTAGTTAAGCTCGAATTTTTCCCAATTTGTGCATTTATCCAAATTTCCAAAAAAGGGACATTACATGTAGCTATCATGGTTGCACAATATGAAAAAAATGTGCCATATAAAATATAAAGGAGTCATGGACACAAGTGAACAAGGTGGATCCATGCTCAATAATCGATTATATCCACAAGGATACAAGGGGGATCTATGTCTCAACAAATGTTATATGAAATGTGATAAGGTCTTGCACAACTCGGGTAATAGAAGAAAAGACGATGCTACTATCGGCCCAAGGTCTTCAATCCAAACCACCAAAAGGTTTGAATCCTAACCATCTAAATAAAGGAGATGGATTTGAACATGGAGGAAACCATTTGATTACCAATCAATGATGATGACCGTTAACAAATGTGATGGAAACCACCGTTAATGAAAATGATCCCCAAAGTACCTAGTACATTATAAAATGTGTGAATACAAGGTATTGAAGTGGAACACTTGAAAAATCCATCAAGTACGGGACATTAAGGTATTCCCACTACCCAACAGTGATGGAAATTGCCACTAATGACAGGAAGATGTATTGGCTTTGATAGGAAGATATATATTTGAAGGAAGTCATTAAGGCATCATTCATCATCCAACATGAGATAAATCAAAGACAAATTGGATATGGAATTGGAACAAAGTTTTGAAGAAATAACCTCTGAATACTGAATGTAATGAAATGATAACAAGGAATGGCCGACACAAAAGGTCAAGGAAACTACAAAATGGATGAAAAAGGTTTATCCTAGAACAATGAGCACGAAACAAAAGTGACTTAGGCATATTTTAACATAAAGAGACCAACGATGCAACTCTACAATGTAGCAGACATTGAAAGATTCACCATATAATTGGAAAAGAAACCAACTAGAGGAGTAAAAACTATGAATCAAGATAAAGTCAAAAACTGAGACCCAACTATTGATAGACTCAAAACTAGTGCTTTGTTAAAGGAGAAAATACTTTCTTCCATGATGTAAAAAACATGTGAATGAAATTCCCTTCCTTATTTTTTATAAAGGTTTATAGAGTCCAAGAAAGAAAACATAGGAACTTTTTCATTTTTTGACAAGCTCGAAGAAGAAACAGAAGAATGCTTGATAAAGCACTGATTAGTGGATTTTAAAATCCCAAATTAGTGAATGCTCTGTGGTGTTTTAATAGTTTTGAGAGTTTGAAAACTCTAAAGAAGTATATAGGGGGGTTATTTTTCATAAATTTAGTATCCTAAATTCGAAAAGGTATAAAAAATCGAAAGGAGAAATCTCTTAGCCCAGGAAGACTAAGGTATTCCTTTTTAATAGTTAGTCATAATGTTCTGAAAAGGGGGTAGACTATCACTAGACCAACACTTTGTCATAAGCGTGCATAATGCTGTAGTTTTAATGAGTGTGAAGGAATGCAAGATCACTTGAAAGGTTCCATTCATTTATGAGAATGGTACAAAAAATAGTAAAATCGATGCTTTGTTCTATGTTTAGCGGCCTCCTTACTATTTTTAATGAACTCGATGGACAGCAAAAAGAATGCTCTAAATGAGAGGAGACGAGTGTCATAGGAATGAGAAACTACTTCCAATTGCAAGGAACATACCTAAGAATAATGCAAGGAGCATGTGAAGGATAAAGACACTCGGGGAATGTCTCCTCACGAAAAAAAGTATCAAGTTGAAAATTCAAGATGATACAAAGGTGAGCTATTATGAGAGAAGGGATGAGTGATTATACAATGATCTAATAGTGTGGAATCCGGCATCAGGATCATAAGCGCAAGCAGGGTACATGCAAATGAAGTTACAAATTGAACAACAAGGTGAGGTTTGTATACAGTTGTGAATCCAACTAAAAATATTGTCTCCAATAAACAAAAAAATTAGGATCATATTCAGAATAAAAGTTCCAATGCACATTACTTTGGCATATACACACGTGACTTTGCTTTCTTCTACAGAAGGGGAAGTCAAGGAAGAATAGAACACAAAATAATCTATAGTGCCAAGGATCTAGGGTTTAAAATCAGTAAGATCATCCTCAGAAGAAAATAAAAAATCAACAGGGGATATAGAGTTTGCGGGAAAAAACTCAGTATCACAGTAGTTGAGAAATCTATAAGAAAAACAAAACTCATCAGTATGATTAACTTGATGCTCAAAGGAAGACTGAAAAATATCAACAAGGCAAACATAAGGATACCGATCAACAAAAATATCAGACTTATTATGAAATTTGGGGTTAGAATTAGTCATAATTGAGCCAACATCCATGATAAGGCTAGACTGTATCAAATACTCTAGGAAGACTCTGTTAGAAGGAAGTAAACCATCCCATATAGGACACGTGTCTAAACATTCAAATGGATCAACAGAGTGGAGATAATTCTCCACTGTTTGTATAGGATGGATGACCTAGTAAACTACTTGGACTGAGTCACAAGAAGGTAAGCATTAAAACAGAGGATTCTTCTCAATAACAATTGAACACGAGGGATATGAGGCCTCATAGCTCACCCGTTGTGAGGTAATTTATATCAATACACTAGGAATTAATAAAGGAAAGAACTGGTTTCTAGTTAGGTTAGGAGAGGGATCAAGAAAATCCAACTAATCGATATTGACAATGTATGTGTTATGATTGATGTACATCACATTAAAGAACGCTACACCACAACCTGCATGGCATAAACATAATCATACCATAGGAGCATATTAAATTCGAAGGCATCTTCTATTATCACGAAATAAAATAAGACGATATTCCCACCCAAAGTAATAGGTGTTTGAGACAGAATTCCAAAAGATGTACTACTTATGCTATTGAAATCAATTAACTGACTATCATTTGACATAAGGTTGTGAGATACCATGCCTTGCCAAGGGCATGTAGATAAAATACTAGTTGAGGCTCGTTCATCAACAATACAACGAGCAATCATGTAATGTCCAAAATTGACCTTTATCTGAAAATGTACAATAGAAGGAAGGCACAACTCAACTAGGATATCCCAATCAAAGGAAGTGACCCAAGATATTGGTGGGGTTTCATCTGAAGCAAGGTCAATGGCCCCTTGTCTCGATGGTTCTAAAATGGCAATGAAAAAAATATGACTAGCAGAAGATTCCCTCTCCAAAGGAAGAGTGGGATTGATCGAAGATGGAATCAACTCAATAAATTGATGTAAATCACTCTCTAAAGGGAGAGTGGGATTGAATGAAGATTGCATACATTCAAGCACTTGGTAAATGTCACTCTCCAAAGAAAGAGTGGGATCGACCAAACCTAATATTGGTTCAAACACTTCATTAACCAAAGGTTGAATAGGTTATTGAGAAACTTCATATTGTTCAAAAGTGGGATGTCCCTGTAATGGTACTCTTCGAACCTCTGCACTATCAGGGCACTAATCAGTAAGGTGGTCACCATCACAAATTCTAAAAGGAATCTTCATCTTCTATTTCAAATGACTAGTTTTCTCAACAATATCAGCTTGACTTGCATTAGATGAATTCCTTCCCCCAACATGACCCCCAAACATTGGGTGGTTAGAATCAACTTGACTTAAAGAGGTTGAGTTCTAGATTCCAACATGACCTGCATAGGTTAGAATGTTATCCCCATCATGACCTCTAGACGATGAGCAAATCGATCCAATAAAACCTACAGAGGTTGAAGAAGGTTTCCAGGTATGACCTACAAAGGCTGGGTAACTTAGTCCAATGTGACTAGTAGAGGTTGGATGCGGAGGTTCAAATTTACTTGCAGAGGTTCAATAGGAACCCTCATCATGAATAGGAGAGATTGGATGGTGAAGGTAAACATGAATTGTAGAGGTTGAGTTCTTAGATCCAATATGACCTTCAAAGGTTTGATAGGTTCCCCCATCATGACTCACAGAGGATGGGTGTTTAGGTTCAACTTGACATGAATAGGTTGAATGGGTTCTCCCTTTCTTTCAAGTGCTCTTCCTATTCTTCTTCATTCTATTACTCCTTTTAGACTTTTGGTTACTAGTAACAAAAATTTCACAACATGAGGTACAAGGAGGAGGAGAGGGATCTACATGTGAAGGGGAAGCAATTTTTTGATGCCGTTGATATAAGGAGCTTACTTGAGGAGCACCAGGAGCATTCAAGAAAGTTGGATTGGAGAAAAATAACATTGGTATCACTAGGGTGAGTCTAGGTAGATTCAATGTGGCCATTAAAGGAACACCAACATTCCATGTGAGATAAATAGTACAAAATGTCCATAACAAGGGGATCTCACAGTTGGTGTCCATAGGGGTGTTAGCCATAGTTTCTGACTTAAAAAACAACTAAGGTCAACTGGTAACCAAAAGTACAAAGAGCACACCACTAGAAACATTCCTAAGTATCAAACAAAGAAAAAAAAGGATTCCTTATAAAGGAGAGTGTGGAATGATTAGGGCCCACAACAGACCAGTGAAGGTCAAATAGTAGTTACTTGGCATATTGTAATGAGTCTTCTGGGTGCAAGTGCTAGAATCACCCAACCGCCCTCCCAAATTTTCAACCAAGGTTACCTTCCAAGTATACCCTAGGAGTAGTGGAAATAACCTTCCACTTCCATCTGTGTAAGAGTTCTAGATGTTAAGATGCTAGGGCTACCAAAAACTGAAAGAAAGATTGGCGAAACAGTCACAGAAAGGTTGGTGGAACAATCGTAGGTCTAGCCAACGCACATGGGTAGGGTATATAATACAAAAACTCAAGCAGTACCAAGAACCACTCAGGGTCCGGAGGTGGTACTAGGTGACTCCCCAAATATGCAATAAATCTGGTGTACGCTCTATTGAGTAAAGGAGGGCTATCTCCAAATGCTCAGTATCTCACGACCTCGTGTTTGACTCTTATGTGAGAGGAAATTTTTGGTATCTTTCTCTGCAAAGTTCGATTTCTTAAAGACATGTCACTATATTTGAGTTTAAATTTTTTTGCAGGTAATATATCCCTAACCCAAAACACCAACCTAAACTAGTGTGTGTCGTCCCTAGAAACAAACTATTACTAATGGATTTTAGATATCAAACGTTTATTTTAAATGGATGTTGATTACTCAAAGGGTGGCGGACGTAAAACCCATGATGTGTGACTCAATAGTAGAAACAATATGACTTAGCAAAAGAGAACATGAAATGAAAAATAAAACCTACTTCTCTTTCTTTTCAAACTGAAAATTGAAAGCCACAGAAGAACAATTTCCTTTTATTTTTTCAAGAACAGTAACATGAAATGTAATTTAGAATAAAAGCCTAATATATGTGCATAGAAAGAAACTATATGTTATTTTTATTTTTATTTTATAAATTCAAAATAAAAATATCATATCAACTAATGCAAGAAAGCAATACAAACAACAACAAATATACTGCTACTCTACACCCCTCAAACAAGCCCTTGGTGGCCCTAAGACCAAATATAAGATTTGGTGAAAGGAAGGATTACCTAGGTTAAAAAGAAAAAAACTTTGACATGAATATTCCAAGAAATAACACATACATAAAACAAGGTCAAGAAGTCCCAAGCATCAATCTAAACCTGCAAATAAAGGCTGCTCAACACCTTGTCCAACAAGGTCAATCCAAAGAAGGAGGTGGGGCGTAAGGAATTAAAAAAAGTTCAAAGAATTCAAAGAGGATTAAAAAATATATGAAAATAACTCTAAATATATGACAATAACTCCTTGAATTCATGCACCTACAGAGGACCATTGAAGACACCACAGAAAGCCCTCAAAACACCCAAAACCCCCCAAAATTGGTGAAAAAACACACTTTCAGGGGCATTCACGAGTTTCAATAAGGAAAGTATCAAGTTTTAGGAGGGAAATAAAGTTTTTTATGAATGGAAGGCATCAAATGCATCCAAGAGTTACAACTATTTAGTCCACAACCTGTGAATAGGTGGCAAAAATCTCCAAAAGGGCTAAACATTGACCTAGAAAGGCAGGGGAAGTATTCTAACAATTCTAAGAGTTACTTCTAAGTTGTAACAAGGACCTAAAAAATTAAATATTACTATAAAGAATTCAAAGAAACCCCAAATAGAAAATTCTATCCCCAGTAGAATCGCCAGTTTTGTTGTAGAGGAAAGTGTTCCTATGGCTGTGGGTTAAGAGGTCATCAACATACTAGGGTTTAACGAGAGATGCATATAGTTTTGAAAGAAAATGTAAAATATATTCATAGATCATATAGGTTCATAACTTAGTCCAATGAAGGTTGATCCAAGTATCCCTTCAATCCTCCTCTTTCTTCTCTTGCTCCAGGAGACCTACAAAACAAACTTAACCTTCCTCAAACCAATTTGACTATATTAAAGGAGATTATGTTCAATGAAAAATTAAAACCTAAAATGATAAAAAAAATCATATAATGATAATCATATATTCAATATACAAGACACATTTATTGGAGGAGGAAGATAATTACATCTTTATTAATCATGGAAGAAGTACAAAGATTACCTTCTCCTCAAGCTAGGAATCTCACAAAACCTTGATATGGTTCTTCTTCTTCTCTTCTCCAAGGAACTCAACCTCCAATCTCTGTAACAAAAGGATGTGAAATATAGGTAAAATGTGGGGGAAATTATAGTTTTAATTCTTCTATAATAACAATTCAAAGGTGAAATTCCTCTCTCATGCACCTATGTCCCTCTATTTACACATTTATAAATAGATAGGGTCGAATAGGGGTCAATTACAACTCCCAAATTCAGTTCCATAACCTTCCAAACCACCCCTAATTTGATATTTTTGGTATTTTTATTATTTTTAACCATTACAGGAGGTAACCATGGGTATCATGAAGGAAAATTCATGACTACATAAGAAATGGAGTTTTGCAGTGTACAGGGTCGTGGTTACATAAAAAAACTTATTCTAGGGTGCTTCTGGGCATTTTTCAGGATTTGGAATCATTTGCAAATGTTTTCTTAAATCATATACCTTTCTAATGGTCTTGAGAAGAGGTCAAATGAAGTTACCTAACTCCATATATGTATCCTCTAATATAGGTTCTTTTTCAGTGAGTTTCATGAAGTGTCGTCATGCGACGAAAACATGGGAAAGTGGTCACTGATAGATAATGTGTCATTTTGGGCTATAACAAAAATGATTACTAAAAAAAAGAATTTTTGGAACATTAACAATTTTCTATGAAATACTATTCACAACACTTATTTCCAGATAAAAAAAATCTTAATAAAGAAGACTCATATAAATAATGTATTTCAGAGTTATTCTTTATATGCAACTATAGTTTTATTGCAAGTTGGATCACCATCTATTATTTTGTATAGATTGTAAATAGATGGTGTTGCTTGTACACTACTTACCCAACCAAAATGTTTCTTTCAAATACATTACTACTACAAAATGATTAAGTTTAAATATTTACTTAAAGGAACTCGTGTGTATTTAGAAAATATATAGCATACAAACTATATATGCTCTTTTTCCTTTGTATATATTCTAAACAATGATTAAATACATTAATAACAAACTTGCAAGTCTAATAGTTTCACTTTACTTTTACAATAACTTCGAAGCCATTTTGTAGTTTATTTCTATTTACCCAAGCACTTTTTGGTCGTCTTGGAATGTAGTTGTCTACCCCCTCGCTTGACCACCTACTTTTCCAAGTGGTTTCTCTCTTGGCTAACCTATTGGCATGACTATTCATTGTAAACTTGGTTATCTCATTGTCCTAACAAATGGAAGAATAGCCGGTTGTCCTAATGGCTGAATTGTTGATCGAACAATGAATTTGTGCACCATATGAATGTCATCTTATCCTGTTAGTGGTACAAAATATTGATCTATATGATTCCTTAATGAGTGTCCTTGTGATTGTATGGATGTTTGTCTCGCATTTTTTCCTTGATGTGGAAATCAATTTTTGATATTTTTGGAGTTTTTTCCACTCTTTTCCCATTGGGTAGTGGTGTTTCTTTAAGGCCTCTAATTATATGTGATCATATGTGGTATCTTCATATGAAATGGGCCCCAATTTATTTAATATTTTTTTTAGTTGAATCCAAATTTCAAACTCATATTTCAATCTATCAATTGCTTGATATCGACTTATCTCGCCTTCTAGCACATCAAATTGGAAAACATCATATCTTTTATGTATTATATTATATTTATAGAAATGTCCGCTCTGATACCATGTAGAAATAGAGCCTTGATGCAAAGAAGAAGCACATAAAGTAGATCTTGCTACAGGATAATTCTCACAAGCATGCACAAGGAAAATGGAGAGAAGCTAGAGAGACAAAATCACATGAAGAAGAGATGAATAATGGAGTGTATCTTTGCATTTATTAATGATGAATAATAGTGTAAATAAATAGTAAATCCCTCATAGGTAAATTCAATTTGCATGGGAGACAACTCATCTATATCATAAAGTAGACTTACTAAATATGATAAACCCCTATATGTGGATAAAGCACTTTTCTAATCAATCAAGGACCTCACGAATTAGCTAAAGCATGAGTGAGTTTTCATGGATTATGGAAAAACATGGTAATCCTTGTATCCATAGAGAAAATCATGGAGGATAGGTTGGAAACAAAAGATAACAATTTCCTAGTTGACTAGCTTTACCTTAGACACTAAAAAGTTGGATTAAAACATTTTAAAGACAAAATTTACAGGAAGGTGTAGTTACAGATTCTAGAAGTCGATAAAGTGGGGAGAATTTAACTCAAATTGGGATAAAGGAGCTTCTGGGGTATATATATGGAAGGTGTTTACCAAGTGGTGCAAGTGGATGCCAGCTATCTAAGATAATGGGTACGAAGTTCATAAAAAATTATTAAATATTTTATCCTAAGTATGAAGTGGGTTTATAATATCCCAACACCCCACTTTAAGTCTAAATTTATGATGATATGCCAGAAATTTAGATGCATAGGGATTCATATAGTGCCCAACAAAAGGGCTATGATCACCCTTTACAATTATTCATGTCCACATAACTAAGGAAAGAGGAAAAACCGCATCGGGAATATCATCCATCAAGAAAGGACAAGGCACAAAATTTGAACAACATGTCTTCATTATGTTTTTATCTTCACTTGAATGAGTTGAATTAACAACTTGTTGATGCCTGGAAATTCACAGGCGGAAACAGTAAGGGATTCTCCCCAATCAACGTTCCCAACTAGCCCGTTCACTGTTTGGAATAGGGAATCCGTCCGGTTTGCGGTCCGGCTACCGTAGGTCAAGAAACAAAACCAAGGCTTTACCGGTTGCGGCCCGGCCCACTGAGTTTTTTTTATTTTGACCTAAAGAAATGATATGCAAGTGTCTAACTAAATGCAGGGGGCGATCAAGATGCAGGGAGCGGTCACAAAGTGATGCGTAGGTTCTTACTTCTCGTCTTTTGCTCGCAAGCAACCAAACTAGATACAAAAAGAAATAAACTAACTATCTAAACTATCCCTATGGAGCAAGATTTATCATTTCGAATGAGAAGTACATTTTCACATACATTAAAAGAAACACAGATAGCTAATACTTCTTCTAAAGTACATGAACGCTTACAGATATTTAAATAACCAGATAGCCGATCATTTTATAACAACATTTATTGCTCACAGTGAAAAAATATCCCAAAAAACATACTGAAGAACGTTTAACTAGAACATAGGTTCAGAACATTAAATACTCTTACAGTAAATGAAACACAGCTGAAAACGAATAGTTCCTCTTCAACGTTATTCATTGAGTTGCATAGATACATTCCACTTTACACTCTCTCCGATAGACAAAATTGCAGTTTCCTTTGCAAAACGAAGTAGTTCCTCTTACAAGCAAACATGTACAAAATTTTCCAGGGGAAAAAGCCCCATTTCAGTCCTACTTCCCAAATATTTAAACTACAACTCTTGCCCCTTGGGCTGCCTCTCAGCGTGTGAATCTCGAGCATCTTCAACGTTTCACCTTCCTCTTCTGGCCACTGCGCTTTCCCAATCATTCTCTATGAACGTTTATCTTCTGACCAGTAACTGATGAGTCTTCCTCGTCGGTGCCTCCTTCGTTTTCTTGCTTTGTCTTTTTCTGCGTTTCGCCTTCCTTGTGATCATGTCGGTTCCAGTCTGACCAAGCTAATTCTTAGCCCATGGTCACTTTAGTAGCACCAAATCCTTTCTGCAAACAATTACAATGCATTATTCGCTGCAAAGGGAAGTTTTTAAACATTAAACCTTCTCTGCCCAGCATTGTAAATCCGCAAGAGAATAGTCAGGGTCATCCGGACAAGGTATCGATTAAGCTTTGGGAGGGCACAATTATAATCGACGGTCAGCACTGTTTATGCATTGGATGGGACAAGACTTCAGGGGCTGCAACGGCGGAGGAGAACAAGGACCGGGTGCTCGAAAATACGGGCGAAAGGTGAGAATCAGACGTCGGGGGGAAGAGTGCTTCGGAACTAGGAGGGGTGGCTCATCCGCAACGGCAGACGGAACAATGGCCGGGGACAGGCGACGAGGTAAAAAAAAACTCAGTTCGGGCGGGGAAGACAAGTTCGGATGTCGGATGATACTTGAATCGGAAGCCAATTATCTCCTCCCGGCCGCAACGGCTGGCGAGTGGAAACTTATGGACAAGCGATTTAAACTAAATGAATAGGGCATCAGACGGTTCAGGAAATCGGATGAAAGAAAAGTCTAGGAGCTGCAATGATGAAAGGGTTGAAACTTCGCAGCCCCCGATACAGCAGTAAAAGAGGCCCACTTATAGGGAAACTGAAGTATTTGAGCAGTGCTAAGGATCAGCTGTAACCAAAATCGCTTCTTTTCACCAAGGATGCACTGAAGAACATAAATTTTTCTTCTCTTCGACCACACATTCACGACTCAAACCAAAATGAACAAGGCATACATAAATTACTGACATCCACCTTTAGAGACACGGAAGAAAACATGCTCAAGGAGCTCAAAAGTTCAACGATCAAGCCATACAAAATAATGAGGGGACCAGAAATTAAAACATTGATTTGGGGGGGGGGGAACAGTTGCGGCAGCAACAACTGGCGATTACCTGGTGAACCTAGATCTCTGGGTGACTTTTATTTGAGTAGCAGACTTTTTCCTAACCAAAATGCATTAAAATAAATCTTCGAGCTGCCCGGATTTCTCCCATCACCGTAGTGTGTTCCTTAATCATTTATGCTAGTCCCATTTGGGGAGAGGGGCAACCGAAACCTTCAAGTCCAGACCACTGTGTTGAGGCCAGAGTATGATTTTCATTATTACCTCTGTTTTCAGGTAGCTAATAGTGTGGACACCACAGGATTGCAGCATATAGTAAACAGCAGTATCCGTTTGTTCCTCGTTCCCATGCCATTTTTAACACTTTGTGCCTTTGGACTTTTGTCCTTTCATCTGAGTCTTTTTGTACGCCTTTCTTACTGAATTTTAATTCAGGATCCTCTATCCCATAGTGCCCTTTTGTGTGAGTGGTGTACTTTAGGTCTCAGCTCACAGACGGAGAGGATCTTTTGGCAATTTAGTATTTATGCTTTAGCACTTGCTTTGATTTATGATGCTTTTATAGAATTTTGGCTCTTTATCTGCCTTTTGGCATTTGTTTCTTGGCATGGGATCATTTATATTTAATACACTGTTCACCTTGCTTCCTCTCATGGGTCCTTTACTGTCGCTCCTTAGAACATTTTGAATGTGACATGGATGGAGCCCTGACATAGTACTCCAGACTCTTTGAATCCGGTTTAATTCACAGGGGTTAAGCTGGACATCAATGCACACAACATTTTATTCGAGAAAACTGCTAGGCTGGAAGAATTCTTTAAGCAATACACAGGCTGATACTCAACATATTTTCTATTCCCAAAAGACCTCAATATCCTCCAAACAAACGCAAGTTCGTTTCCCTTATTGAAAATCAAAACTTAAAATTAAATCAAATGAAAACAACCAAACAACTTATTTATGTACAAGGCAGAACAAATCAAAGAAAACTAAGAAAAGTAAGGCTTGAGAACCAAACCATTAACTGGCAAGTTCTCCTCCCATCCTTGTAAATCTTGTAGCTTATAAGTGGCAGGGCCAAGTTTGGATACAATCTGAAAGGGGCCTACCCATAACTGCTGGAATTTGGTATGCTTTCCTTTTTCATCATGGGGGTGGTCCCACTTGAGAACTAAGTCTCCTACTTCAAAGTCCTTTTTCCCAGCTTTATGCTTGTCAAACCACCTTTTGATTACCTCCTGCTATTGCTTGAAACGTTCTCTAGCCTTGGATCTGGATTCTTCTGCTTTTAGGAGATTATATATTCTTATTTGCAGAACCTCATCATCCGATCCCCTAGACTCTTGAGCTAGTATGGAAGATGGTAGCAGAATATTGGGAGGTAGGATGGCTTCCTTTCCGTACACAAGGGTATAAGGTGACACTCCTACTGCAGACTTGGGGGTAACTCTGTCAGCCCATAGGGCGTTTGGTAAGGCTGAGTGCCAACTTCACTGGTTTTCTATGACAGTCTTCTTCAGGATTCTAATGAGGTTTTTATTGGAGGATTCAGCCAGGCCATTCCCTTGCGGATAGTAGTTAGCAGAATAATGTAATTTTATCCCTTTCTCATGAGCAAAAGTAGTCAATTTAATGGATGAAAAGTATTTAGCATTATCAAAAACTACTGAAATTGGAACTCCAAACCTGGTCATGATATGATCTTGTAGGAAGATGATGACTTCGTCTTCGTTTATCTTGCGTAATGGGATAGCTTCGACCCAGCGAGTGAAGTAATCAGTCGCAGTAAGAATGTACTTTTGTAGTAGAGAAGAATTCGGTTTTATTTCTCCAATAATGTCCAGCCCCCATTGTTCAAATGGTTCTGTAATCATGACAGGCCTTAGGGGTGCTGCTGCCCTGGGCTGTCTTCCACCACACCTTTGGCAAGTATCACATTTTCTAACGTGTGCATGTGCATCCTTGAAAAGTGTTGGCCAGTAATAACCGGCTCTGAGAACCTTGTGGGCTATAGTGTCCCCTGAGTAATGTCCCCCAGCCAGGCCATCGTGCAATTCAGACATTACTTTCTCAGCATCTTCTTTCTCCAAGCATCTCAGGAGGACTCCATCATAGTTTTTTCGGAACAATACACCTCCTACGATTTGATAGGAAGCTGATCTCAGACGCATAGCTCTTCTTTGTTTGGAACTCTAATGTTCCGGTAATACCCCTGACCACAAGTAATGCACAAGATCTCTATACCACGACTCAGGAGCTATGAATAAAGGGAAAACATCTGTTACATGCAAATCAACTTCATCTTCCCATGCTTGTTCCTCATTGTTTGTCTTCCCAGTCATCAGTTTGCATAACCCTTGACCTTTTACTATAGTAGTTGGCTTGAATTAAAGATTGTATTCTTGAATTGCTGTTACCCAATTGCCCCTTCTTTCTCCTAATTCTTTTTGAATGAGAAGGGATCTTACAGCTGGGTAAGGGACTATTACCTTGGTATGATTTTTTAGTATATAAGGATTGAATTGCTTTACTGCCTTAAATACTGCGTATGCCTGCTTATCAATGGCTGGGTAGTTTAATTCAGCTCCTTGTAGCCCAGTGCTCATAAAAGAGATTGGGAATTCATCACCCCCTTCTTCCTTTTGCGTGAGTACTCCTGCTAATGAATCATCGGATGCAAATGTATACATAATAAAGTCCTTGTCAAAGTCTGGAATTTTAAGAGAGGGTGCATGTGCAACAACAGTCTTGCTTTTACTGAAAGCATTCTTTTCAGTCTTAGTCCACTTAAACTGCGCATTTTGCTTGACCATCTGCTATAATGGTTTAACAGTCTGGGCAAAATCAGGCACAAATCTACGTACGAAGTTTATTGTTCCCATGAAGGATTGCATTCCTTTTTTATTATGGGGCATGGGAATTTGCTCAATGGATTTGATTCTTTCTGGGTCTATAGATATACCTCTTTTTGAAACTATATGCCCCAATAACTTGCCTTTTGTGACCGCGAATACGCACTTCTTAGGATTTAGGGAAATGCCATACTTCTGACAGCGCTCGAAAATTTTCTTTATGTGGAACGTGTGCTCCCCTCTTTTCTTTGAAAATATTGTTATGTCATCAAGGTAAACCACCACACTTTTCCCAATCAGTCCTCGGAAAGATATGTCCATAGCTCTCTGAAATGTCACGCCAGCATTAATTAGGCCAAAAGGCATTCTTCTATATGCGAAAGTTCCCCATTTAGTTCTGAATATTGCTTTCAATCTATCTTCCTCAGCCACTAACACTTGGTTGTAGCCTGAGAATCCGTCTAACAATGAAAACAATTCAGAACCAGAAACCATCTGTAGAAGTCGCTCCATGGGAGGCACCGGATAATTGTCCTTGTCTGATGCGCAGTTTAAGTTTTTGAAGTCCATGCACAGTCTGATTTCTCCCGACTTCTTTCTGACCGGCACCAAATTTGACACCCATTCTGAATGTCGGACTTTGAAAATAATCCTAGCATCTAACAATTTCTTCACTTTGCTCTGGATTAGTGGTTTCATCTTTGGGTGCATCTTCCTCAGCGGCTGCTGATATGGTTTGACGCCTGCTTTAATAGGAATGATATGTTTGATGATATTAGTGTCATAGGTTTTTAAATCTGCATACGTCCATGCAAAGACATCTTTGTACTGCTTAAACAAACTGAGGAACTTGTCTCTTTCTGCTGGTGAACAGTACTTGCCGAGGTTAGGCTCCGTTTCAGTCCCTAAATTTATTAGCTCGAACTGTAGAGTTGAGCTATGCGTCTTCACATTAGCGGGTCTTCTAAATTTCTCGTTCAAGTCAAACATCTTCTCTAACGTCCTGACCCCTTTGGGAATGAAATTGTCATATCTCATTTCAGCCTGATGTTCCTCATCATCGATAATGGCTCCTTTAAATGCCTCGTCATTTGTCAAGCATTCGATTATTTGCTGATCATCGTCAAACACTCGTAAGTTGGTGATCATGTCAGGAACTGATGGCCTGAAAAGTAATTCAATAGAGCATTTGTTATTAGTGGGAACCAATCTGGCAGCTGATGTAGCTAGAAGATCAGCGGCTGCATTTTTTATTCTTGGGATTGAAATAATGTTAAATGCATAAAAACATTTAAGCAATTCCCATACCTCGCTTTGGTAAGCTTTCAAATGAGGAGAAACACAATGTATTTGATTTCTTATTTACTTTACCACTATTTCCAAGTCCCCAAAAACTTTTAAATTACTAACCTGTAGCTTGATTGCTTTCTTGAGTCCCTGCAGCAGTGCTTCATATTCAGCCGTATTGTTAGTACATTTGAACTCTAATCTACAGGATAGGAAGCGCTTTTTTTTGTGGATCAATGAGGACATAGCCGGCCCCTGACCCTTCTAACGTTTTCGAGCCATCAAAAAACAAAGTCCAAAACACATTATCTACTGAAAAAGAATCTACTCCTACTGCTAAGTCTACTGATCTACAGTCAAACTCATCAGACTGAGAAAAATGAAGGAGATCAGGCTGGGTGTTAGATATGTCGCTGGCCTCTTCCGCTTGATAATTCCCTGGTTCCAGTTTGAGAAAGTAGTTTCCCAACACAGATTCGACTGGTATGTTCTTCTCATTCAATTGAGTAATGTTGTGCTTCATGTGAGGTTCTCCCAGAACCTTAATCTGATTGGGACTCCCTTTGTATGGCAGCCAAAGATGTGACCAATCTGAGGTGAAATATCCATTCAACTTAGCTGACCAATTTCTGCTCAAAACCAGGCCATAAGCGTCTGGTATATCAGCCACCACGATGTTAATAACTTGGCACACTCTGTCATCAGATGCTAGGCGGATTAGGGAATCTTCCATTTCACCAATCACCTTAACATCTGTCCTATCCAACTGCACCACCCTCCAAGTGGATGGCTTAGGCTGCCCGTTTATTTTCTTACATACTGATATGGGCATGACATTAATTAACACTCCTGAGTCTACCAGACAATTGTGCACGTTATGATTAAAGATTTCGAACGTCAGGAGGAAAGGTGGATGTTTAGTTTTAGACATACCTCCGGTACTAGCTTCTCCAATTTCTTCTTCATCCTGAGGCTGATTATCGGTGGGCAGCTTTTCTTCTGATGTTTCAAGGGCCTTCAACAAATTTTCTTTCTACTGGGGTACTTTGCACATTTCGAACAGCGGGACATTTGCCTTTATCTTCTTTAAATCTTCAACAATGTCATACTCAATTTGTGTTTTAATGATCAGAGATTTATCAGTGCTCACCTTCTCTTCATTTGGCTT
Source organism: Pseudotsuga menziesii (assembly GCA_001517045.1). Taxonomy (NCBI): domain Eukaryota; kingdom Viridiplantae; phylum Streptophyta; class Pinopsida; order Pinales; family Pinaceae; genus Pseudotsuga; species Pseudotsuga menziesii. Next base: position 234,963 of record LPNX010589238.1, on the reverse strand, counting down.
AGGCAGTGTTCTGTTTTGTTCAGGATCCTGGCTGGTAATGGTAAATTCTGGAATCTGATCAGCCAAGGATTTATCTTGAAACTTCTTTTTTATATTTCTTTGCAACCTTCAGATCTTTGGGAGCAGAAGACTGTCGTCACTAACCACACCATTGCTTCTATTTTTTACGTTAGCTTCCCTAATGTCCCTGTGTCCTTGAGTATTTTCTTCTTCTGCATCTAATAAGGAGACAAAATTCCATAATGCCATGGTCTCCTCTTCCTGTTCTTTTGTAGAAACAGAAGCAGCACTTTCTTTCTTTTCATCCTCATCCTCTTCCATTAATCTCGAATCCAACATCTGATTCATGACTAATTTCATCGAATTTATCCATTGTGGACAGTTCTTTTCGGAATGAGGTTGTTGATGGAATGTACAGAAATTTTCCATCCCTATCTCAGTCAGATTCATGGATGCAGTTTTTTGAGGAGGAGGTTGGGGCTGATTGTTGTCCTCTCTTTTCTTATAATATGGCCCGAAGAACTTCTGTGCTTCTTTTTCCTTTTCTAATTCTATGATATTATTGGATAGCTTTTGCATAATTTTAGCCATGCTTTCATAATCTGGTGTCCTTTCTTCTTTAGGTTTAGTGAACAATAAGGTTTTTCTGCCCGCACCCTTCTCTCCTGATTGCTCTGGATAGTCTTCAATGCTTTCTCTTTCTGCTTCCACCACTTCTGCCTCTTCATAGGTTTCTGTCAAAGTATGCTTGGCCCTACCCTTCACAAACATGGCCAAGTCAGGGCCCAATGCTGAAGTATAGTATTCAATCAGTACTTTGTCTGAAGGCTTATCTGTTTCCGAAATTTTTTTTAGATATGCTGCAAACCTTTGTGTGAAACTGTGTACTTTTTCCTTTTTTTCTTTCTTCAATGCACATAGTCCTTTCATGAGGGCCGCGTGAGTCTTTTGGACTGTGTACTTGCTCCTGAACATTCTTTCAAAGGTATCCCATTCTGGGATAGAGTTGGTGGGAAATCCAAAATACCAAGAGGCCGTAGCTCTCTTGAGGGTATGCGGGAAAAGTCTACAAACCACATATTCATGTTCCCCCGCCCTTAATCCTTCTATGGCTAGATAGAAGCTCTGTAAATGATCGTCTACCAATATCTTCTCATTCAGATCAAATTTAGGCAACAACTTCTCAAAGGCTTGAGGAAGGTCATGTAAAGGGGGGGTGAGGTTTAGGGGTGATCTGGCTCTCCATGCCAGTGGTGGATTTGGTGGTGGGGGCGGAGGTACGTTTGCGTTAACGCCGGCCATGAGTAATGGTGGTGACTATGGGGGTGAACCAACAGGGGTATGAACAGGAGAAATGTACGGGGTCTTTGGGTTTTCTTGATTCAAGGGCAGCTCAACTTCTTGTAAGGAAGTATCTACAAGTTCTTCCCAGTCTCCAACCAACACCGAATCTTCTACTATGGGACGGTCTTTCTTCTTGTATTCTCTTCTAGGCAATTCATGAATAATTGGAAGCTCTCCAATTTTCTTTATATAAGCACGGGTGTGTCTCCTCAGATCGTTTACAATCTCATTGCGAACAGGAAATAAATGTTCTCTGTTGTCTTCTTCCGGAATTGGATTACGCGGTTCACTACTTTCAGAACTATAACCAGTGGAATAATCTCAGGAAAACGGGTTTCCCTGGCCAGCCATGCACTGGCGGCCCTCCTTCTAGCGCCAAAACTGTTGATGCCTAGAAATTCGCAGGAGGAAACAGTAAGGGATTCTCCCCAATCAACGTTCCCAACTAGCCCATTGACTGTTTGGAATAGGGAATCCATCTGATATGCGATCCGGCTACCGTAGGTCAAGAAACAAAACCAAGGTTTTACCGATTGCGGCCCGGCCCATCAATTTTTTTGTATTTTGACTTAAAGAAATGATATGCAAGTGCCTAACTAAATGCAGGGGGTGATCAAGATGCAGGGAGCGGTCACAAAGTGATGCGCAGGTTCTTACCTCTCGTCTTTTGCTCGCAAGAAACCAAACCAGATACAAAAAGAAATAAACTAACTATCTAAACTATCCCTAGGGAGCAAGATTTATCATTTCGAATGAGCAGTACATTTTCACAGACATTAAAAGAAACACAGATAGCTCATACTTCTTCTAAAGTACATGAACGCTTACAGATATTTAAATAACCAGATAGCCGATCATTTTATAACAACATTTATTGCTCACAGTGAAAAAATATCCCAGAAAACATACTGAAGAACGTTTAACCAGAACATAGGTTCAGAACATTAAATACTCTTACAGTAAATGAAACACAGCTGAAAACAAAATAGTTCCTCTTCAACGTTATTCATTGAGCTGCATAGATACATTCCACTTTACACTCTCTCCGATAGACAAAATTGCAGTTTCCTTTGCAAAACGAAGTAGTTCCTCTTACAAGAAAACATGTACAAAATTTTCCAGGGGAAAAAGCCCCATTTCAGTCCTACTTCCCAAATATTTAAACTACAACTCTTGCCCCTTGGGCTACCTCTCAGCGTGTGACTCTCCAGCATCTTCAATGTTTCAGCTTCCTCTTCTGGCCGTTGCGCTTTCCCAGTCATTCTCTATGAGCGTTTATCTTCTGACCAGTAACTGATGAGTCTTCCTCATCAGTGCCTCCTTCATTTTCTTGCTTTGCCTTTTTCTGTGTTTCGCCTTCCTTGTGATCATGCCAGTTCCGGTCTGACCAAGCTAAGTCTTAGCCCATGGTCGCTTTAGTAACACCAAATCCCTTCTACAAACAATTACAATGCATTATTCGCTGCAAAGGGGATTTGTTAAACATTAAACCTTCTCTGCCCAGCATTGTAAATCCGCAAGAGAATAATCAGGGTCATCTGGACAAGGTATCGATTAAGCTTTGGGAAGGCAAAATTATAATCGGCGGTCGGCACTGCTTATGCATTGGACGGGACAAGACTTCAGGGGCCGCAACGGCGGAGGAGAACAAAGACCAAGTGCTCGAAAATACGGGCGAAAGGTGAGAATTGGACGTCGGGGGGAAGAGTGCTTCGGAACTAGGAGGGGTGTCTCATCCGCAACGGTGGACGGAACAATGGCCGGGGACAGGCGACGAGGTAAAAAAAAAGCTCAGTTCGGGCGGGGAAGACAAGGTCGGACGTCGGATGATACTTGAATCGAAAGCCAATTATCTCCTCCCAGCCGCAACGGCGGGCAAGTGGAAACTTATGGACAAGCAATTTAAACTAAACGAATCGGGCGTTGGACGGTTCAATAAATCGGACGAAAGAAAAGTCTAGGAGCCGCAACGGCGGAAGGGTTGAAACTTTCCAGCCCCTGATCTAGCAGTAAAAGAGGCCCACTTATAGGGAAACTGAAGTATTTGAGCAGTGCTAAGGATTGGCTGTAACCAAAATCGCTTCTTTTCACCAAGGATGCGTTGAAGAACAGCAAATTTTCTTCTCTTCGACCACACATTCACGACTCAAACCAAAATGAACAAGGCATACATAAATTACTGACATCCACCTTCAGAGACACGGAATAAAACACGATCAAGGAGCTCAAAAGTTCAACGATCAAGCCATAGAAAATAATGAGGAGGGGCCTAGAAATTAAAACATTGATTTGGGGGGGGTGGAAACAGTTGCGGAAGCAACACAACTTTTGTTCAAATACTAGATGAAGAAGTTTGTATACTCCATGATCATGCGCTATAGTGTAGAATATGCAATAAAGAAGAGGATGCTAGAATATCGAATGATGACTTATGTTGTATATTGGTAAAATATCATTTAAAGGCATAAAATAAATTTAATATTATAAAATAGAGTTATCCCACATGCATCATTGTAATTATATCCTTTGTAACCACTCTCTATATAAAGAGGTGAAAATTCATTTATCCCACATGTGTTAAGGGATGTATTGTAATACAAATCTATTGGTATATAAGAGAGGTGAAGGAGACCCTTTTGGGTATGCGTTGATTGTAGTTCATCACACATCACATGTTGTGTATGTAATTTGTACACACATGATTGTAGCATGATTGGGTGATGGGGCTTGATGGAGGCATATGTGAGGATGCCATGTAATCTCGGAGATCTATTTTTCAGAATAATGGAATTTGCAACCCTTCTCGTGGACGTATCCCATATTGGGTAAACCATGTATATCAGTGTTCTATTTTTGTTCTCTTTTCTCCAATTTTATTTCGTGCTTTATGTTTCTTGGTAGATAGAAGGAGAGACTAGTAATTATTTCCATATTTTATATGATGTTATTTCACGTGTTCACAATATTCTAACATGGTATCAGAGCAGGTTTCTATGCTCTACCTTCTTCAGTAATTTTTATTTTTTATTTTTTTATTTTCAAGAAACATATGTTCATGATTTTACTTGGGCTTTTATTTTTTTGTGGTTTTGTGACCCGATCTATAATACCCATGTGCTATTCTTTTAGATCTAGTTTTTATTCTACATATTTGACTTTTTTCTTTCAAACCCTAAAGCTTATGGAGAAGTGTTTAATGGAAAATTGGGAGGTGAATTTATGATATTTTTTAATACATTCAGTGTAGTTTTTTAAGAAATAAATTGAATATCTAAGTTCCTCTTGCAAAATACTCAATTTCAAAAAAATAATCGTCTGATTTCATGTTTGGAAAGTGAAGATATGTTGGTGAAACCTGCCAAAAAATCCTCATCGACAAGGGTTCCCACTCTGTTGACACCTTATAGCGCAATCCCCCTGAGCACCAGCCCAGATAGGTTTTACCCTGCCAAGCAACATCTACGATGAAGACGAGGTCTCACTCGAGGCGTTCAAGGGAGAGCTATCGAAACCGAGTTTCTAGCAGTGGGGAGGGAGGATATGGGGATTTGATGAAAGGACACCATAACTTCCTAATCCATAGCTAGCAATCAAATTTACACTATTTCTTCAATATTCGTAGAGAGTATTCATAACTTATGCAATCATTGTATCATCACACAGTTATCACAACATCGCAGTATTATTCATGAAACATATCTACTCATCATGTAACGGACAGTAGCAGAAAACATATTGCATCGACATAGCAGAAAAATAGATCACATTGATATAGCAAAAAGAGACTAGATCAAATCTACATTATGCCATCATAACAAAATAGATCATGGCAGCAATGACAGACAAGATCACAACAACAATAATAGACAATATCGCAACAACAATAACAGACAAGATTTGAGCCGCAATCACTGTATCATATTAATATTGTGTAATGGAACCACATTACACAATTCTTCTCCAAAATTGGAGACTACATACATCAAGAAAAACCCAGATCAATCGTAGGTACCTAGGCAATTCTTCAGAAAACCAGATCGTGCTAAATCTTAAGTCTTAGTTATCCTGTGATATGACTCTCCTAGACTTAGTCAGTAACTCTTTCCAATCATGATGATTCCTTTCTATTTGCAAAACTAGATCTATGAATAGGCTTGTGCCATTACATTGAAGGTTTACTTCTAACTAAATTATAACCACTAATGACCTATTACAACAAAACTTGGTCAAATAACATATAAAATATTCAAAGTGATTATTCTTCACGCTAATCTGTCCTTGTGCAGTACCACATGAGTTTGCACAGCTTCTGCGATGCTGCGCAACTTACTTACCCAAAACCCCTTCCAACATGCCCCCAACACAGTCTTCTGTCTCATCCCCAAGCCACATCAGGTTGACATGGTGTATGCCGATGTCCATGCCTTGAAATAATCAAATTGTTGCACAATCTCATTTACCTGCAACTGGACTTTATCGACAGTAATCTGACAATTAGTCAAAGTCTTCTTTAATAGGTGTTCCTCTTGGGCCTTGCTGTCGACTGCCTATCGATGTTGTTAAACCACCTGCAATGTGGTGAATTCTTTGACATCTAGCTGCCAACTGATTTCCTAAAACTCATCAAGCTAAGCATGTCACTTTTTTTGGTGTTCCTATGCTCAGGGGGCTCATTGTTGTAAATCCTTTAGCTCCTCAGCCCACATGATCTACACCATTAGTGACATAGCTCTCATTGATCTCTTCAAGTTCGTTAGTTTACCTTCTTCTTCTTGTACTTGCGTGGTTAGTTGATCAAGCTGCTCATCCTAGACAACGCTTTCCCAAAATTGCATTGTCTCCTCCATAACACTTTTAGCCTCTTGCTCAATGCCTTTAAACTTAGTTGCAATCTCTTCGATGGAGTTTTTCATTTCTGCAACCTGTTCTGGTGACGTCGTCATTTTTACCAGGGCCTGGAGCATCGAGTTATTATCCTGAAGTTGAACAATAGTTTTCCCAATCGTTTGGCCTTTTCAACTGGGGTGAGGTCAACCTTGTTCTCAAAAATGTGCTAGCAGGCTTCAGAAACATCCTGCTCGACCTTGCCACACCTGGAACACATATGGGCCTGCTCAATAATCAAGCGATCTTGTGCCTTCTTCAACTCCATAATATCCTTGGAAACCTTCTGCTGCAGTTTATCTTGTGTTGTCTTTAGGGCGTTGATTTCTTAAAAAAATTCTTCTGCCAGCTGCACCTGGACCTGATGTAGCTCGTCGGCCTATTTCTGCAGCTTATCTACGATGCTTTGGGACTGCATATAACCCTCAGTCAACTCTCTTTTTCGTTCCTCCAATTCTAGGGTGGCAACATGTTGCAACTCCACTAACTCCATAGCGAACAACTTGTTTAGGTGCAAAGCCATGCTCTGGATTGGTCGCAGCAACTGGTGAACTTATTCATTATTCATGTCGATTGCAGTCGGGGGAACTTGCACGTTCCTGGCTCAGGGCTCAGTTCCAATCGATGAAATGTCCTGCAGTATGGGTCACACATATATATGCCTAGAAATAATACAAAAAATAGAATCTAATCAATCTCTTACCACTTTGAATTCTTCATGGTTTGACACTCAGATCGCCTTTGTTCCATTTGTGGATGAGTCAGTGACCACTTTGATAATCCACTACAGTTGATCCTCCATCCCTGACTTGGTACCAATACCTGCTTCATACTCCTACGATCATTTGGTGCAAGTCTCCTCCCGCATGTGTTGCGCTGCATCCTCAGGGTTTGTTGATGACTTGTTGTCAGAGTTGTGAGTGCTCAGGTCCTTCTGGGAAGGCTCTTTTGGGTTATCCAGTGGCTGCTCCTCAGATATTTCCTCCTTACTTACTGGATTTCACCACTCCATTGACTATTGTTGGATGATGGCAACCAATTCCTCTGTTGTGACTTTGTATGGCAAAGGCAGACAATTCTTGTCGAGATCTTGCTGCCCCTGAATGTAGATAGAATGGGGATAAATGGTGAACCTAAGGATCCACTTATACTTGGCCATTGTGTAAGGAAATACTCGATGAACAACAATGGCCACAGCTTGCAATGCTACCCAATACACCCAAAAGTTGATGGAACAGTCCATCTATTGACTAGGTTCTTTGACCCACCATAAGTTTTGATACCATGCACCTCGGGACACCTTTACTGCATTAATTGCCCTTGGTTAGTAATATTTCGGTTCCATCCAAGAAACTAGCATAATAAGGATCAGAAACCAACTATATGAAAATGACCTCCTAGCCTGAGTAGCCAACAGGTGTTCTAACAATTGGTTCAGCAAAAACAAAGACCAATTCTTTTGCACCCCTTTGGTACACTTATTGGAGCAGGAAACAACACTCGAATTGCATTGTACTGGTCAGTTTACCCAAATGAATTTGCTTTCCAGAATCCTTGCACCAATGTGCACTGATTGTGAGTTAATGTTGTCGATGTGATAAGCATGACCGTCACGCTGTAAACCAAAGTGCTCCTTCAACTGCTTGGCAATATTTTTGTCCATATATTTCCTGCGTATATACTGTGCTGGATCTTCCTTGACCTTCGGTAGGCCTATGATTCTTACGATCAAATCTACAGTCACAGGGATCAGTGTGTTTAGCCAAAGCATCCCTCCATGAAAGTAAGCCAATAATTTCTTCATGCACGCATGGGATTCATTCAATCGCCCAAAATGAGGCATATTGATGAGCCTCAACAATCTTGATTTATCCAACCCTCTCACCCACGATTGAGGAATTTGCTGAATTAGGGCTCCAGGCCCCATCGAGATTGACTCATAAAACTCATCCCTAACATCTTTGAGAAATAGTAGGTCATGGTCTTCAAATTTAAACCTTATGGGCGCAGGGATGATGTCGACCGAGCACTTTATCCCCTCCGACAACGAAGGCAATTTTTGTGGGTACTTATGATTCTTTGACAGCTGCCTCGACTTGGCTCCTAGACATGTAGGAGAGATAGCCCAAAATTTCATGTACAGAGACACGCCGAGGTGGCACGGACTGAACAAATCTTGAGCTCAATGTCCCGGTATGTGCTATTCCCTCTCCTTGCACTCTCATCGAGGTGCAAGTTTTCCTCTTCTATGGTGCCATGGGGATGGGCCTCTGAGCCTGCCACTTCTAATTGGGAATGGATGATGAACCAACTGGAATACTCATTATCTCTTCTTCAACCACCGTCGGCCGAATCGGTGACTCATACTCACTGGAAATCTCTATGGCATCGAAGTCGCTCAGCATGCCTCACGCCTCAACCCTTCAACTGCACTCAACGACTCTAAACTACAACACTATATTTCACTCAATAGTTCTCACCACACTGCACAATTCCCTACTCTACTTCACAATCTCTGCTCAATGAACTAAACAATTCCATCCTTACACATCCTACGCATTGTTTTATAGCCATCTCGAATCCAAAATTCATCATTGCCAAATCTATCCTCACCATTTTTGCTAAATTGGGTATTAATGACGCCAAATCCATTGACGATCTTACTCTTCTAATGGTCAGATCACTCATTAATGTGGGTCGCTTCAACAATCATCGCCATCCAATTGATTTAACTACTTGCATTTATTACTTGATTTGAACACCTCGCAACCCTGCAACTATCGCAAGTGGTCAACCAGTTATCGCTAAAAAATTTCACCTTTCATAGCCTCTCCCCCAGGGCTCTCCTTGTTGTTCTGAATTAAAATCTTCATCATTTTTTTTAGTGCCTCAAGTGGTGCGTATCATCAGCCTCGACCTATAGGGATTTAAGTGACTCCCGTTGACAAGCGTTGGTAAGACTGTGCCATCTAATTGTTGTAGTTGAACTGCACCACCAGAAGTAATGGAATGAACAAGATAGGGAACTAACCAATTCATTTGTAACTTACCTAGATGCTTGATAAACTTACTGTTGTATAACAGCACCAAATCTCCTGTCACAAATAGTTTCTTCTTAATGTTGAGATCATGCCACGCATTTTTTCGATCCTTCACAACCTACCAGTGCGTTGACGGGCGTATTTGACAAAGCTCGCAACGAGGGATACGATCCAGACCGAGATCCTTAGAGCAGGCTCCAAGCTGTTTAGGGTAGCCGTTCACGACAGGTTTAAAGGCTCTGTTGGCCTGGAACACTAACAGTCTAATGGTTAAAACTACTGCTACTGATTGTCAGTGAAACCTATGTTTATAATTTACAAAGGTTGATTTAAGTTATATGATACAGGATGTTTAAACTACCAGATTTAATCAACTTAAATCAATGAATTATAAATACAGGATACAAAAGCTGACAAGATAAAATATAAACATAGTTAATATTGTACATAAACCTGATATATACATCCTGTACAACCATTTACAAAAAGGATAAACTGGATGTAATTCATTTAGAGATTGAATCTGATACGAATAGGTTTTTAGGTAATATAATAAGCAGAAAATAAACAATATATAACCCTAACTATATATTATCCTGATCAGGAGCGAGAGAGAAATTAATCATGAAATCAATTAATGCTAATAGAATTACCACATGGGTGCACCTAGGTAATATTTAAATAAGATAAACATTAACCAGTCCCATACAGTAATCAGTTACAAATTATATAAGCAACAATGTCGATTGCCAATTACATAACATGACATATTAGCAAGATTGAAAGCATGAAAATCGATAATTACACAATAAATGTATGTTTGCAAACTTCTGCAGAGAATATTAACAAACATAATAAAGTATAAAAGGGAAATAACAAGACTGACATATACAAAAAACATATGCAAAATGTTCAAACAGTAAACATATATATCAGTATCACCAGTTCTCAAGATAGAGGCTGCAGACGGATAGCTATCCAGAGTCCCAAAAATAAAACCCAGTCTTGTCCTTTTCCCTTCTATAAACTACCGACCCTTATCCCATAAACTTTTACCCCTTAAATACATATTTACAAAAACAAAGATCCTTAAAAGTTTGAGATGAACAAGATCGAATTATCCAACTGATTTCTAATTGAAAATGACAAGTGCAACGTGTCATTTTTCAATATAAACACAATCATCAAGACGATCCATGGGAATCAAATATTCCAGCAATAAACAACACCTGGCAATCTTGTTATGCGGTCTGTTCCAATCAATGAGGATTATAATCCAAAAACAGCGATCCAACCTGGACGTAAACAGTACCCATAATACCTGCAGAAAATCAAGTAATAAAATTAAATCATGAACACAAATAATCAAAATAATAAATCGTAAATAACAAATGAAATACAATAAACAAATACCTGTACAAGATCATCAAAATTAAAAAACAAGTAGATCCAGCATAATCATAAGTTAACTGGTGCATTAAAGACTTGAATATTGACCCCATTAGAATGACTCGGTGAAGGTGCCCTGAATTGCATGAGCGCGATCTGAGCATTGAGCTCACGCACCTTTTCTTCACTCTTTTCATTTACGTCTTGCAATTTTAGAACCCTCCTGATGAGCTTGTTCTTATGCTTCCTCAATCGTAAAAGCTGCTGACCACTTTCATCAACTTTTGCCCTTAACTCCACATTATCAGCTTTCATAACATCCCGACTTGCTACTATTTCATTCATCCTGTCTTCCATCCTACGAACCTTGTCTAAAAGACAACTAATGAACAGAGGATGAATGGTTTCCCCATTTCCACGAAGAATAGTTGAGGTTATTTTCACCGGCTTTTCTTTTACTATAGGATCAGTCATACGATCAACTAAAACTTCCCGCACCTCTTTATCTCCTACTGGAGAATTATTATGATCCCCGGTGAGGTTAAATTGCGGCTTGACAATAGACAGAGAAGGACCTTTGCGCATATCGTTGTCACTCACAGGGTGACCTTCATCAACTAAATCAGCAATGGGCTCACGATGAACCAGATTGTCATTAATAGGCGAAGGAGCAATGGTTTCTTCATCATCAATCACAACCGTTTCCATTGGAATCTTATTACTCACGGGGGCTTTAAACATCTTAGCTTTCGCGACACTTCTGGTCAGCCTTCTAACCAGCTTGGACTTGGGTAGATTTCGTCGACGATTCCCAATTTCATCACTACTGGTGGGCGGAGTGACAGGTGACAGAGATGAAATCTTCCTCATACGCCCAGAACCTATAGGGGTTTGAGAACTGTTCACCGGACTACTCATGGGCTCTTTACAGAGTTCGGAACCCTTACGGCTAGGGTTTGACAGAGCTTTGCGCGGAGACAAGAATGGTGTCGAACCTGAATCTCTATGCTTGCTACAGTCATCAGGACTGTCAAACATGCAATGACAGAAGGATGAAAAACCATTTGACTCTATAAACTGCTTCCATGAGTGACCTGACTTCAACAGCTCGTGATCAATCAACATTCGAACTAAACCGTGATGGAAAAGACTGTGGCTGACATGTTTAGGCCCCTTCTTTATGGAATTTGACATCTTAAATAAACTGTGCAGAAGGTAGTAAGGAAAATTAATAGGAAACCCTATAAAGACAGCCATCAGACGAAGATGATATACGTATGCCGAAGATAACCGGCCCTCACAGGTCAAATATCTATGAATTAACTCAAGGACTGGATGACATTCCTTAAGAAAATACTTACTTGCTACCCCGGTCCAAAAAGAAACTTCTTGGATCGGGTTCTTTAACAATCGTCTCCATTCGGTTATGTCCATCCTTTGGTATTTGAACCACCTTTTCCCAGATAGAGACAGACCCGTTGCAGCTGCTATGGATCTTTCATCAACCCGGAAGCAGAGATCACGAACCTCGGCTTGGTAATTAACCAGGGACAAGGCAAAGACTCTGGTAACCTCAGGGTTCGAGTCGGAAAACTTCTCGAAGAATGGCATCCACTCCACATTCCTGACTTTTTCTGCGAGCTCAGGGTTTGAGCTTAACAAGGTCATCTCGCAGGGTTCAACCCTCACGACAGGAGCCATCACAGGCCGATTACGAGTGCATAACCACACACAAAATACGCACCACCATTCGGCCAGAGACAGAAAACCAAGTTGTGAGCACTTAGAACGAAGGCTGAGCAACACCAGGTAATGAGCAGGGTAAGCCATGCACGAGTGCAGGTTATACTTCTGCGGGTTTGACATGAGCGAAAGCATCGGCGCTTGGAATGGTAACCCAAATGACGGTCGAAGGCCCTGGAACGCTGATAATATCATGATTTATTCGGAATTAAATGATGAGAAGATCTTCACTGGACAGAGTATAGGTGCTCCACTGGCGAGTGGCCACGACAGAGGCTACGTACCAAGCTTTAAACGTGGAGGACAGGCTAAGTACGAGTGTCATAATAGGACTATGAATTCGTGATAGGTGTGGCTCGTGCCAAAAATCAATCCCGTCGAAACCATAATACATGCATTTCCTATCATATATTCGGCCCATTGATCAAAGGTGGCGAAGAATCATAAACAATGTAATTTGAAGCCGAACGTTTAAATACCACCATATGCAAATTAATATCAATATAAATGATGGTCTGCGAGCTTTAGGATATGGCACACAAGTCATGTATCTAAGCTTCAACAGAGTCACAAGGATCCAACTTTTGATTACCATTACTCGAACTTTGTATGGAAACCATGGTATCATGACCTCGTTAATATTTATATCAACAAAATCAACGAAGCTAATATCTAATGCTTAGGACAACATACAAACTAGGATCAACAACAACAAGTAAAATTAAACCATGAACACTCATGCCTCAATTGTCCTAGTCAAAATTCATCCAAAATAGTAACTTTGAAGTAATGATTTCATTGATCCAATATAACTTGCAAAACTTATTCGAAAAATCCAAATTTCAACAAATCAGTAGCTTAATGGAAACCGCCATATTAGTAGCCGAAAACTCATCAAACCTGTCCTTTTAAAATTTAAACATTTCATCAAACCAAATGTAGTTTTGTTTGATGAAATAATGATTTTAGAAGGCTGTTGAGCAGGGGCACAACAGATGGCGACTTGCTGGACAAAACAGTTATCTCTATTCATTTTCCTGAAATCATGCAAGCAAAGAAATTAAATCCTTAATGTAAGCCATTGCATAGAGAACACCATTTTAGCACCTCAAACAGATTCAAATATCTCACGGTTCTAAACATTACCGGACGATTGCAGATTCATTTATTTGATACAAATCAGATTTCTAGCAAAAATCAGTCTGTAAAGAGTACAACAGTAAATGGTTCAGTCTTAAAAGATAAAACCTCAATACCACAAGCATAGCCCTGCTGCCAGCAGGCGTCCATAGCCTCGACAGGGTTACTTTAAAACCCTCAAACTGCCAGTATCCCATCTGCTAGTGAAAAGTCTACAATTTTGGGCAAAATGAACTGTTACCATTATCTTCTGTTTTCCTTTTTCTTTTTATTAGTCATGAAGGCCATGATTCAGGCTTGATAACCCGATAGTAATCATGTCAGTCACCAGTCTACACAACAGTAAAATGAACCGGATCGTGATGAGACCTTTCACCCCTCAGAGTTTTATGTCCAAAGGTCATTGTCAAGGATTGGTGACCGGAGACGACAATGCTACTGGATGTAAATTTATGATCCTAAATAGACCGGCTCATCACGAGACCTTCTGTCCTTCAGACGGTTTTTTCAGATGTTTCAGTCCATCTCGTCCAGAATGTAATTATTGTTAATCCCAAATGAGATTGTCTTGGCAGATAGGGAGGCAAGTCTGGTTTTCTTTACGAAAAAGGGATGGCGTAAGAGATTAAAATAGATGACTTTACCAAACACTGCCCTAATCCCTTTGGACAATTTTTTGCAGAAACTGATATAATTAATTAATATTAACATGTTTTAAAAGTGCTGGTAATATTAAGAACAGTGAAAATACCATTCTCTATTCAAGAAGTAAAATAGAATGACAGTTTCCAGGAAAATAATGTCTTTGTGCATGACTTACAGATTAGCTCCAGAAATTGAATTTAGGCATCATCTTAGGGGTTTGATGGATGTATCAGGTTCAGATCACAAAAACAAAACAGCAAATAATATGGAAAAATGCAAACAGATCAAAAGCAAAGAAAATACAATCTTTCAAGCAAGCACACCACACCAGGTATATACAAGATGATCCCTTGAGGAGGATCAAGAAAAATATTTCTTGATTAGGTGACCATTTACTGGAAGATTATCAATGTCACCTTCCAGTGTTTGTAACTTGAAAGTACTAGGACCAAGTTTTTCTGTAATAATAAATGGCCCTAGCCACAGGCATTGGAACTTTGTGTGTTTTCCTTTATCCTCGTGTTCCTTATCCCACTTTAAGACGAAGTCACCTACTTCCAAATATCGACTGACCGACTTCATGAGGTCAAACCAACGCTTAACAGTTTGCTGGTGTTTTTCAAATTTTTTCCTAGCCAACTCCCTGTCTTCTTCCAATTTTTGCAAGGTGTTAATTCGGTGGTCCATGGCAGAACAAGGTATCTCCTGCACCGACTGGGCAAGCTGTAAGGAAGGAAAGAAAAAATTAGGGGGTAAGATGGCTTCTTTACCATACACCAGGAAAAAGGGAGAGTTCCTTATAGCAGCTTTAGGGGTTACCCTGTCAGCCCATAAAGCGTTCGACAGAGCAGTATGCCAATTCCTATGATGGTTAGCCACAGTACATTTCAGAATCTTAATCAGATTTTTATTAGAGGATTCTGCTAAGCCATTACCCTGAGGGTAATAATTAGCTGAATATTTCAGCTTTATACCTCTATCTAATGCATACTTAGTTAATTTTGCAGAGGAAAAATAAGTCGTATTATCAAATATTAAATACTCTGGAACACCGAATCTGGTAATAATAAAGGAATCAAGGAAAGATATCACCTGTTCGAAATTGACTACCCTCAACGGGTTGGCTTCAACCCATCTAGTGAAGTAGTCTGTGGCTGTCAAAATGTATTTATGTTGTAGTGAAGAGGCTGGTGTGATTGGGCCAACGATATCTAGACCCCATTGCTGAAATGGGACTTCAATGACAACTGGCTGGAGGGGTAAGGCTGCCTTTTTCAGTCTGCCTCCTGCTCTTTGACACTCTTGGCACTTCCTGGCGAAAGAATATGCGTCTTTGAACAATGTGGGCCAGTAGTACCCAGCTTTAAGTATCTTATGAGCAGTAGTTTCTCCGTTGAAATGTCCTCCAGCTGGTCCTGCATGTAGTTGAGATAACACATCATCAGCTTCATGTTTTTCTAGACAACGAAGGAGAAGTCCTTCGAAATTCTTTCTAAACAAAATATTATCAATAAGCTGATAAGGTGTAGATTTTAGTCTTAAAGCTCTCTTATGACGTGGGTCTAAATGTTCGGGGGTGGTCCCATGCAATAAGATGAACTTAATATCATCATACCAAGAATCAGGAGGAGTAGAGATCGGAAAAACTTCCCTTTCGAATAAGGAAGGCTCGCTGAAGAAATACAGATCTGATTCAGCACTGTCTACAGAGCCATCTCCTAGCTTGCAGAGACCTTGTCCCCTGACAATCTTTAAAGGTTTTATTTCCAGGTCATATTCCTGAAGTGCGGTGACCCAATGTGCTCGTTTTTCACCAAGATCCTTCTGTACCAAGAGATTTCTAACTGCAGAATATGGTACAACGACCTTGGTGTGGGACTTCAGTAAGTAAGGCCTGAAATGTTTAACAGATTTGAAAACAGCGAAAGCTTGCTTGTCCACTTTTGGGTAATTTAATTCTGCACCGTTGAGACCAGAACTCGTAAAAGCAATAGGATCTTCATTATTCTCCTGGTTTTTCTGTGTCAGAACAGCAGCATAAGACAAATCAGAAGCAAACGTATATAAAATGAATGGTTTGGAAAAATCTGGGCTAGTGAGAGTGGGAGCTTCAGCAATAGATTTTAAAATGTCATGAAAAGATTGCTTCTTGTCAGTATTCCATTTAAACTCAACATCCTTTCTTATCATTTTCTGAAGCGGCCGAACAATTTCTGTAAACCCAGGAATAAATCTAAAAACAAAATTTATCTTTCCAAGAAACGACTGCATGGACTTCTTTGAGTGGGGCATCGAATAGCACGAGTATGCTCTGGGTCAATATTAATGCCCTATTTAGACACAACAAAACCCAGCAACTTACCTTCTGTTACTGAAAAGATAGATTTCTTAGGATTTAAAGAAATCCCATACTTCCTGCAACGCTCAAAGACTCTCCTGAGATGAATCAAATGATCAGTCCTATTTTTTGAAAAGATGGTAACATCATCAAGATAAATAACGACGAACTTACCAATCAGACCTCTGAAGGCGATGTCCATTGCCCTCTGAAATGTGGCTCCGGCATTTATGAGACCAAATGGAATTTTCCTGTATGCGTAGGTTCCCCAAGGCGTCCTAAAAGTTGTTTTCAACTAGTCAGCTTTGGATACTAACACTTGGTTGT
This sequence comes from Pseudotsuga menziesii, assembly GCA_001517045.1. Lineage (NCBI taxonomy): Eukaryota > Viridiplantae > Streptophyta > Pinopsida > Pinales > Pinaceae > Pseudotsuga > Pseudotsuga menziesii. The sequence continues at coordinate 218,112 of LPNX010589238.1, read as the reverse complement.
ATCCTGAAAAATCATCTAGTAGCGAAAACATTTCAGATCTGGAGACCTGTTGCAATATTTTCTCCATTGTAGGAACGGGGTAATTGTCTTTGTCCGAAACCTTATTCAGATTTCGGAAGTCGACACACAACCTGATGTCACCATTTTTCTTCCTTACGGGTACAATGTTTGCTACCCATTGTGCATGCCGAACAGGGAAAATTATCCTAGCGGCAAGGAGTTTATTTAGCTCCTTCTTGACAGCTGGTTCTAGGCTGGGGTGCATTTTCCTCAATTTTTGTTGAAAAGGCTTAGCCTTCGGTTTCATAGGAATGACATGTTGCATGATATTGGGGTCGAACGTTTTCAAGTCATCATACGTCCATGCAAATATGTCTTTAAATTATTTGAAGAGATTAACGAAGGATTTTTTTCCTGGGCAGTACATGTGCTGCCCAGATTCACACATTGGGGATTTTGCTCAGTTCCTAGATTCACAATGTCAGATTGCATGATGGAGCTATTAGTTTTACAATTCCTAGCAGCCTTAAATTTATCCTTTAAGTCATAGAATTTATTGAGTTTGATTACTGACCTGGGAAGAGCACTAACCTGATCAAGAGATTCCTGAATTGAGCAAGGCTTATGGATTACCGCAAAATTGTGTAGATCTTCATCATGCATTATCTCGTCCAAAACCACATCCTTAAAGGTATCTTTAAGAGTCAGAAAATTGATTAATTGTTGGTCATCATTGAAGACTCTCCAATTTGCTACGTTATTAGGTATAGAAGGCCTGAACAGCAATTCAACCGAGAAAGCATCAGTAAGGATTCCTTCAGATGGAATAAATCTTGAAGCAACATTAGCTAAAAGATCAGCTTCCTGATTGAGATAACGAGGGATGGAACTGATGTTAAATGCTTCAAATGCTAATAGTAAATTCCATACATCAGCTTGATAATTTCTCAAGTGTCCAGCTATGTAGTGTATTGTATTACGTACCTGACGAACAATAATCTCAGAGTCTCCTAAGACTACCAAGGCTTTGGCTCCCAAGTCAATCGCTTTCTTCAACCCTTGAATGAGGGCTTCGTATTCAGCGATGTTATTGGTTCAATCGAATTCTAATCTACAAGCAATGAAGTACCTTTTACCATAAGGATCAATCGATAAGCACCCTGCACCAGCTCCTTCTTTTGACTTGGAAACGTCAAAGTAAAGGGACCAACAACCGTCATTAAGATCTAGATGTGGTGTATCTGGAACTGAAATTTCAGCTTAAACTTGTGTAAAATGACAAATTTCAGACTGCTGATTTGAATCTGGAATTTCTGAAATTTCAGCCTCAAAATTCCCAAAAAATGAATCAGCCATGTAGTTACCCAATATGGTATCAGCAAACAAAACTGGTTCATTTGAGTCATCTATTTCAGTGACGGTATGCTTCATATACCGTTCTCGATCAATCCTGATCTTATTGGGATGACCCTTATGAGGTATCCACAGGTGTGACCAATCTGTGGCAAAATACCCATCAAGTTTTTGTGACCAATCCCTGCTGAGAAACAAACCATATGCTTCAGGGATGTCATCAACAATAATATCGATGATAAAGTGAACTTGTGGATTGGAAGCTAACCTTATCAGCACCTCCTTCAGTTTACCTATTACCTTTACGTTTGAACGATCAAGCTGTACAATACTCGTATCACAAGGCTGAGGGACAGCATTAAGTCTTTTACACACAGAGTAAGGCATTACATTTTTGGATGCCCCTGAGTCTATCATACAGTTATGTACTTTGCGATTAAATATTTCGAACGAAAGTAAAAAAGGTGGAGTCGAAGAATCAAATTTCTTGCCTATAGATGATGCATTAACTGAAGCCTTTTTCGAGTTATCCTTATTAATGTCAGAGTTATTTTGATTGGAAGGAGTCTTACCAGATTTACTTGGGCAAACCCCTGGCACCATTTTATCTCGAATCACGGTTATCTTCAAGATCTCATATAGAGAAATATTAGCTCTGCTCTTCTTTAAGTCTTCAATCAAGTCATATTCTAACTCAAGGGAGTGTGCAGATTTACTGTTTGCAGGCTGATCTTTATTTTGAACAGCTGAACTATTATCTGTAACAATTGTAGCAGGTTCGGTTGAAGGCTGGTCTTTTTTACTTCTGGTGTTGTACTGATGCTGATTTACATTGACAACAGCCACATCTTCGTCATCAGTTAATTCTGAGGTGTCCCAGAAATGACTGATGACATGGGGTGGTTTATTGTCATTGCCATCATCTTTTTTTTGGTTATCTTGAGAACTCTGTCCGAAAGACTGAGTTTCGTTTTCAGGAGATGTTTCTAGATCTGAAAATATTGATTTGAGGAAGCTATTGAGTTCCTAAACACTGTTGGCTTCAGAGGGTGGAGTTTGCTTCGCAGCTGAATTTTGAAAAGGCTTTCTGAAAAATTGTTTAGGTGGTTCTTTGTTTGTGGTATTTTCAGAAGTACCCTTTTTTAAATCTATGATCTCATTAGACAGTTTTTTAATGACTCTTTGCAAACTGTCAAGATCTAAGGCATCTTGTCCCCTTTTGTCAGAGCTCTTGCTAGGACTGTCAGTCTTCTTCCGAGAAGAAGATGCTGAATCATTATCTAGCCTGGGATTTGCTTTTGTGGCATTCGCATCTTTTTCAACTTTAATTGCTTCTTCAAAGTTTTCAGTTAAAGTAAGTTTGGCCTTTTTCCGAACAAACATCGATATCTTTCCTGGTAAGGATGAAGTGTAAAATTGAACAGTAACGTCCTCAGTTGGCCTCGAGGTAGAGGGAATCCTGTTCCTCAACGTTAGAAAACGCTGGTTAAAATCTTTAACCTTTTCTTTGGGTTCCATGCGAATTCTAGACAATTCCGAGACTAAAATGGCAGGCGTCTTGTCATCTCCAAACTTGCTTGTAAATGCAAGATCAAATTCATTCCAGCTAGTAATGGAACCAGCTGTAAGTGAAAAATACCATGTGGAAGCCTTTCCTTCGAATCTATAAGGAAAAAGCCGGCAAACCACATCTTCATGTTCCACGTCCAAGAGTCGGACTGCCAACATAAACTTTTTAACGTGATCTTTCGCTGGCTCTTTCAACTTAGGGTTGAAATTAGGCAGAAGCTTGTCAGGATGTTTAGGTAAAGGGTGTTGAACACCAGGGACAGCCACAGCGTCCTGGGCTAGCCATGGCATATTAGCATTGGGGTTCAGGGGATTTGCAGCTGCCATGTTTCTTGGAGTTGGAGGTGGTGAAGGTGGTGTTTGTAAAACACGAGGAGGTGATCAAGGCAGTGATGGTGGTTGACCAGACCCTCCTAAAGCAAGTGGTCCTGCAGAAGAAGAAGGCTGGTTGATGCCTGTGAAAGATTGTTGTATGTGAGAATCGGGACGGGCACCTAAAGGCTGTTCTTGTTCTCCCAGAACAGATTCAGAATGACGAGTACGAGGACGTGTAATCTGCGGAAGAGGTAACTAAGTAGGCTGTCGCCCAGTAAGGTTCGAATAATCCCTAGTTAAGATTCTACGAGATTCGTTTAAGGCTTGTTCGTACTAGTCTATTTCTTCAGGTAAGTGAATACCGAGAGAATTAAACTGCGAGATCAGGTTTCGAATAGAGTCGCTTACTGGGGTTTCATTTGCTCGTGATGAACGGTGAGAGTGTGGTTGTGTTGTAGGTTGTATTTGAGGGGTAATTAGCTGATTAACTTTGTTTACGGGGTTTTTTTCATCAGCCATTGGCTTACGCTAGCCCTCCTTCTAGCGCCATTGTTGATGGGCATATTTGACAAAGCCCGCAACGAGGGATACGACCCAGACCGGGATCCTTAGAGCAGGCTCCAAGTTGTTTAGGGTAGCCATTCCCGACAGGTTTAAAGGCTCTGTTTCCTGGAACACTAACAGTCTAATGGTTAAAACTACTGCTACTGATTTTCAGTGAAACCTATGTTTATAATTTACAAAGGTTGATTTAAGTTATATGCTACAGGATGTTTAAACTACCAGATTTAATCAACTTAAATCAATGAATTATAAATACATGATACAAAAGCTGACAAGATAAAATATAAACATAGTTAATATTGTACATAAACCTGCTATATACATCCTGTACAACCATTTACAAAAAGGATAAACTGGATGTAATTCATTTAGAGACAGAATCTGATATGAATAGGTTTTCAGGTAATATAATAAGCAGAAAATAAACAATATATAACCCTAACTATATATTATCCTGATCAGGAGCGAGAGAGAAATTAATCATGAAATCAATTAATGCTAATAGAATTACCACATGGGTGCACCTAGGTAATATTTAAATAAGATAAACATTAACCAGTCCCATATAGTAATCAGTTACAAATTATATAAGCAACAATGTCGATTGCCAATTACATAACATGACATATTAGCAAGATTGAAAGCATGAAAATCGATAATTACACAATAAATGTATGTTTGCAAACTTCTGCAGAGAATATTAACAAACATAATAAAGTATAAAAAGGAAATAACAAGACTGACATATACCAAAAACATATGCAAAATGTTCAAACAGTAAACATATATATCAGTATCACCAGTTCTCAAGATAGAGGCTGCAGACGGATAGCTATCCAGAGTCCCAAAAATCAAACCCAGTCTTGTCCTTTTCCCTTCTATAAACTACCGACCCTTATCCCATAAACTTTTACCCATTAAATACATATTTACAAAAACAAAGATCCTTAAAAGTTTGAGATGAACAAGATCGAATTATCCAACTGATTTCTAATTAAAAATGACAAGTGCAATGTGTCATTTTTCAATATAAACACAATCATCAAGACGATCCATGGGAATCAAAGATTCCAGCAATAAACAACACCTGGCAATCTTGTTATGCGGTCTGTTCCAATCGATGAGGAGTATAATCCAAAAACAACGATCCAACCTGGATGTAAACAATACCCATAATACCTGCAGAAAATCAAGTAATAAAATTAAATCATGAACACAAATAATCAAAATAATAAATCGTAAATAACAAATGAAATACAATAAACAAATACCTGTACAAGATCATCAAAATTAAAAAACAAGTAGATCCAGCATAATCATAAGTTAACTGGTGCATTAAAGACTTGAATATTGACCCCATTAGAATGACTCGGTGAAGGTGCCCTGAATTGCATGAGCGCGATCTGAGCATTGAGCTCACGCACCTTTTCTTCACTATTTTCGTTTACGTCTTGTAATTTGAGAACCCTCTTGATGAGCTTGTTCTTATGCTTCCTCAATCGTAAAAGCTGCTGACCACTTTCATCAACTTTTTCCCTTAACTCCACATTATCAGCTTTCATAACATCCCGACTTGCTACTATTTCATTCATCCTGTCTTCCATCCTACGAACCTTGTCTAAAAGACAACTAATGAACAGAGGATGAATGGTTTCCCCATTTCCACGAAGAACAGTTGAGGTTATTTTCACCGGCTTTTCTTTTACTATAGGATCAGTCATACGATCAACTAAAACTTCCCGCACCTCTTTATGTCCTGCTGGAGAATTATTATGATCCCCGGTGAGGTTAAATTGCGGCTCGACAAAAGACAGAGAAGGACCTTTGCGCATACCGTTGTCACTCACAGGGTGACCTTCATCAGCTAAATCAGCAACGGGCTCAGGATGAACCAGATTGTCATGAACAGGCGAAGGAGCAATGGTTTCTTCATCATCATTTACAACCATTTCCACTGGAATCTTATTACTCACGGGGGCTTTAAACATATTAACTTTCGCCATACTTCTGGTCAGCCTTCTAACCAGCTTGGACTTGGGTAGATTTCCTCGACGATTCCCAATTTTATCACTACTGGTGGGTGGAGTGATAGGTGACAGAGATGAAATCTTCCTCATACGCCCAGGACCTATAGGGGTTAGAGAACTGTTCACCGGACTACTCATGGGCTCTTTACAGAGTTCGGACCCCTTACGACTAGGGTTTGACATAGCTTTGCGCGGAGACAAGAATGGGGTCGAACCTGAATCTCTATGCTTGCTACAGTCATCAGGACTGTCAAACATGCAATGATAGAAGGATGAAAAACCATTTGACTCTATAAACTGCTCCCATGAGCAACCTGACTTCAGCAGCTCGTGATCAATCAACATTCGAACTAAACTATGATGGAAAAGACTGTGGTTGACATGTTTAGGCCCCTTATTTATGGCATTTGACATCTTAAATAAACTGTGCAGAATGTAGTAAGGCAAATTAATAGGAAACCCTATAAATACAACCATCAGACGAAGATGATATACGTATGCCGAAGATAACCAGCCCGCACAGGTCAAATATCTATGAATTAACTCAAGCACTGGACGCCATTCCTTAAGAAAATACTTACTTGCTACCCCGGTCCGAAAAGAAACTTCTTGGATCGGGTTCTTTAACAATCGTCTCCATTCGGTTATGTCCATCCTTTGTTATTTGAACCACCTTTGCCCAGACAGAGACAGACCCGTTGCAGCTGCTATGGATCTTTCATCAACCCAGAAGCAGAGATCACCAACCTCAGCTTGGTAATTAACCAGGGACAAGGCAAAGAATCTGGTAACCTCAAGGTTCAAGTCGGAAAACTTCTCGAAGAACGGCATCCACCCCACATTCCTGACTTTTTCTGTGAGCTCGGGGTTTGAGCTTAACAGGGTCATCTCGCAGGGTTCAACCCTCACGACAGGAGCCATCACAGGACGATTACGAATGCGTAGCCACACACAAAATACGCACCACCATTTGGCCAGAGACAGAAAACCAGGTTGTGAGCACTTAGAAAAAAGGCTAAGCAACACCAGGTAATGAGCAGGGTAAGCCATGCACGAGTGCAGGTTATACTTCTGCGGGTTTGACATGAGAGAAAGCATCGGCGCTTGGAGTGGTAACAAAAATGACGGTCGAAGGCCCTGGAACGCTGATAATATCATGATTTATTCGGAATTAAATGATGAGAAGATCTTCGCTGGACAGAGTATAGGTTCTCCACTGGCGAGTGGCCACGACAGAGGCTACGTACCAAGCTTTAAACGTGGAGGACAGGCTAAGTACGAGTGTCATAATAGGACTATGAATTCGTGATAGGTGTGGCTTGTGCCAAAAATCAATCCCGTCAAAACCATAATACATGCATTTCCTATCATATATTCGGCCCATTGATCAAAGGTGGCAAAGAATCATAAACAATGTAATTTGAAGCCGAACGTTTAAATACCACCATATGCAAATTAATATCAATATAAATGATGGTCTGCGAGCTTTAGTATATGGCACACAAGTCATGTATCTAAGCTTCAACGGAGTCACAAGGATCCAACTTTTGATTACCATTACTCGAACTTTGTATGGAAACCATGGTATCATGACCTCGTTAATATTTATATCAACGAAATCAACGAAGCTAATATCTAATGCTTAGGACAACATACAAACTAGGATCAACAACAACAAGTAAAATTAAACCATGAACACTCATGCCTCAATTGTCCTAGTCAAAATTCATCCAAAACAGTAACTTTGAAGTAATGATTTCATTGATCCAATATAACTTGCAAAACTTATTCGAAAAATCCAAATTTCAACAAATCAGTAGCTTAATGGAAACCGCCATATTAGTAGCTGAAAACTCATCAAACCTGTCCTTTTAAAATTTAAACATTTCATCAAACCAAATGTAATTTTGTTTGATGAAATAATGATTTTAGAAGGCTGTTGAGCAGGGCCACAACACAGTGGAAGCCAACAATAACTCATTCTTCTAGTGCTTCTGCATCATCCATGCCCGTCTCTGTGGAAGTGTGTGCAAGCTGGTAACAATATACTCCATAGGTATGACTGCCTCTTTCCCATAGACCATCTTAAATGGTGTCTGACAGGTTAGCCATTTACAAGTAGTGCTATAGGTCCATAGTATCGCTGAAATTTTTAGGTCCCAGTCTCCACGGTTAGCGTTATATACCTTAGTCAACACTGTCTCTAATATTTTTTTTAATGCTTCGATGGTCCCATTCTTCTATGGATGGTATGGTTTACTCCTCTTGTGTTGCACCTACAATTCCTCAGTTAGCGCTTTCATAGTCTGGTTGACGAAGTGACTACCTTGGTCACTCATCAAGATCCTAGGACACCCAAACCTTGTCACGATTTTTTGAAAGATGAATCACACTGTCGTCGTAGTAGTACAATCCATAACTGGTGTAGCTTCCACCCACCTACTGAGATAGTCGGTTGCAATGATGATGTATCACACACCATTCCACTTCCCTGGTGGATTAATCGGACCCACAAAATCCACATCCCATTTATCAAATGGTTTCAGAGTCACATGCGATACCAGTGGCATCTCATCCTGCCATGATGGTTTACAGACATGATGTAAGACGTTGCAGCTCCTCACATAGTCTGTGGTATTGTTGTGCAATGTAGGCCACCATAGTCCAGCGCGCAACACCTTCCGTGTGCTAGCCCTACCTCCATAGTGACCTCTCGCAATTCATGTATGTGCTTCTTCGAGAATGGGACCCTGCTCATGCAGCAAAATGCACTGTTACCACCTAATTTGTACTTAGTTTTTTTTTATCAAGTGAGCCTGGTGAACCGGACAGGGTTAACTTGTTCGGACTTCAAAAGGACCTTTGGAAGTACTTCTGGGAAGTGCTTGTCGTACTATATCACATGTTCATACCCCATGGAGCAATTGTAATAAATGTTCTAGCATGATAGTGTCTATAAAAGACTCGGTCTCTTAGACTTTATTTGTCAATCCAATCAGCCCAAGGTGTTTTTTCCCTTGGTTTTTATTGGTTGTTGAATAAACGACTTATAATTTCTGAGTTTTTCACTCCATACCTCCAAAGTTGGGGTGGTCGGCTTGGCATTTAGTCCTATTGAGGTTATTAGAGTCTATGTGTCAATGTATAAACATGCTAGACATCATTATCGAGTCATATGAACATGTCTAAGTTCCCCTAGTTGTTTTTCAATTTTTCAAATTTTTAGTTTTTTCAGTGTGTTTTATTAAAATTTATTTTTTCCAAAAATTAGGCTAGTTTTTAATAGTTTAATTGGAAAAAATGATTTTGTAATAAAAGTGGGCCAAATAATCGCTTTCAGTCATGTAGGTGCTCATTTTCAAGCTAAGAGCACCATGTAAACCGATGGACGCACTATTTCCTAAGTTTTGAGTGATTTTCCATCACTCAGGTCAGAAAGGCCCAAAAATCAATTATTGATTATTTTAATTAATAAATTGATGAATAATGGAGCAAATCCAAAATCATAAATCAGTGGATCCTTACCCGATTTAATTGAAATCAGTCAAATCTGAAGCAGATTAAGTGGATCTGACAAATCCTTGACTGAAGGAGGGGATCAAATCAGATCCAAAGTTGAACTACAACTGTCTTCATGGGGGATTGCATCCTCTCTCTCTCCTCCACATGTGTGGACTCTCTTGGATGCTCTGTAGACTGATGGGTCAGTGTATGGGTTGATGTGTCAGCTCAATCAAGCCCCCGGTTGACAAGTAGGATTAGTTCAGCTTCAATTCTGCATTGATGAACTCTCCATCAGTTGATTTCACTTGATTTCATGAGGAATTGTGCCCCCCCTCGGCTGGATGGTCTGTAATTTGTATATATCCTGCTTGAGGCTCCCTCTTCCAAGCTAGTTAGAGCTGGAATGAAGGGCTTGCCATTGTAACTCCGTATTTGATCATCATTTGTGAATAAAGAAGATTTGGAGGATATAATATGTAGTGCATGTGTATGTGTGGATTCTCAGTGTTATGCTGCTGATGTGGTAGCTGTAATTTCTTGCCAAATTCTGTGCTGCTTCTGTGCTCTGGCTTCAAGGATTCGGTTGAATCAAGTAAGGGTGTAAACTAGTCAAGTTAGATTACTTGATATTGTTTATCCATATGATGTATGCTCAAAAATTTCAGTTATATGCTTAAATAAGATTATTTTTGCATAATCTTTCATTTTTGCTACTTTATACATCTATATCCAGATATCACGAGGTGTGTGCAGGCTTCTGTTATTGAGTTGCAGGTTCCTAATTGGATGAAGGTGTGGATCTAGATTGACACCATTCCTATCCAATAATCTCAAGACTCTGTCCCTCAGCACTCCACAAAAGGGCCTCCTTTCAGCTTGCTCCATTCAAGCAACGATCCGACCTTCTCTCCTCTTCTTCTCATTTCTATAAAATATCAATTTTCTTACCTGGTTACGGTGTGCAAAATCTTTGTTATATTTTGGATCTGTTTCATCAAAGTAAAATATACATATATCTGATATTTCAGAGCTCATATTCTAGATCTCAATTCTGAAAAATATCATCAAGTCTTCTAGATCTAGCATAAGGAAATCGTCCATTTTGCATGACAAGTCAAAGAGAATCAATAGGTTGCATGCACCATTTTTCCTTTCTTTTTTAAAAGAGATTAAATCCAGAAATCAGTGCATATTTCATTGGATGCACAAACAGCAAGCCAATATCCCAAGGAAATCTTGCTTTCCTTGGTTCCTTTTTCGCCTGTTTAGCTAGTTTTAACTTCATTTTTTTTGAGATAAGGTAGGCTGATCCAAAGGTAATATTAAAGTGATTTTGGGAATATTTTATTATAACATGCTTGCTTTTTTTTATCAGGTTTGACAGAAAATAAAGGAATCTTCTGTCCGGAAGTGGCCTCAGGAGCGTTCAAATCCCCCTAGGGGTCTCCCTTTTCACCAAAATCTTAAAATTTTTGCAAAGTTGTAAGATATTGGTTTCAGAATGTATAAGTACCAAGAAGTTTCTAATATTTCCATTCACTAATATTTTAACCAATAATAAATAAAACTATTTTTGGAATAGGCTCTTTCGAGTCCATTCCCCATCCCCCCTGGGGGGATTTGCGTTGGTGTCATTTTCGTCGCTTTCTGCTCATTTATTTTCAAATTAGTATTGATATAATCTACATGGTAGTATAATTTATTTCATTATTAATTTCATATTCCATATTTTACATTTCAAAGTAATCGTAATACTTACTCCATGATTTCCCGATTAACCTGAAAGGGGAAAGAGATTCATGGTAGGACTAATTAAGAAACTAGAATTATAAAAATTATAAAAATAAACCCTCCTTGATTCCCCAATTGAGATCCACTGGGATCGAAAGAGGTTCCTGGAGGGTTTTCTTTTAAACAAGAACACCCAGTTTAAAACTTACTAAAATTGACAAGACTCCAGTGTGTATGCTCTGCACTTGGCTATGGTTCATTCGATCGGTCAAGATATATCAAAAGCAATTGGGTGACTAGTATAATTAGGACACACTCTCCCCAACTAACAAATCATCAGGTGAAAATCCAACACCTAGATCAAACCTTTACGGTGGAAAAATACCCAAAGGAAGCGGGAACATCTGAAAAGTGATCTCAAGGCGTCGATATTTGTCACACCCTAATGGGTGCATTACGAACAATAGCCCCAGAGACTCCATTTCAGCCCACATATTCCTTGTGGGTAGCTATGAAGGTTTTGTTTTGGACATACTCCAAGTACTCTCGGGTATATCTGGAGTCCCCCTTTAGCCTAATTTTAATCAACTCACACTTCAAATTTAACTTAAAACATACCAAGAGGCAATCGGAAAACACTCACTCCAAGCACATGCAAGTACATTGTTTCTATTTTTGACTCCATTCTAAGGCACTGGTTATTTTCTTGTTTTATATATATATTGTGTCTCAGCATTGTGCTTTCGTGTGTTCATCTTTTATATCTTGCCATCTTTGATTATCTATAATTAAATTCCAAACTCCTAAGTAACTCAGTCAGTTTAAACATCACAAAACTAAGTAATTATCCTTAGTAACTTGATAGGGTCTACCCCCCTGGGCTCCGTTAGGAGTTGAGCCTAAACGGAGGAGTCAAGAACAAGGTGGCAGCCTTGACTCGAGACTTTCCCCCGAGGAGACACCGAGTGGTTTGAAGATTTCTACCACGTGATCCAGGTGTGTGAAAGGCGGAAACACTTTTTGGCGCCGTTGCTGGGGATAAATATTTTTATTCCCTAGTACGACTTAGCTTACCTTTTTTCTAAACAACTAAAAAGATAGAAACCTTTGATTGATCTAGTCTTTAAAAACATAAAAATTAAAACTCGATCCATCTGGCGACTCCACTGTCTAACATCCCTTCAAGAATTTCTACCCAAACAAACGGCCGGAAATTATTCAATCCTCTCCCTGATCCCTAAAGGTTTATTAGGGAAATATTGAATAGGCAGACTTCTCGTAGAAACCTTGAATATTTAGGAGACCAATCCCTCTCAGATATCCATCACATATTTGTAGAAAGTCATACCTTACAATCTCAACAAATGATGAAATTTTACAAACCCCTTGACTTTTCTCAGATAGCAGGTGCTCCTCATGACATTCTGAATGATGCTATCAAGAAGCTCCCCATATTCAATGGAAATAACGCTACCACTGCCAAGACTCATCTTCGAAGGTTTGAAAAGCACCTGGTCCGTTATTGCAATAGTGCTTCCGCTGACCATGAAGATGTCAAAATGAAGCTCTTTTCTTTATCCTTAGAGGATGATGCTGCGGAGTGGTATGGTGACCTTGGTGATGATTCATATAAAACTCTTAATGAATTCCTAGAAGGTTTTAAGAAGAAATGGGGGGAAAATAAAGAACCAAGACATTTGCTTCATGCCCTTCATAATATAAAGAAGATGGAAAATGAAACCATTGATGAATTTAATACTAAGTTCAGACGTGTGGTTGCGTACCTCCCTAGAGAAATCAAGCCAAGGGATGCCTCCATCCTCATATCTTACATCGAATCTTTCACTAGGGATTTGCGGTACCAGTTAAGGGACAAAGATCCGACCGATCTAAAAACTACTCAAGATCTGGTTGAGATGTTAGTTTTTCAACATTTAAGCTAGCATTATGTTAGGATATTTTCACTGAGAGAATAACAAGCACAACAATAACATAAGCACACCACAAGAGACAAGAGACACAAAGAGTTTTGATCGGGGAAACCATAAATGGAGAAAACCCCGCAACTTCCTCAAAGATAGAATCACCACAAGATGTAAGACCCCAAAACAGTAAGATGCACTCCCGACAGCAGTAGTCTTCTAGTCCCAGTATATTTCCTTCTCTACTAGTGCGCCACACTTGAGAGAGCAAGTGATGTGTTGTACAAGTGATAAATAGAGAGACTCTCACTCTCTATTTATATTCTTCCATTCACTTGAAGTGCACTTAATCATGTCAGCCTAACCAACAATTAATTACTCGAGCCTACACCTTCATTAGTGTATAATAACTCAAGTGCCCCAAAACTATGGGGACTTCCACAATGACTTGACAAGACTTGTTTACATTATTAATCCTCCCGATCAGAACATCGGGGCATGAAAACATGACTCAAATACATAATAGAAACATCCCGGAATAAACATCGGGTTACAATATGTAATATACATAGAAGAATACATTCCGAAGTTACATATACATCAACACTCCCTCTTTACTAGGAAGGTATTCTTTCGACACGATTTTCAGCACTGGTCTTCTTCTCTGTATCAACTGGATCATCTTCGTCTTCAAGTCATCTTCATCTTCATGTCATCTTCATATTCAAGTCATCTGGATCTGGATCATCTCTCGATCTGGATCATCATAGAACTAGATATGGATCATCACTTGATCTGGATCATCATAGAGCACCATCACTGGATCTGGATCATCACTCAATCTGGATCATCATTACTGGACTGGATCTGGATCATCACTCGATCTGGATCATCATCACTGGACTGGATATGGATCATCACTCAATCTAGATCATCGCTACTGGATCTGGGTCATCACTCGATCTAGATCTCTCAGAGTCATCATAACTGGATCTAGATCACAGCTCGATCTAGATCTCCTCTGGTCATCATCATGTGTGTATTATCTCATCATAGGAAGTTCTACAGAGCCAACCCTTTTTCATGCTGGTTGTAGGCCTAGCCACCAGGTAAGTCTTCGCCCAGCACTTACATCTGACCTGCTCATTAGAAAGGCACACCCAGCACTCACATCTGATAATGTAGTAAACTACAATCACATCAGAAAGGCCTAGCACTCACATTCACTAGCATGATAGGACATCACATCACTAATCATCTATGAAATGGATCTGCACTTATATCTGACCTACTCGTCAGAATGGAACATCCATCCAGGTGGGAACACATCCTACCACAGTGATGAATGGCTTTCACCCAGGCCAGAGCCCCTCCTACCACAGTGATGAAATATTTTCACACATTCACCTAGGCTGGAACACATCCTACCACAATGATGAATGACTCTCACCCAGGCTGGAGCCCCTCCTACCACAGTGATGAGAGATTTGTGCACTCATATCTGACCTAGTAGGAAATGAATCCTACACCCTCGTCAGAATGGCCCCAAGTCCCTGACTGAGCTACCTGGTAATGGACCAGGAGCCTCCACTCTCCCTGAGAGTGGCAGTTTCCCTTACATCTGTCCTACTCGATAGAATGGCCAGCACTCACATCTGCCATGGAAGGAACTTAATCCTTTAGCCATGAATAGAATGGCTCAGCCCTTACATCTAACCTGCTCGTCAGAATGACTCTCTCAGTCCCTGACTAAGTGTTCCTGGTAACTGACCAGGTGCCTCCATTCCCAGAATGGCAGTCAGCACTCATATTTGACATGGAAGGAACCAAATCCTCTCACCATGATAGAATGGCTCAGCCCTTACATCTGACCATGGAAGGAACCAATCCTCTCACCATGTCAGAATGGCTATGGATCTCTAGCACTCATATCTAACATGGAAGGAACTAAATCCTCTCACCATGACAGAATGGCTCAACCCTTACATCTGACCTGCTCGTCAGAATGGCTTTGGGACTCATCACATTCCCTTGGAGGAAACCTTGATCTGGAGAACACCAAGCTTCTCCCTAAAGTACTTGAACTTCACTCTGGATAATGGCTTCATCAATACATCAGCTATCTGATCCTCCATCGCAACATACTGGAGATTCACTGCTCCTCTCTGCACCATATCCTTGATATAGTGATACTTGATCTCGATATGCTTCGACTTGTCATGGAACACTGGATTCTCTGACAAATTCACGCAACTCTGGTTGTCACAATGTATACAAGTAGCATCCAACTGGAGAACAAATATATCAGACAGTAGCATCCATAGCCATACTTCCTCACAACTAGCTAAAGAAGCTGCGACATACTCTGCTTCAGCTATACTCATTGCCACACAGGATTGCTTCCTGCTAAACCAAGAGATCATACCTGATCTCATACTGAAGCAACACCCTGAAGTGCTCTTCCTATCGATGGCACTGCCTGCCCAATCTGAATCAACATAACCCTCCAGGTTAATCTTCTTATTCGCATCGTACTTGAGCCCATAATCAATTGTACCCCTGCATGCTTTGCAACCATCAGGTGAACATGTCTCAAATTTCTTCACAGCAAAGCAAATATCTGGTCTTGGGTACATCAAGGACCCAATCATCGATACATCGTAGCATCAACCGTCTCTGATGAAGCATCACTTAACAGCTTTAGGTTCAATGCCATAGGTGTGGTCATGCAGTCCATCATCCTGAACCTATTCAGGATCTCTACTGCATACTTCCCTTGTCCACACCTCCATGCCTAGAAAATAGTGCATTGACACATAACAGGAGCATCACTGGTCTTCCGCCTTCAACCTTGAAGCAAAGGTTGGAATCCACTTTACTCTCAGTAAATCCTAGAGTCATCAATAATCTGCCCATCCTATCGTACCATGTCGAACCTCAAGATATTTTGTAGTCACTCCCTCTGAAGCGAAGCATCATACTTCCTCTGTCTTCTGTGCTCTATGCACTGAAAACATTCTGTACCGGAGTGACAAGTAGCTTCCTATGCTAATAATATTCTATGTGATCATCTAGTGTATAGACTTGCATCTTCAACCTTGTAGCAAAGGTTAAGATATTCATTAGGCTCATCATGTATGTGTTTCAACTCTTACTGGCTGCAAATGTCTCTTAGTAGTCTAGACCTTCCTTTTGTGAGAAGCCTCGTGCTACGAATCTTTGCTTTGTATCCCATGATGTTTCCATATACTGCATGATGGAACTATGAACTTCTCTTCAGGTCTCGATACTGCGCCCTAACATCATTCTTCTTGAACTGGTCTTCCCTTTCTTCTTGGTGGCTGGAAGGTTCTGCATCAATGATGTCACTGCAGTCGTCATATTATTCTTCATTTTGAAATGTCGTTACTTGCTCTTCGGAACAAGTCTTCATTCTTCTTAGCTTGTAGGAGATTATGTATGCGGTCTTTCCTACAAGTCAAATGCAATTGTATGGTTAGAATAATTTCATAAGGAATATTTATATTGGCAAACAATTATGCATAAATATATGATCATGCAACTACTTTAGCCAATACAAAATTCATCCATATCTCACTAAAACTTTCTAGATGCTTTCCATCTCTACCAGGACAACATTGAGATTGTGCACTAATCCAATATGTCAGCAAAGAGGTTTCATTGTAGATAAGTAGCAATGGAGAGTTGTATAGCACCATGAGCTACTTACCCATCACATGCATATTAGTAGTATACTACCATTAATGCAAACATCCTATCATGCATGATACATCAACTGAATATAAACAAATGCATAACAAAATAATATCATGAAATGACAATTGAATACTTATCTTTATTTGTTTTGTGGGTAGACTTCTTCTTGAGCCTTCAGCTTCATCGTCTTCTTCATTCATGATAGCATCGTTTCTTATCCAAATGCTAAGGTGGATAAGAAGTTCTTCAAAAGTTTAGTTCTTCATATTCCTCATTGCTTGAGGTATCTTCTTTGGAAGGTGAGAGCTTGATCTTCATTTGCTTCCATATTCTCTTCTCTTCTTATGAGTCAAGCTTATTCTTCTTCCCAGAGTCTACTGAAAGTAATCACTTCCTTCTAGAACACATTCCTTGAATGAATGAATTCCATGATCCTCGGAGGCCATTCAAGGTGGCCATCACCACTTCTTTTACCGCTTCAAGTTTTTCTTTGATTTGATAGACTCTTATGACTGAATGGTCTCTGCATTTTAGATCCTCACATTATTCAACTGGTTTCTTTAGGTCATATTATGAATTTTTTTCTTCCCTTCAAATAGCTTGAAATTCTAGAAGACCTTCAACATCTTTGCTTGCAATAGGTAGTGCTCTGTAATGCACATGTGTAAGCCTTCTATGCCAAAGCTCATTTGGCTCTACTATGTCATGGATCAAGGCTTGTTCTAGATGGCCCTTCAATTTGTACAAGCCTTCTTCTTGTTCTCTAATCACTACCACATCATTGATAGTCTTTCCTTTTGGCCACATGATGACTTGACCATCCATTAATGCAACCCGTATTCCTTTTGCATCCAATGCTGAAATGGAGAGAAGGTTCTTCTTGAGTCCTGGAACAAACAATACTTCTTTCATTGTTAGAGACTTACCAGAGTCTAGCTTGTATGAAGATTCCCCACTACCTTTTATTGGATATTGGTAGTCATCTACTAGTTTCACCTTGTGAAGTGATTCATGTTCTGACAGTCTTACAAAGGATTCCTTGAATCCCGTTATATGTTTGGAAGCCCCATTGTCTATAAGACAATCATCACTTCCATGAGTAATGTTACCTATGAGAGCTGATATCAGAACATATTCATCCTCGCTTCAAGAATCTTCACTTTCATATCTGGATCTCTTTCTGGATGGTTCATCATCCTCTGCAGCATGAGAATGATGTTTTATTTGGCCTTGACCAAGTTCTTCTTGTGAAAGGCTTCTAACCTCGTCTCCCCCTGAAACTGGAACCTCTATACTCATGTAGGTGTCCAATCCATTTTCTTCAGAGAGATCAATTACTTCTATGCTTGGAAGTTGTCAACTTAACCAATCTTATCATCAATATGATGTGATAGATCACTTTGAAATGAGAACCTCAACTGAAAATAGCAAAGGATTAGATCTTACTGATTTGAGGTGTTTGTCTTCGTTCCGGAGCTGGCTGATCTAGGGTTTGTCATAGAAACCCTAATTTTGAAAACTTGGAATATTTCAGATCTGATTGGATACCTAGATATATCTCTTCAAATGGAGTTTTACAATGTACTCCTTTTCTGAAAACAGTGGAGGGAAGCTCCCGGAACAGGAAGCCCTAGATTTCCAATTTCTTCTGCGGAAATGCCTGTTACTGGTTCTGTGATATCTCCAAAATTACTGCTCCTATATGTCTGAAATTACTCATTGAGGTAACCTCGCATGTCTCTGATACAACACCGTAGGTTTCAGTAGAATTGGTTTCACCATTTTGGACTTATGAACCTTTTCCCAAGGTGACCTGTTACAGGACTGTTCAGAACAGCTAAGTTGTACGGCATTCCACGTGTCACTGGTTCATCTTCTGAGTCTGATCTTCATACCAACGAAATTATAGTCCGTGCACTTTCTGGGACATCTTCAGTAATTCCATTTGGACCTTTGTATCCCAATTTATTGAAATTATCCCCAAGTGTCCTGTTTATGGATGAATTCTTGAAGAGGCTGGAACCCTACCTTGGAGGGATCATATCTCCCCAACTATAGCGAATCTAAGGCTGAGTTTCGGAAATAGTGTTCATCAGGATATTATCTTTGGCTCTTGCAATTTTCCACTTCTGATACTTCACCAAACTCATAATATAGCGATTGTACCAAAACTTAGCATTTTTAGTATTAGGGTTTTTCCTAGCTCACGGTCAAACTAGGGTTTGACTTTTCGGGAGTTTCACCCAAATAAATTTCTTGATCCAGGTCTCTAAAATTCGTTTTTGATGAGGATAAAAATCCTATGTAGGTCTCACTCAAAAATTCCTCTTCTGTAGAAATCCCTAATTTCCGCATCGAATACTGAAAATGCTCGGAATCAAATTCCGCTTCGACAGAAAGATGCGCCCTAAGGAGGAGAGTTGTTCCACCTTAATTTTTCTGAAAATCTATGGAGGAAGATCCACAAACTAAGAATCCCTAGTTCCCGTAGCTGCACAGTGTCTTCTTCTCAGGTTAGCTCTGATACCATGTTAGTTTTTCAACATTTAAGCTAGCATTATGTTAGGATCTTTTCACTGAGAGAATAACAAGCACAGCAATAACATAAGCACACCACAAGAGACAAGAGACACAAATATTTTTTATCAGGGAAACCATAAATGGAGAAAACCCCACAACTTCCTCAAAGATAGAATCACCACAAGATGTAAGACCCCAAAACAGTAAGATGCACTCCCGACAGCAGTAGTCTTCTAGTCCCAGTATATTTCCTTCTCCACTAGTGCACCACACTTGAGAGAGCAAGTGATGTGTTGTACAAGTGATAAATAGAGAGACTCTCACTCTCTATTTATATTCTTCCGTTCACTTGAAGTGCACTTAATCATGTCGGCCTAACCAACAATTACTTACTTGAGCCTACACCTTAATTAGTGTATAATAACTCAAGTGCCCCAAAACTGTGGGGACTTCCACAATGACTTGACAAGACTTGTTTACATTATTAATCCTCCCGATTGGAACATCCAGGCATGACAACATGACTCAAATACATAATAGAAACATCCCGGAATAAACATCGGGTTACAATATGTAATATACATAGAAGAATACATTCCAAAGTTACATATACATCAACATGAGAAAATAGAAAAGAATATGCAATATTCGGGAAAATCCAAAATTCCAGGTTACACTAGGGGAAACACTTCGTACAACAAAGAGAAGGGAAAGGCCATTGAATTAGAGGAAAAGGAAACCTCTAAAGACCCCATGGAAAAGGTCACTAACCTGTATGAAAAAATGATGACTGGTCAGAACCAACTCATGACAAACCAATCTGTACAATTGAATAATATTCAAAATAGAATAATCACACTGGAAAGAAATAATGGACCTAGGAACTTTCATCCTAAATAGAATCAGGTGTATCAGAAGAAGGATCCTCAACATGAACCTATGATTCCAAACTAGTTAGACTCAACTAACCTGGTAGATGAATTCATTCCATGGTGTAGACCTCGTGATCAATTCCACCTAGAAGACACTTGCTATATAGGAAACCAAGTTATAGAACATGGAATGGCGGAGGTCAGTAATCAGGAAACAACATTAGGCAAGTTTGATCATGTGTACATGGTAGGTTGAACCTATCCTTTATTAAACTAGCATTGGCAGGAGGCCGCGGAATACGGTTTCGAGAAGGATCTCCTTTCTAACTTTTATGGTGTAATGCCTTCTCCGGAAGCAATTAAGGAAATGAAGGAGGCCGGATTCAAGGGAGTTGTGTATCAAAGAAGAGAGAATCCATCACTGTCTAAATAGTACAAGCCAAATGTAACCACTCCTCCCCTCCTAGATCCTCCTATAGTCCCTAAGTCAAATATTGATATGGGAGAATGGATAAGTAGTGCTAAGATTCATTTTTATGCAACTGATGTCCTTAAAATTCTTGGTCAAAAAGAAAAGTTGTTGAAAGCATTAGAGGATAGTCAAACTAAAGCTCATAATATTATCAAAGAGGATCCTCTTCCTAATAATAATGCTATATTTGAAGCTGAACATATTGAACCCATAGTCCTCAACAGTGTTGATCCGAGAAGAGAAGATCACCCACCTTTTTATGTCTCCCTCTTAGTTGATAAACTTCTCCTTCGTAACTGTATGTTAGATTCGGGTGCTTCATCAAATGTCATGACAAGAAAAGTAATGGAGCAGTGAAATCTAAGGGTCACCCTACCCTACCACAATGTTTGTGCCATGGATGGAAGAGAAGTTGAAGTGGTAGGGATAATATTAAATTTACAAGTTAAGTTGGCTAAGTATCTTGATATCGACATGTCGATGGATGTGGTGGTGATAGATGTTCCAGATAATTGGGGTATTTTGTTATCCAGAAAATGGGCCGCAACTCTTAGTGGGCACATTCAAATGGATTGGACATATGCTACTATACCTGCATCAGAGAATACTAGGGTGATTCTCCACAGAGAAAAGCTGAGGAAACGGCATGTAGAAAACCCTAAGAAGCCTAGAAATGAATTTTTTCATTTCACTGATAATTTTGGAAACTATGCTATTTTGTCAAATTTCATGGGCCCCATTAAGGAAAACATTAAAAATGAAAATATAGATGAATTTTGGAAAATGTACTTTTATGGGGCTTATTCCAAAACTGGAAAGGGTGCGGGCATCATGATCATCTCTCCTTGAGATAAAATCTACAACTTTGCATTCAGGTTAGAGTTTGAAGCATCAAACAATGTAGCCAAGTATGAGGCATTGCTCCTAGGGTTAGAAACTGCTAAATATATGGGGATAAAGATGTTGAAAATAAAGGGTGATTCAGAATTAGTTGTCCTTCAGATTAAGAATCAGTATCAATGCAAAAATGACAGACTAAGAAAGTATAGGAATGCCACATGGGACACTATGGAATGGTTTGATGTGCTTAACATTCAAAAGGTCCATAGGGAAATGAATGGGTTAGCAGATAAATTAGTAGTAGCAGCATCCACCCTCCAGCCTTCGGATTAAATGATTAATGGGAATGGAAAGATGGAAATCAATTTCAGACCTTCAATTCCAGATAATATAGACCATTGGCAGGTTTTCAAAGATGATGAGCAACTTTTGAGATTCATCCAGAATCTACAAGAGTTTGAGGGTTGTAAGATCAATTATCAACAGGAAGCTAAAGAGTATCAGGAGTGCAAGGATAATGAAAGGAATCACATCCTAAGTATCCTTATAGCTTTGAAGAATCTTTTCGATCAACATGATCATCATAAAATGTTAGTTTTTCAACATTTAAGATAGCATTATGATAAGATATTTTCACTGAGATAATAACAAGCACAGCAATCACATAAGCACATCACAAGAGACAAGAGACACAAAGATTTTAGGAGGGGAAACCATAAATGGAGAAAACCCCTCAACTTCCTCTAAGATAGTATCACCACAAGATGTGATCCCAAAACAGTAAGATGACCTCCCAACACAACAGCAGCCTTCTGTCTTCTGTCAATCCAAAGTATTTCCTTCTCCAAAGGTGCACCACACTTGAGAGAGCAAGTGATATAATTCACAAGTGATAAATAGAGAGACTCGCACTCTCTATTTATATTCTTCTGTTGACTTGAAGTGCACTCAACCATGTAGGATTAAATTATAATTAATTACTTGAGCCTACACCTTAATTAGTGTATAATAACCCAAGTGCCCCTAAACTGTGGGGACTTACCTAATGACTTGATATGACTTGTTTACATTATTAATCCTCCCGATTGGAACATCGGGGCATGACCACATGACTCAAACACATAATAGAAACATCCCGGAATAAACATCGTGTTACAATATATGAAATACATAGAAGAATACATTCCGAAGTTACATATACATCAACACTCCCTCTTAACTAGGAAGGTATTCTTTCGACACAATTTTCAGCACTGGTCTTCTTCTCTGTATCACTGGATCATGTTCGTCTTCAAGTCATCTTCATCTTCAAGTCATCTTCATATTCAGGTCATCTGGATCTGGATCATCTCTTGATCTGGATCATCATACAAAGGCATCACTGGATATAGATCATCACTCGATCTGGATCAACATCACTGGACTGGATCTGGATCATCTCTCTGGACTAGATCTGGATCATCACTCGATCTGGATCATCACTACTGGATCTGGATAATCAAAAGATCTGGATCTCTCGGAGTCATCATACCTGGATCTAGATCATCTCTCGATCTGGATCTCTGCTGGTCATCATCAAGTGTGTACTATCTCGTCATAGGAAGTTCTACAGAGCTAGCCCTTTTTCATGCTGGATGTAGGCCTACCCTCATTTTGCCCAGCACTTACATCTGACCTGCTCGTCAGAAAGGCACATCCAGAACTCACATTTGATCATGTAGTAAACTACAATCCCATCGGAAAGGCCCAGCACTCACATTCACCAGCATGGTAGGCACAATCAACTACCATCTGTGAAATGGCTCAGCACTTACATCTGACCTACTCGTCAGAAATGCCATTCCATCTAGACAAGAACACATCGTATCACAATGATGGAAGACTCCCACCGAAACAAGAACCAATCCTATCACAGTGGTGGAAGATTTCTCCACTTTCATCCAGACAAGAACCAATCCTATCACAGTGATGAAAGACTCCCACCCAGACAAGAACCAATCCTATCACAGTGATGAAAGACTCCCACCCAGACAAGAACCAATCCTATCACAGTGGTGGAATATTTCAACACTTACATCTGACCTACTTGTCAGAAAGGCCCATCCATAGAGACAAGAACACATCCTATCACAGTGATGGAAGACTCCCACCCAGACAAGAACCAATCCTATCACAGTGGTGGAATATTTCCTGCACTTACATCCATCCAGACAAGAACACATCCTATCACAGTGATGGAAGACTCCCACCCAGACAAGAACCAATCCTATCACAGTGGTGGAATATTTCCTGCACTTACATCCATCCAGACAAGAACACATCCTATCACAGTGATGGAAAGGCTTGCACTCACATCTGATCCTACGAGAACACATATCCGTAGTCACATCAGAATGGCCCCCAGTCCTCCTTGACTGAGCTACCTGGTAACTGACCAGGCGCCTCCATTATCCTAGAGAATGGAAGTTGCCCTTACATCTGACCTGCTCGTCGGAATGGCCAGCACTCACATCTGTCATGGGAGGAACTTAATCCTTTAGCCATGACCAGAATGGCTCTGCCCTTACATCTGACCTGCTCGTCGGAATGGCCAGCACTCACATCTGTCATGGGAGGAACTTAATCCTTTAGCCATGAACAGAATGGCTCTACCCTTACATCTGACCTGCTCATCAGAATGGCACAATCCCACCTAATGATGGAAGACTCTCAACCACAATGAAGAGAGATTTCTGCACTTACATCTGACATGGAAGGAACTAAATCCTTTAGCCATGAACAGAATGGCACAGCCCTTACATCTGACCTACTCGTCAGAATGGCTCTCAATCTCAGCACTCATATCTGATATGGAAGGAACTGAATCCTCTCACCATGATAGAATGGCTCATCCCTTACATCTGACCATGGAAGGAACCAATCCTGTCACCATGTCAGAATGGCTCTGGGTCTCATCACTATCTCTGGGAGGAAGCCTCGATCTGGAGAACACCAAGTCTCTCTCTGAAGTACTCAAACTTTAGCCTAGCCAATGGATTTGTCAAAACATCAGCTATCTGTTCCTCCGTTGCAACATACAGGAGCTTCACTGCTCCTCTCTGCACCATATCCCTGATATAGTGATATTTGATCTCAATATGCTTCGACCTGTCATGGAACATTGGATTCTCTGACAACTTCACGCAACTCTGGTTGTCACAATGTATACAGGTGGCATCCCACTGGAGATCAAATATATCAGACAGTAGCTTCCGCAGCCATACTACCTCACAACTAGCTGAACAAGCTGCGACATACTCTGCTTCAGCTGTACTCAGTACCACAAAGGATTGCTTCCTGCTAAACCAAGAGATCACACTTGAACCCATACTGCAGCAACATCTTGAAGTACTCTTCCTGTCGATGGCACTGCCTGCCCAATCAGAATCAACATAACCCTCCAGGTTAATCTTTTGATTCACATCGTACTTGAGCCCATAATCAATTATACCCCTACATGCTTTGCAACCATCAGGTGAACATGTCTCAATGTGTTCACAGCAAAGCAAATATCTGGTCTTAGGTACATGAAGGACACAATCATTTGACGATACATCATAGTATCAACCGTCTCTGAAGAAGCATCACTCAATAGCTTCAGGTTTGATGCCATAGGTGAGGCCATGCAGTCCATCATCCTGAACCTCTTCAGGATCTCTACTGCATACTTCCCTTGTCCAAGGAAGATTCCATCTGTATTCTGCCACACCACCATACCTAGAACAATAGTGCATCGACACATAACAGGAGCATCACTGGTCTTCCACATTCAACCTTGGATCAAAGGTTGGAATCCACTTTACTCTCAGTAAAGCCTAGAATCATCAGTAATCTTCCCATCCTGTCGTACCATGTCGAACCTCAGGATCTTCTGCAATCACTCCCTCTGAAGCAGAGCATCATACTCCCTCTGTCTTCTGTACTCTATGCACCGAAACATTCTGTACTGGAGTGACAAGTAGTATCCATCTAGGATCACTGGATACTAGGATCCTCTATCTTGAACTTCTTCAAAATTTCATCTTACACCCATCTGTTAGCTTGTCATATTATTCTTTGTCTTTGAACTGTCGTCACTTGTTCTTCAGAACAAGTCTTCATCCTTCTTTGCTTGTAGGCGATTATGTATGCGATG